>JAIEZT010000084.1:24037211-24129711 GCA_019594935.1 Periophthalmus modestus | reverse complement strand
GAGGAGGACCTAAGCCTGTCCTCCCTGGAAACTCTCAGCCCCTCGTCTTGCGACAGTGGCACAGATCTACCCAGCCTTAGCCATGACGAAATCTTCCACCTGCCTGAGGAGCCCCTGCACATCACAGAGGACCCCATCCCTGGCCTTCCAGAGGAGAACGGTGTAGAGCTATCGATAGCCACTGGGGGGAGCTCTATGTCCCGCAGAGGAGAGGAACGGCGACGTTTCTCTGCCTCAGAGCTCATATCACGGCTGCAGTTGTCCCAAAGGAAGAACTCCTTCACCCTGAAGCTGGGCAAGTCTCTGTCAGCCAGAGTCTCCTCTAGAGACAGACAGTGTTCCAGCCTTAGCCCCAACATGGAGCGTGAGTCAACATGGACTCATTTATTTGAGTATTTGTCCTAGCACTTCATAGTAAATTATTTTTGTTATTGTGAAATGTGCCAATTTACACGTAGACATCTGTTATGTTTACCTTTTTTAGTTAAGTTGAACTCTCGTCATCGCGGCTCAGGGTGCTCTAGTGACAGTGCCCCCCACAGTCCTGTAGGCTCAACTCCACCTCAGTCCATCTGTGAGAATGGACTGCAGCGATGGAGCACCAAACTGGGGTAAACATTTAGAAGAATGTTATAGTGTGTGTAAAAACATTATTAGCTCTCACAAACTGTAAATGTCCATGCCTTTTCAGAATGAGAAAAAAATCCATAGAAGAAGACATGTGTGCACTTCCTGCTGTCAGCAGCTCCAATCGCCTGTCACGCTTTCTTCCCAGCTGTAAGTGTCACTCACAAGTCCTCGGCTTTGGCACATTTAAAAGTGCTGTTACTGAGTGTGTTTTATCCTCTGCCAAAGCCATTCTGTACCAGGAATATAGTGATGTGGCCATCAACAGAGAGATCCAGAGGCAGCAGGGAAAGGAGCCTGGCACCGAGGAGGAGAGCTCAGATGGGACGCCCTCACCCTCCAACCTGTCCCCCTCCAGCTCCTTCCGCTCCTCAAGGGGATCAGCCTTTGCTTTGTGGCAGGACATCCCTGATGTACGCTCCAGTGGTCAGCTGGACAACTTCAGCAATGAGGAGAGAAAATTGCAAGAGGTGACTGGCCTCATAGGAAAATGGCTGTACCACCAAAGATCGATGGGAATATGAGGCCAAATATTGATGCTTTGGAATTTTTCATCCCCTGCACAGTCACAACTTCCCTAACAATTGAGGCCCATAGTGGGACACTCTGTCCTGCATGTGTTAATATAAATATTAAAGTAATATATTAAATAAATAAAACACATCCACACATAAGGGAGAAAAATGTTTTTTTTGATCTGTGTACACCTGTAGGTATGGGCTTAGTTATTTCCTTATTGCCTTGTGCTTGTTAATTTATTATTACTCAAGTGAATATATCACTCTTCCTTTAATAGAATAGACTGTGAAAGAGCATACCCCCTGGACATTCTGTGTTAATCTAATACAATGTTTTGTTCTCAGGCCAAGTTTGAGCTGGTGTCCTCTGAGGCCTCATATATCCGCAGTCTGACCATTGCTGTGGACCACTTCATGCTGTCCCAGGACCTAGCAGAGTGTCTGGGAGCTCAGGACAAGCAGTGGCTCTTCTCCAAACTACCTGAGGTCAAAGACGTCAGTGAGAGGTGATGGATCACTCTGATCCTCTCACATCTGTATCCTCTCCAGTCTCTAACTCCTGTCTGTGTTTGACTGCAGGTTTCTGCAGGACCTGGAGCAGCGGCTGGAGGAAGACATTCTGCGCTTCGATGTGTGCGATATTGTTTTGAACCACTGTGCTGCTTTGAGGAGGGTGTATCTGCCCTATGTGACCAACCAGGCTTATCAGGAGCAGACCTACCAGCGCCTACTGTGAGTGGCACTGTGTAGAACAGTAGATCATCTATTTATTATGTCATTGGATCTTAGTTTAGTGGAGTTTGAAAAAGGTTGTTAGATAAGTTGTCATTTAAAATGAAAATGCTGTTTCACAGGTCACAGCTGGCAAATGGCAAAGGCTAGCAAAAATTATATTCCTTATATCCTTATAAATATCCCTTCTTATTATGCATAAAACCCGCTAACCCGCTTGGACTTTTAAAAATATGTTGAGAAAGTTCATATTTCAGTCTCACAGGAATGCATGGCCATTGGACAGGGGCTGTTAACAGAATCCTGAATGTAAAAACATAAATTGTATATATAACAACATTGCACTGCTTACCAGAAAAAAGTATTTCTTTTCAAATTTGTTCAGCCTTCCCGGAAACCTTTTTAATGTTGGCGTTGACCACAGACACTACAGTCACTAATCCATTTTATGTGAACTTATTTAACCCTCTGTATTACAAAACTAAACACTGTAAGCAAGAACAGATAACATATAGTGTAATAATAGACACATATAAATGACATACTGGGTATCTAGTCATTCCAGTGATGTGTAGAGCTCTCGGCTTTGTGCTGTGTCCCTGTCTATCAGGGCCAGCTCAGGTGTTACTGTGGACATGACTCAACCTGCTGTGCCTTTCCCTCAGTAATCCCCAGCATTTCTCAGCCCACATCTGTGCTCCAGTACAACACTGGAATTCTGACTCAGAATCCAAACCATTCCATTCAATCTGCCTATTTATCCCACAGACAGGAGAATCCCCGCTTCCCCAGTATCTTGTCCCGACTGGAGGAGGACCCTGTCTGCCAAAGATTGCCCCTCACCTCCTTCCTCATCCTGCCCTTCCAGAGGATCACACGGCTCAAAATGCTAGTTGAGGTATGCTATTAAACTCAAACTATCAAACTAATTTACAGTGAGACAAGCTAAAACAAGGAAAACAAAATAAAAAACAAAACAAAAATGTGTCTATTTCAGAACATTTTAAAGAGGACAGCTCCAGGCTCACGTGACGAGGACACAGCCACAAAAGCGTTCAATGAGCTGAAAAAGGTAGTCATTATCTCAAAACAGCCACTACACAAGCCTGTGTGGGCCAAAATAATTGTGTGTGTCTACCCAGATCATCAAAGAATGTAACTCCAGTGTTCAGTCTATGAAGAGGATGGAGGAGCTCATCCACCTCAACAAGAAGATCCACTTTGAGGGCAAGGTGACTGCTCTGACTAGGACTTGTGTTGACAGATGCGATGTCTAAACTAATGGAAGCATACACTCTTAATGTGATCTGCCAAAAATGTGTCAACCTCTGACTCAGACAAGTTATTACATTTCTTTTACCATTTGATTCACACAAAATTACTCATAATAGTCTCTCAGCTTTATTGATCCCACAGTTATTGTTAAGGTGACTTTCACAATGAATAAAAGTACGTATATAGCCTAGCCTGGGTATAGCTGAACCTGGGTCGCCAGTGCTTTGGCCTGCATATAGAGGACACATACATGTTTTCTCATTCTCTGTGTATGGACAGGCCATGCCTCATGTGAAAACTCAGAACCTCCAGAATTCACTCAATGAGCTGCAGAAGCCGCATTAGCACTAATTAATGATTGGCTGCAGGTGCCTTTTTAGGTTCAAACCAACTGGATTTAGGCATTGGAACTGGCAACCCTAAATAAATGAATTGTGTGAGGCTCAAGAGAATTGTGTGAGGCTCATCTTGAGAACAAAAACATCAAACAGCAGCATCAACAGCAGAATTTCAATTGAATATAAAGATAGGTCATGTTTTTGAAAATTGAAATAAAATAAATCTACCTTTCCTTGCTTTAACCCAGCTGTATGATGTTGTCTTGTTTCAGATCTTTCCTCTGATCTCCCAGTCTCGGTGGCTGGTCAAACACGGAGAGCTGCTGGAGGTGGACACTCAGATGATGACCATCTCTGGGTCCAAACTGAAACTGCCTACAAAACCAGTGTACCTGCACCTGTTCAACGACTGCCTCCTGCTGTCTCGCCGCAAGGAGTGAGCACATACATGCACATATGTCACTTCAGAGTCAGATAGTAATTTCTCATCATCAATAATCAGCTTGGGTCTTTTTAATTGACAAGTGATTTGGAGCAGAGTTCAGACTTTGCAGGAAGAATCATTCAATTATCAGTATTGTTTATTTTCAGGAAATTAATATTGAAAACCATTTTATTTGTTTTTAATAAGACAAAATTAAATTAAATTGTAAATAACGATCAAGTGATATGCGTAAAAAGTGAACCTTACAGTCAGACATATTTTAGCCAGATTAAATATAGATTTATTTCCTGGGATCTCCAAAGTACAGAGATATCAGTCTGGACTTGCCAGGCAAATAGATTTAACAATGAAAATCTAGTGCCTTGTATTTCTCTATTTTTTATCTCTCTATTAACATGTTTAATTTAGCATACAGCTAGTTTGGTTTTCAGTATTATACTGTGTGCTTGTTTTGTATGAGATGGCATGTGCTGCACTTGCCAAATGAAGGCTGATAAACTGAACAAGAAGCTCTGTCACCAGCCATTGTTTGAAAACATAATAATGCAGTGGTCTAAACAGCAGCTTTCTAGACAAACACTGTTTTGAGCGCAAACTGACAGTTTGATGACTAAACATTTTTTACACTGGACCACAGAATGATTCTGACATGTTCTGACATGGGCTGCTCACATACCAGGCCACTCTGAGTCTGCATCATTTAACTGTTTGACATTATTAACATTACAACTGAACCACCATAAACAACAATATGTACAATTTATCTATTACATAATTTAACAGTAAAATGGAGTTGTTGTTAGTGTAGTAAAAATGGTATGCCTTTGCCTTGCATAATGCTGGTGTTTTGTTACAGCCCGTGGAAGTTCATGGTGTTTGTGCACGCTAAGATCGGAGAGCTGAAAGTGAAAGACTTGAGCCTCAAGCTGCAGGGCGTCTCTGGGTTCATCTTCCACCTGCAACTCTGTGAGGGCCAGCAGCTCAAGCACCAGATCCTGCTCAAAGCCCACACCGAGTGAGGAACTCACTATCTCCACACACACACATATGTTCAGAGTGTGGTCAGTCTAACCGCAGTGTGTACACAGGAGCGGGAAGCAGCGCTGGATCACCGCCATGTTCCCCTCAGATCCTCTGGAGGACATTGAGCAGGCCATGGACGATGGTCAGTGTGGGCAATGTAAAAGATATAATTTATTGATATTTATTACATTTATGAGTGTGTGTGGTTTCAGACATCTCCCAGGTCCAGTGCATCAAGAGCTATCAGGCCCAGGAGCATGACGAACTAACACTGGAGAAGGCTGACATACTTCACGCTAAGACCATTACAAGTGATGGTACATTAACAGAACTATATTCTGGTTGTGCATGGCTTTGTCTTGTGAGATGAAAAAGAGAAAAGCTTTATTTAATAATACCATATAATTAATGTAGTTAACATTTATTGAACATTGCCTAGTTTATGTTGAGAGGGGTGTGAGCTGTAATCTGCAGTGTGGTAGAATATTGTATATTCAAATGACCCAGTCCTTTGGCCCGTCTTATCTAATTGCAGGCTGGGTGGACGGCATTCGGCTTTCAGACGGGGAGCGGGGCTGGTTCCCCAAAACCTATGTAGAAGAAATCACCAGTCGCAGTGCACGACTTCGCAACCTCAGAGAAAACATCCGGATCAAGTGTGTGACGCAGAAACTTGTGGAAGACTGACTTGTGCCACAGCAATTTTCACTCGGACAAAACTCGTGTGTATTCCAGGCCAGCTGATACAGAAGTGTATAATTAGGATTAGGTGAGAAACTACTGGATGACCGTCTTATTCACTGGACATTTTATGGGGCCATAATGGAGTTATTTAAAACTGATGACCTTTTATAAAGGTATTTATCAGCATTATCCTCAAGTAAACACAACACCCACATTTATGGCTATAGTAGCCAAGTCTTAATGCACACTAGTGGGGAACAAAACCATTGTACTCAAACCCTTTCAATCTACATCAGTTGTAACTAATTAAGTAAGACATTAGTGTGGTCAGTGCATATTTGGCCAGATACATGTCACTGTTCAAAACATGACATACACATACTTGTGCGTCTGAGGGCAGGCGGCTCACTTCTTTTGGTATCACAACAACAGTGGACCTGAACACTTTAAACTCATCTGTTCCTTGAAGTGCTTGTATTTTTTACTGTAGCTGGTGTCTCTGGAGAATTTCATGTAAATGTCCTTCACTGTAGATGAGATTATGTATAAAGAGTAGATTAATTTACTTATATAATTTATATTTCAAATGTTATTATTTCTTATTGGATAAAGACTGTTTTACACATTTTTTTATATTATCATAATCAAGAGATGCACACACTGGAGGTTTATTCACCCAAACACAACACTACTGTAAATGTCTAACCACTGAAATAAAAACTTTTCTATGCCAATAATTCAGACATTCAATTGTATTTTTATTCATAGTTTTTCTGTGCATCATCAAATGTGTCTTATACTCAGTCAACACGTCCTTTTTTAAAGAATTTTATTTTGTAACAACAAAACGTATATATATGCACACTATCTACACATAAATATAGTCAGCGAGCAGTGACTGGCTCAACTGTGTCCGTTCAGGTGGCTGTGCTCTGATATGATTGGTTCCTGGGATTCGATGCGGCTCCGGTGTTGCTTGGGTTTGATTGGTGGAGGGGCAGGTTTTATGCTGATGTAGCTGCTTCTGTCAGGCTGTCAAACAATCACACAAAGTTCTATTCAGGTCACACATCTAGTCTGTTTTTACATTTTAATGATACTATGTTTGATCTCTCTTCCAGCATCAAGAACAGTATTTATGGAAGCTCCACAACACACTGTCCTGCCAAGTGTGTTTAAATACATACTTTAACAAAGCTAATTGAATGCTTGACTAAAGGAGGAATGTCAGCCAGTAGATATAGGAGTAAGGAGAGGTTATCAAGAGTGGACTTGGCTTCCCCCTTTTAACTGCCGCAATCTGTTTGTGCATTGTTTTTACAAATGTATATGTGTGTACCTGCTGAAGGTGGAACATCCAGGTCTGATAGTCCTGCAGACTGGTACAGGACACCTGCAGGGGTTCCACAAACTCACCTGAAACACAACAGTGCATACAGAATACAATATGATCAATGACTAGTGGAATCAATCTACAATGTCCAAAACTCTTTCGTTTTAGTTCACTACATTTCTTATTTTTTTCCCCATTTTTCCATCTTCCTAGACACTTACAAAACAAAATTCCCTAAGCCCATTTCAAGTGTTAGATCCTGATAATAGTAGAAATCCTAGTAATAAACGCAGAAATGAAATAGTGTCAAGACAGTAAAAAGCTATAAAGTCTTTTATCTTTATGGGCCTCAGTAAATAAGTACAACATAGTTTGGCGTCATGGCAGCCCTACAATATGATCGTAGGGCTGCAACTAGCGATTTAGTAGACAAGAAGACAGTGATTCATTTTTTGATTGTTCTAGTACATTGATTTTTAAATACATTATCAGCCAAATAAAGATTGAAATATGGTGACTGAAGGCTTTTAAATAAATGCAATAATTCTAAATATTTACAAATAAAGTGAATTATTACTTAAGCTGTTTAATTTTTGACTAAAAACTGTGAAATTGATGGTGTATACCTGTGAGTTCAAATTGCAATCGTCCGGGCTGGGCAGAGCGCTCCACTGCTTTGATGCTGTGTCGGGCTAGTCTCCCCTGTCACAAACATGAACATAATGAGTGTATGAAGGGTGTTCCAGTCATTTACAAAAATCAGATCTTATACACATTAGTCACCAAGCTGTATTAGTTTATTGTAGTAGTATAGGAGTAAGTGTAGTATATACATGGATATACATGAATATTCACTCACCTCGTATAGGAGAGACGTCCCCTGATTGTCCAGTGAGAGTAGAAGCACATCTTGAGGAAACAGGACCATGAGTCTCTCCTGAAGACCCTTACAAGAAAAAAAATACACTAGTCAGCTAGCGTGAGTCTTCAGTCTTTATACATACATTTTGATTCTATGATTTTATTGACACAGACTTAGTATGCAGCTATGAGTACGGTACTTTTTGGATAACCGCTTGTGTGTACTTGGCTTTCTGAGTACCACCAGATTTAAAACAGGTTTAAAACAGGATTATTCTAGGTATAAACTAGGTCTAAACTAGGACTAGACAATTGATATACAGTATTCTAAACAAGAACTACCCCAAAGGAGAACAAAATGAGGATTAAATTGACTAAACTTCCAAACACTTGAACTACTACATTAGTATCAACATCACCATCTGAAATGTGCTTGAATCTATGGCAGTACTTTGTTAAGCAGTGCAGTGACCTGTCTATGTGAGTTAAAGATGTGGACTACAGAGAGGTACGTGGGCTGTCCCATGTGCTGGATGGGGGGCCCCTCCCACTGCCAGACTGGAGCATGGAGAAGGTACTTTTTCACTTCTTCCCTCTTCCACTGCTCATCACAAGGTAACTACAGCAAAATACACCAAATATTTCCTGTTAATCTATGCGAATAAAAACAGTCAGTTGCACCAGAGTTGATTCTAGTTACCAGATATGAGAGTACGCTGTGGGCGGAGCTTGGGGATAGTGTTAGTGACTTGTGCCTTCTCTCCTCAATCAGCTGTTTCCATGTGTTTAGTTCTGCAGCAGTGGCACAGACGAACACTTTGGGTTCGACAACAGGACCTGTACAGACAGACAAAATACTGGACTTTCAGGGACTTACTTCACACATGAATGGAAATGCAAAGATACTTACAGCTGAGCTCAAACGTGTGAGGAAGTAGAGAGGAGTCGTGGCACACAGGCGTGAAAGACAAGCCTGACACAGGAAGGATGCCCTGGCCACGAGGAAGAGAAAGCATTTTAATGTATTAAATATTTACAACATGCACTATTAAGAAGAAGAGTTATAAACATTGTACTACCGCACTTCAACCACATTACATACCCCAGTCTATGTGTGTGTAAGTACAATACACTACCCATTGCAATTATATTACTGTACATTTGTACTAATGTATCTAAACTGTATGAGCTGGTAAAACAGTAAACTCCTTGTATTCTGAGTGTCACACTGTTATTCCGCAGTTAAACATCCACAGTACCTGGTAGACAAAGTCATGTGTTGAGTGATCCACAGACAGCAGCAGCAGGTGGTAAGAAAACAGAACCACACAGCACTCTGAGGTTTCCTACAGGAAAATATGATGTCAGTGTCATTGTTGTTTTTGTTTAGACGCAAACTTCACCTGTATCTTCATTTGTGAGTTGTGTACCTGAGTGTATTTGTTGTACAGGGACAGCAGTGAGGAGTGGAGGATGTCTCCATACTGGTGTGCAGGCTGGCCCTCCCAGCCACTGATGGGTTGTCCAAACAGGATCCTGTGGTGCAGCTCCTCTCTGCTGAGGCCCCACAGCACCTCCTGGAGGCGGTAATGAAAACTGGAACATGTGTCTTAATGAGACTGCCTCCAGAGACTGACTCTGGTTTGACTCCAGTCCAGACAATAAGTAGCAGAAAAACACTGTATGCAGAACACATTTAACATAAGGAAAACTTGAGCATGACACCTACACTTTACTCAATGCTGAAATACTGAGTCATATTTATTTCCTGTAAATTGTGAATCATCAAAACCAAAATAAAGTCCCTTATTTAAGGAAGTGCTCCAGTGTGTACCATAACTCAGGCTTATAGGTACAATAATAACAGACTCAGTGTCATGAGGGGTCATACCTCCTGTGGCAGCTGTGGGACAGAAGGATATCGGGGTGGGGGACGGGCAGGAGGGGACACAGGGAGCTCATCTCTGCTGGACCTCAGCTGGAGGCGGCTGTCCCCCAAACTCCACACTCTGAAGCAACGCACACAGATCACATTACAATAGCAGTTGTACCTGTTTAAACTGAACTGAAGTGACTGCTGGCAACAGGGCCCATAATGCTAAACACAGGAGATAATGGTCTTTAACCTGAACAGCTTTGCATGATAATCTTGGGTATATGAATCAGCTTCCAAAAAGACTAAGGAGACACTGGCTTGTGTGTCATGTGAATGTTTAAAGAGCATCTAAAAGTAGGAAACAAACAGGCACAAAGTGATATGGTTGGCGTGATTAAATGAGAATCAGCAGAAGCTGTCAGTGGTTGAGAAAAGTGGCCAGTCTGGAGGTGCTCGGAGCAGCCAGACTTAATCAGATTACAGCAATATTACTGCTGTTTCTATTGGACACACACAGATGCATGTGGCACACGCATGTTTTACATTGGTTTTACATACTGGTGTTCACAAATAGGTCTTGATAAGAATAGGGTCTTTCATCTTTCATGTAACAGCCTTTTTATGTCATAAATTTTGTATTTTGCTATACTAAACAACTTTGTACTTCAACATTAAACCCCACTATAACTTGATTAAAAGCTCTCAGTGTCTTTCATAAATAAAGTATTGGCCCTTCCCCCTTGATCATCTGTATAATTCAGATCCATCCTTTGTGATGTGAGCAGTAATATTTGGCGGGCACAGAAGTGATTAGCCTCAGACCAAACAGACTCCCGCCACTGTCTTATTCTAATCTCCTAATCACTTCAGTGCAGCATCACTGCACACCACTTCACTCTGAGTAAATACAAGACAATTCCACCAACTGCACATAATACACACAATTCTTACTAATACTAGTTTAATTTACTTAAAAATCTACACTCCAAGCAAAATATGTTTAAAGGGGAACAGAAGATAGTCCAGTTTGGACTATTTTATTTCAGCACGAGAGAAAAAATACCAGCTCAGCCAACCCACACACTGTGGTTTAGTCTGCTCGACCATCGCTTCCTCTTAAAAGTCTATACTCTATACTTATAACAATATAGGTGTTGAAGGAAGGGTACAATGGGTATGATGGCAAATATAAAATAAAATGTTCCACTGTCTTTTCCTAAAGTTACCTAATATTGTCATACTCCTTCTTCTTATTTTAATACCTTTTGTGCCAGCCTACTGTTGATAATGTTGAAGTACACAGTATTTAGTAAACTTTTACAATACATTTTTTTTTTTACATATCTCCCAAGCTTCGAGTCTTCAAGAATTGAGTGAACACAATAAACCTGAATTTCCAATTTGTTACATTGCATACATTTTAAAATAATTTGTTTAATTTGTATTTCATATTATAATTTAAGTAGTTAGGTAATAGCTATTTCAACAGAAACCATCATGTCACTTTTGCACAACCAAAATGGATGTTCAAATTACAATTACATTACATATACCTTTTACAGAGATTAGGTAAATTTGTATTTTGGATTATAAAATTAGTAGTTGAAAATCCATAAAAAATTTAATTACAATATAAAATTCCTACTGAATAGTAATAGCACTTTATATTTACTTTATTTGCAGCCAGTTCTAATGAAGATAATTATAGTTGTCGTTCTTCTACATGTACTTTAGCTCACCCCAGGTTGTCCACAGGTAACTCCAGCAGCTCAATCTCATCTGGTCCCACCTCGTCCACTCCGCTGTGCCTCTGGGTCACACTGCAGCACCCCATGACTGTCCTGGTGCTCCTCCTGTCTGCACACTGACTACTACCATCTGCCCCGGAGCACACCCCACTCTGAGAACACTCTAAAACCAGGATCACACCAACACCGGCCCCTGCAAAAGAGGATGAAGGAGGGGTGCTGTTAATCTCCAGTTCCCCCTTTTCACAACCATGCTCTGTCGTTCCAAAAACCCTCAAATACAAGATGTTTTAGGTGATAAAAGTGTTGCACTGCAGCTCTTCCTTCCTTCCTGGTTGCTTATATTCACAGTTATGCGGTTATTCTAGAGATGCTGCTTTGACAATGGATGGTGAAAGAGTGCATGAGGAGTCTTCGTGTCCGAGGTGTGTTGTGAAGCCGTGTCCAGGTTAAGGATGGGTAAACATCCTATTGGGAAACCATTGTGTTTGTTTATGTGGAATATGAAAGGCTGAATGAGGAGTTAGGAAATGGAGAAGTATCACCAACAACACGCCACAACAACAGTACAGCGTTCTGTAATGTTCTGTGGTCTGGATTACATTACAGGGAGGAGGGCTGGTGAGCTCAAGAACAGTGGCAAAACTAAGGCATGACTGGCAATACAAAGGTTTTCCATCATTCATAAGTGTATACTATTAAAGCAGCCTAAAAAGAAATCTTTAGTTTAGTATTAGTTTATATTAAAGATGCATTATGTCACTTTTCTGGGAGAAGGTCAGCCATCAGCTTGTCTCCTTGGAGTTGTTGTTGTTGTGCTTATCCTTGAATATTGCACAGTGTGGCAATAAACTTCTATCTTTATGGAGACAAGCAGATGACCAGGCTCATGTTACAGGTCAGATCTGTGGATAGGTGTCCCTGCTCAAAGTAAGAATGTATGTCTTTCAAAGTAATTTCTTAACAATAAAAATACATAATAGATAAGCAATGGAAATGTGCTGGTTGCTGACAATCTACCAGAAAAGTTACATAGTACATCTTTAAATGTACAATACAGTCTATAATACTACTATTATAAATGGTATGCTTTTATTTAGGCAGGGACAGCGCATGACCTTAAAAAACAGGAAAGATGTATGGTACCAGGTTACAGCATAAATACTCATTTCCACCTGTATGTTTTAGATATAGAAACTGACATATATTACAATTTGTTTTTCAGAATATTTGCAATACAGTACAAAAAACTTTGCGTATATATTTGAACTCAGCTGAACTTTTCAGAATATGACTAACACAGAGAGAGAAGTTATGAGTTGTAGAGTCAGTCATTGTATGTAAGTAAGTAATTCTTTGTTCTTCAGCTTATATATGTATTTTATATATATATATATATATATATATATATATATATATATATATATATATATATATATATATATATATATATATATATATATATATATATATATATATATATATATATATATATATATATATATATATATATATATATGAAACATACAAAAGTTATGTGTTACTTACACACATCTTTCCCACACCTGTGTTCCATGGGAAGAGACATTCAACATGTATTCCTCATATAGATATTATGTAACAATATTTAACAACAAAGAATTATCCTTTTGCCTTCTTAATGATGGCTGTAAAAGAGCTGTGACTTCTCCATACTTCTCACAGGCCTCACATCCAGAGTATGTGATAACTGCAAGCTTTTATGTAACTTTGAAAAGTGGACATGACATGTTACTTCTGAAAAGTGGACATGAAACATTTCAGGCTGATGGACTTTCCGTCAGATTAAATGCAGCAAAGAATTCACAGAATAATTCTGTTTACAAGCAATGCCTATTATTGATCAGCTACATTTTGTGCGCAACATTTTGTGGTGCAATTATTCTAAGAAAAAACACACTTATTACACAGCTGGAGTACTACGCCATGTGACTTTAATAAATTACATTTTTCTTTTGTCACATCATTTTCCTGATTTCTGCCATCTCAGGGTTACATCAACTTTGGGTTTAAGTAAGTAGAACTCAGCTTACAGTAATAGATTGTTACTGCACAAAATGAAAGGGAAAACTATCAATATGTAAGCTGTCATACTACTTCTGCTTTAGTCTGAACAGAGCCAGGTGTCAACGTGTCCTGACTGCTTCTGGTTTTCAAATGTGGAGTCATTGTTCTTTCTTTCCTTCTTCCATTTTCACTTCCGCTGCAGCCTCACGACATTCAGGGGGTCTAAAATGTACATGGTCAGGTGGTCCTGCTTTGGAGGTCTGTATTGTGCTAAACGTCAGTGTGACTTTCTTTCTCCCGGGCCTAGAGTCATTAACATTTGGCTGAGGAGGTGAGGTCAACAGCACAGGGTTGGAGTTACACTTTCCACCACCTCCTGCTAACACCTCCTTAGAGAGACAAGGCTCAGTCTGGAAGCCTGGCTGCCATCTTGTAGGCACCACCTTTGGGCTCTTCTTCTTCTGGGGCAGATCACAGTGCGGAGGCATGCTCTTGTTACATGGCAGGACTGCATTAGGTGGAAACACTCCTTTGAAGAGCAGAACAAAGTCTTTCTGACTGGACAGGGGAAGGATTCTTTGTCCACGTCTACACTTGTTAAAGATCTCCAATGTCATGTCTAGAAATGCAACAAAAGATAAGATAGATTATCTCAATTCTACAAAACTTGGCAGGTTGTGTATATATGCAAACAAAAGCTGGAAAAAAAAGTGATATGGCTTTGCTTTGGGACTGACACTAGACACACAAAAAATCCTGGAACATGGGAAAAAAGTGAATATTGGTCATGATTCATGACCAATATTGACCCCTTCAGTTATTTCTAATACTGGAAACAATATATCTGGACAATATGGGCCAATTATCATATTTGTTCTAATCAATTTACAAAACTTTTTATTTACATATTATAGTTTGCCAATGTATTCAGAACTGACTTAGAGTAGAGACTGGACTTACCCAGAGTCTCATGGACAATGTTGGGGATGACGTCCTGCAGGACTGAACAGTTTGTGTGAAGAGCTGGGTTACAGTTCATCTCCAACAGCCACACCTGGAAACATTATTAACACATATTAGCAGAAGAGTTCATGGGGAAAAATACATATAATATATAACATAATATATTTATCAAAAACACCCACGTTAAAGTCCTCATCAATCATGAAGTCACAGCCAATCAGGTCAAAGAACCCCAGTCTGCAGTCCAGCTTGGCTTTAGCTGACAGGAAGCACTGGGTCATGATTTGCTGCATACGTTTCTAATTCAACAAGATGAGGTATTACAAAATGAAAGCATGCAAAAAATTGTTTTGCTTTTATTGTCATGGCATGTTCATAAATGGGAGCAATTCCCAAGGCTTAAGGCCCAATGACAAAATGTCAAAGTGAATTAAAGAATATACGAAAGCACTTATGTTAAAATAAAGTATTTTTAAACTACTTTTTATTATATATATGTATGTATGTATATGTATGTGTGTATATATATATGTGTATATATATATATGTGTATATATATATATATATGTGTGTATATATATATATATATATGTGTGTGTGTGTGTGTATATATATATATATATATATATATATACACACATATATATATACACATATATATATACACACATATTTAAACATGTTTTATTTGACCAAAAAGCTATGAGTTCATCCGTAGTTAACCCATCTGATTTGAGCACATCTATTATTACAGTGTAATTGGTCCCAGTGAGACTCACAGTGAAGGGGCCCAGCACCCAGTCCCTGGGCAGGCCCTTAGCAACTGCAAACCTGTCGTTCACGTAGGCGTTAAAGCTCTCCATGGACCACACTGTGTCCTCCTTCAGCTGGCTATACAGAGGGTTCTTCTTCTGCATGTACTGAGAATATATGGACAGCAGGGGGCGCACAGACATACAGATTAAGTACAGACCAGAACAGTCAGTTATCTGCTTTGTGTGCACATTTAAACAACCATAATTTAATTAGAATTTAAATTAAAAAAAAAAAAAAAAATTCTCATTGTTTTCCAGAATGGGGTGTGCCAGCTGTAAGTTTGCAATTATTACTGTCAATTTTGTTTCTGTGAAAAGTGAGATCAGTGTGACTGTGCCATTTCATTCATGTCAGCTATCCTTGCTTTTGTACTGGCAGCTATTTCTAATTCTCTTTTAAAAGAGTTTCAATACATCCTTCTTTTAATGCTTTTTCTCAGCTGTGTAATTCTAACCACTTGCCTAAATACAGATTCAAAATGGTTAATCTGGGCACAAGACCATGGGTGTAATAACCAGTCGTGTATTGGCATTACTTGGTTTGTAAGGTGGGCTGACATGTTGTTGGTGTTTAGGTCATAAAGGTCACAGGTCAGGCGCACATAACCATGCCGAAAGAAGACTATGTATGGAGTGGTACAGGCAATGATCAGGTAGGACCGCACATCAAACTTCCTGCCCTTCAAAAGGAGAGGGTTCTGGATGTATCTGTGTACAGTAAAACACATTTTAACATGACCAGGTTAAGTTAAAACGGTTTAAAAATCACATGGAAAATCAAATATCTGTACTTCTGGACGATGCGTGCCTGTGGCTGCCTGTGGTGGTGTAGTGTTTTGTGATTGTTCTCTCCGTCCTGTAGTTTGTGTCTGAAGGCGCTCACATCCTCTGGGCTCTTCAGAAGAAAGATCCCTCGCCCTTGGTTCAGGCCGGTAGGTTTACAGATCCACATGTGTCTCTGGTTTTTGCTCAAACCTGCAAATGCATAGAACTTTATACATAATTACTGAACATTAGAATAAGTTTGCATGTTCTACACAGGCAGCTTCTCAAGGTTTTGCATGTACTATAGGGCCAAGTTACAAAGTTTACAGTTTTTATTTGTTTAGTTTCTTTTAATTTTGAAGGTCATAAGAAGGACTATATGAAAACGGAACATGATTCCAGTCAAAATGTATAGTGTAAAAAATGTATGATGAAGCACAACCAGACAATGTTAACTCCTGACTACTGGCATACTAATAATGATATGTTTACCTTAGCAATAATCTCAATCTTGACGTATAACAACATTTCCATTGTTACAAACTGTGATTTAGTGCTAATTATATCTTAGAGTCCTCTAGAGTGTCTGCTTGTTTGTGCTCAGTCCTGCCCTCTACTGACTCGTCTCCAGAGCAACCCTCGTTCCCGTGGTGACTTTATCAGAGCCTGAAGGGAGATGGAGCTCGTTATTTTTCCGTGATTAAACAATCTCCATAGCAACAGCCTCAACAATGGGGTGGATAAACTGTAGCCTGGTCTCAGGCCATTGTTTGGTTTATTCTGCCACATTACACATACACACAACATAGGTCCAGTCAGGAGGTGAGAAGACTGACCTTCCAGCAATGAGAAAAAGGCTTCTCTCTCTTCTCTCATGTCCATGCGGTATGTGGTCGGAATAAACTCATCCATTTCAAGTCTTCTGCAAAATAAAGCACCAAAAACAAAGAAATACATAAAAAGTTTTTTTTTTTTTAAAAACTACAATTTAGAACAAAGATCTTTCATGAATACATTTATACTGTAGTGGATTATTTATTCTCTGCATTAATATGTGTTCAGTATTAATCATGTGTCACTGAAGGGCTTAGTCAGTTCTGAAATCTGAGTAATCCTACAAACAATTTGCTGGTTTAGTAAACGTACATTATTTGAAGATATGTTCAGCCCATTTAGATCTAGGGCAAACGCCCTAGATCTAAAAGGTAAAAGCAAATGCTCTGTCACTGTTTAAAGTCCTTTTTTTCTTAAACAACCTGTCGAAAGATTCAGGCATATAGAAGTATCTGAAATGTTCTGTGAGTGGCTTTTGGAGGTCATGTGAATATACTGTTTATTTGCTTAGAGCAGGGGTGTCCAAACTTTTCTCATTAAGGGCAACATATAAAAACACAGACAAAGGTGAGGGCCGATTGAGGGCCATAGACTCGTCGCCAGTACAGTGAATACTTCAATACTGTGTGTTTATTACAAGTTAGACCGAACCACTGGACCAGACATGTCAGACTCAGGTCCACAGGCCAAATTTGGCCCTCAATATAAATATATTTGGCCCGCGAGACAAGTTAGTCACAGTTTTTAATTTTGGCCCTCTGTCAATTTGAGTTTGACACCCCTGCACTAGACCTTTATTCATGCTTACATCCTCAATGGGACACATTAAGTATTTGATACGGGCTTGTTAAAGTATATTTTCAGAAATGTACAGTAAAATGTACTATTTAAGGTAATATGGACCAATTCACCTGGAAGCTTGAGGGCCAAGAAAAATAGGTCTGATCGCTGCATTTGGCCCCCGGGCCACAGTTTGGGCATGCCTGGCC
Source organism: Periophthalmus modestus (assembly GCA_019594935.1). NCBI lineage: Eukaryota > Metazoa > Chordata > Actinopteri > Gobiiformes > Gobiidae > Periophthalmus > Periophthalmus modestus. Next base: position 24,111,839 of record JAIEZT010000084.1, on the reverse strand, counting down.
TAGAGGTACAAACTATATTGTTTATTTCCACTTGAAAACCCATGAGTTCAGATGTTTTACCTGATGCCTTGACCATGCTTGACTTTGCTGCGGACTCTTTCGTATTCCCTGAGGCTGCTGAGAAGGCCAATCTTTGTGGTCAGAACGTTATTATTTGGAATCTGGAAAATTAACTGTTCCCCTGGAGAGAAATAAATATGCTACTGCAAATTATTGTTATTAAAGAATTAAGACAAATTACTTATTGTAGCTGTGCAAAGAGGTATCATTCTTGTAATTCTTCAAATGTGATTGTATTAAGGGTAACATTACTTTAGAGGCTGTGTCACAGTCTTCACCTGGTCTAAAGTTGCTGTAGTTGGCTGCTGACCTGGACTCACACCACTTGAGTTTGAAATCTTCTCGCTGCTTATTATAGATCCTGGTCCAGCCTTTGCTTTCACAGTAACTGCACACACTGAAGAAATAACAGAACTTCAAGACCAAACTATTTACTGTGCCGGAAAAGCTTGTGATTATTAGTCGCACATATCTGCTCCATTTGCTCCTCCAAAGAAGTAGAAAGGACCACTCTGAAGTTCCTCCAGCTGCCCTCTCCTGGCTGGGTAAGAGCTGACAGTTCTGGCAAGAGACCGCGCACGTACTGCTCTGATACACACAGGTAAGCCCAAAACTATGGACATAAAACAAGGCAATATTGAAGAAGACTAAAGCTTTAAAAGGATATTGTATCGCATTCAAGGGCCCATATTACACTTTTTTCTGATCTATGTTAAAATGTTGTTTCTGATCTGTGTTATAATGTTGTTTCCACATCACAAACAGACCTGGAGTTGTGTTTTGTTTCATTCACACACAAACCCTGCATATTTAGGCTGAGTTCTTCAGTCAAACTCTGTCCCACCTTGTGATGTCATGTGGTAATTCAGGGAGCGCTCCACTTTTTGAACTCCATACACCTTTATTATGTGGAACACAGAATTTTGAGGTTTAGAGATGTAGACAGACGAATAATAAAGTTTTACTCAAACTTGTGAATGAAACAAAACACAGTTCCAGGTATGTATTTGAGGAAGTAACAATGTTCTAGTATGGTTTAAAGCTCACAAGAGTCAATTTTGTGTAATATAGGACCTTGAAACAGATCTATAAATTGCTCTGTAAAATGCTGTACAGTAAATGTCTATTTGTGAAGCTTTTTATTTCATTGAATTAAGATTTAGCAGTTTAGAGAATGTACAAGGTGGTCCATAAGTCACTGACACTTTTAAATCTTCAGTAGCTGCTATATTTATTATTTAAGTTGTACTCACTAAATTTTAGCAGTAGGTAAATTGAACCTGCTGAGATTTTTGGCAATATATGAGGTTATAACTACACTTGAACGTATCACTTCTTTAACTAAGGGAAGTAAAAATTACCTAATTTTTTAAAAATAATGTTTTTTAAGTGTCCATCATTTTGAGTTGGGCACTGAATAGCCTGATCCAACACCCTTTGCATAACATTTAAAAGCATGTCCGGGCTTATGGCTCTTATTTCATCCTTGCTATTATGTTTTAAATCGTTTATTGACTGAGGTTTATTCACAAACACCTTTTCTTTAAGTTAGCCCCACAGGAAGAAATCAGGACTAGTCAGGTCTCAGGAGATCACATACTGCCCCCTGTCTTTGAAAACGACTCATTATTCCTTTAATGGCATTTACGCTTGGGGCATCTTGGTATTGTTTTGTTTTGTATTGTATTGCTTTGCTTTCTTTGACCCATGTGACTCAAAGTACCACTGTACAATGAGGGTTCATTCCTCAGTGCTATATTTGCTCATATTAATGTCGGAAGAGTAGTTCTAAATGCTCTGAAAAAAAAAGAAAGAAAAATATTTAGAAACAAAAGAGTTATGAAATTTTTCAACTGTCCGTGACTTTTGGGCCACCCTGTACTAAAAAACTGATTTTAATTTCTATTTTTGGCTGTAGTGTTATAATATACTGTATTCGTGGATTTCAGTTTCCTGTTATATGTAACATTTTGCCAATCATTATCATTTGAAAGCCAAAGAGCAGAGGGTTTACCGATTTTACACATAAATATCCTACAGACACACCTGACGTCCTCTCTCTCCTCACTGGACTCACAGGGGAGTGTTCATAGCTGGGTCTCTGTCCGTGAGCCTTTCCAGCTGATGATATCACTTCCTGTCCTGTTTGCGGGTCAGGCGGAGAGGACTGTCCCATTGCCGAGGCATCCTGGTGTGGATGCTCACAGTCCCCCTCCTTCCTCTGCTCTTGCTCTGCTGCACCTGGTGACATCACTTCCTGTCCCGTTGGTGGATCAGGTGGTGCAGGCAGCTCCTCCTGGTCTTTGTTTGGTGTGTGGTTTTTCGGCCCCTCACATGGCTCCTCCTTTCTGCGGCCTGCTGACATGGCTGTGTCACGGCTCATTACCGTTTTCAGTCAGTGATCTGTGCTGAGGAATCACACCACATAGAGCAAGTCTGTGAGCTGTATTTACTCATCCCTACAACACAATACACTGCCTGATTTTATTTTGAAGTAAAATGGATTTGATTCATAACAGAATTGAAATACAAGCATAAAAGGGGCCTGATGCAGTTTGGAAAGGACTACATCACATTTTGATTTGATTGTTGATCTTATTTAGCTATAATAAAATAAGCCTAATTCATCTTAAAATTTACGACCTCAATTTGTAATATTTTATGAAATTACTAAAATAATTTCAGGAAAAAATTTGATAAGGTTGACCGCAGATAATGATGATGAATGGTGACGATGAATCAAGGCTTGGTGAGAGTTCAGTAGCTGTTAAATTATAATCTGGTACAAGCATCCCTGCTTTTATGCTTAATCTAATTGTACATGATACTGATAGACAGATAACTAAATAAATACAATGTTAGCTCAACCGATTTTTACAGTAACTGCCCTTTTGTTATATTGCATGTTGTGTGTATTATGTATATTGACTTTTTAAAGTAATTTGGAGGATAACACTTTGCGTTTTAGAATTTATTTTGAGAAAATGTTACTGTATTTTAAGTTATTGAATGCATTAAAACACATATGTAACCTAAAAGGGTGCAAATGTCCTTTTCTTCCTTTTCCTTAAAATTCAAAGCTGCAGGCCAAAATTCTGAAACATATAAGTCTGACAGCAGATACACACATGACCTCCAAAATAAACAACTCACCTGCCTTTGCCCATCTAAAACCAAGTGTCCAAAATATAGCGAACCACTACCACACTGATCAGACGGGGGAGCTCACAGGCTCGTCTCATTCACCGCAGCCAGAGCCAGGACAAAGTAGGCAAAGCTGCTGGACTGCTGTAAACACTCACTGGTTACTAGGGTAATGGGACCCCTAGCAACAGAGGCCTCTTGTAGATTCAATCTTACAACAGCAGTAGGACAAACTAACGACTCAAGATTATGTATCCCGCCTGGGCTATGAGTTTGGCCTCATCCAATATAACTGCTTTTAACTGCCGCTGCCTATGGAAACATGAGAGCACATTGTCAATCCAAATCTTTCCAACCTATTTTTTTACAAGGCAATGCAGTTTGAATCACAGTTTCACACGTTAAAAGTCATTACTTCTCTTCGCACCGATTGGCCCACAATGCAGTTAATCATATTGCCTTCTGCGAAATACATGGAAGGTATGTGGTTGAGCAACATAGCAGTTGTTGACTTGCATTGGCAAATCCACTAATCACCCCATGTCTGAGAGCTTTGACTCATGAGGAGACACCCAGGTCCAGCCACAATTGGCAATTATTCATAATCTCTCGCCTTCCTCCGACTGGCTGGTAATTGACAGGGAGGGCGCCTCTGAGGCCCAGCCGAGTGTAAACGTGCAATTACAAATTCAGTGGACGAAACTGTCAGCAGCATGTACTCCAGCGACAGGTTTATACATCAGGTGTTCCACTGTGAAAAGCAATCATGGTCTTCCTCAGTAGTGCTTTTGTTGTTGGGGGAAAAAAAAAAAAATTAAATTACATGACAAGAAGATATAATGTATTTGATGTTTCATTTAAGGTTGGTTTAACAGTTGGAGAGCATACAGTCAGAGGAATATTTAAGGGGGATTGGACAATTTGACGTGGATCACAGAGAATTATTATGTGTTTGTGTAACGTAACTAGGGTTGTAAAAAATCAATACTCAGATGCTAAATTATACTAAAACTGGTTAAAAAAAAACAACCAAAAAACACTCACACAAATGTTTTGCGGTGTTACTGTAACACTTTACTTTGAGTGAATTTACAATGAGTAACATGTATCAGAGACAGTTGATGAAGATGTTGGCATAAAGGGAAGCATTTATAATGTAAACATGCATCCCTTTATTTAATGAAATTACATTTTATCTCTACTTTAAATCTATAAAAGATATAAGCAGCTGTAATCCAAAGGCTGTCCTGCAGTGAGACATAATCACATATTAAAAGACAATTACAAAAGAAAACAGAAGGAGGTCATCTGACATGCACCAGGAAGAGCTCTGGGAATAAGGGGTTAAGTTACAGGTCGAAATAATTATCATTTTCTTATTTTTATTAAGTCCAACTTTTCTGAAAAAATCTGAACATGTGCCAGTTTGATGTCCTGCAGTGTGACAGGTGTATTTATTGAGAAAAATATCATTCTAATTGTTAAAAAATATATTATTTACAATGATGACACAATTATTAAACTAGCGCTATATACATATAGTAATGTATTAGATTTTTTTAACATGGCAAATTTGTTTTTAATGTCCATGCAGGGCAACAGGAGAGGTCACACTGCAGGGCAGGTTAAAATGTCTCAAATTAAAAGAGCTACACACAAAAAAATTGTGAAAAGGATTCCTTACAATTGAAACTTATTTGTTTTTAAAAAAAATATTTTTATATTTTACTACAAATGCATGTCACACTTCAGGACAGAAAATAAGACATATTTTGACTTGAATATAAAATTCTATGGTCTGTATCTATGTCAGAACTATTATAAGAGCACATGGTCATATTAAAGAGAACATTTGTATAGAGTATGAAACTTTCTCTCTATCAAAATCAAGTTTGAATCTTTCCATCGTGATAACACTAATTATCATGATCGCATCAACCCAAAATATTCACCTTAGCTAAAAGTCTTCTACCTATGGCACTCCTGATCAAGCTTAGCAACAAGATCATGGAAATGGATCCCTGAACACTGCACTTTGGGTCTGCACCCTAGTGGCATTGAGGATGGGTCAAATGCAGAAGACAAATCTCCCTACTGGGACAATAAAGTGTACCTTAACATTACATTTAATTAATTTTAATGATAATAATGTATTAATAACTCTTTCAGTCTGAATGCGTTGCTGGTTAACAGTTTCTGATGACAGTACGTAGTCACAAACAATAAAACAGGTTTGTCATGAAGCCAACACTCTGAGTTTTGGGTGACAACATAAAACTCATTATAAATACAGTATACACACTTAAATATAACGTTAATTTCTGAAAACAAGCATTAAAAGACAGGCATGCACATTTTTTAAACAACAAGCTGTTCTAACTGGTTTGAAAATCTGGATGGGCTTGCTTAGCACAACCTTTTTGGTACAGGACAAGATAAAGAATAATTTCCACCAAGGAACCAGGAACAGTTAGAGTTTTCTGACACCAAAATTTTCCAAACCAAGCAGCAAAGCAGCCATTTAGAAATGCTCATACTCATGTAGAGAGAGCCGAGCTGTTAGCAGGCTGCTTTTATTCCTTGTTTATGAGCCTTGTGTTTCCCAGTCAGCCACACCTTGATAAAAAGTGCCATCTGATAGACACAGTGTACAAAGTGCTGCGTAGGTGGACAAAGACATAGGGTTTGTTTTACAGCCCCGTTGACCTGGCGCTTCACCATCTGCCAAGAGCCTGCCAGCGCTTCTATTGAACATGACAATGCACACATGGAAATATTTCATGGCATAAAATCACAAAGCTAATCTATGAAATCTGGTCAGGAAGTTTCACTGAAGATAAGAGGAATAATCACATTCAGACACAGGAATTCACCCAGGTCATACTGGACTTAAAGGGACTAATTACAAATGATAATCAACGTAATATTACTGTACTGTGCCTGCTTTTCTTTCAGGAATCACCATGGACTAGAAGTTAGTGCTACGTGAAGACTGAAAAGCACACAGTATTTGAAGTCTAATAAATATAAATAACCATGTAAAACAATACAGCCTAGTTTATGTGTAGCTATGCGAGGTTTAACACAGGTTTAGGTATGGTGGCCATGATTCATTGAGGCCTTGTTTAAATGTAGTTTGTCTGCTACGCTCTCTTAGCCACGGAGACTCGCCCATTCCCATGTCATCTCAACTGTCTATTCCACCAGGAAACGCTCAGCAATTACAGGGATGCAGCCTGCAGCAATGGTGTCCCTACACAACCCATTATTTACAGGGATTCTCCTTGTCAAAGTATTATAGTGGAAGGTCTGGAGTTAAGTTACAATGTAAAGAAAGACTGGGCTCAATAGGGTCTCTCTGTGTCCCACTATTCATGATTTCCTTACAGAATTACACTGGCGGAGCAGAGAGGGTGGCTGAAGGAAGGGGGTACAGCACGTTCCCAGGGTCTGTGTGTACTCATTCACACTGGTGACAAATGCACGACACAAAGTCATCAAATTTCACTAAAACCCAGTTGATACCGAGACTCAACATTGGAGTCGACAATAGCTTACAGGTTTGCAATCAGTTATGTTAATCAGTGCTAATGGGGTTTAAATTAGCTGGCCTGCTCTGATGTTTTCCCCAACAGTAAGTAGCCTAGATTTTTTACCTAAAATAGCATATCTTTGGCATGTTAGGCAGATATCTTTTAGCATATAACTTTTCGCAGTGGTAGTGGTTCTAATGTGAGATCCCACCCTAGTAAAGGGAAAACCAGATGTTTTTCTTTCAATTTGATGGCTACCAGGGGTGTATCAAGGATGCCAATAGCCTGATTCTTTTTAATATCACCATTTTACTTGTTTGTATAATATACTTAGTTGATATGATATGAAGTGCACGATTTCTCAGTGGAAGGAATAATACTTTCTTACTTTTTTGTTTGTGGGCTATCACCTGCTGTAGTGATGTAATCTGACGAATCTCAATGCTGCTAAGTTTAAATGTAAATCCGATGTAAATCTCTTTTCATAAACTTGACACGATGAGTTTCCTACCTGGCGGGAGTGTCCTGGAACCAACTGGCAATGCTCACAGGGTATGGATCCTACATTGTGAGACTTTTTTCCCCCAACTGAATAGAAATAAAATATGCAGCTTACATTAAAATTTAGGATAGATGATGTTAGGAGTCAACTCAGGCAGTCATTGGTATATGTCAAAAGCAGCTACAGCGACGTGGTAGTTAGCCTTTTCAACACTGGCAACGGAAATCCAGTGAAGTCTAAACACAGAAGTTGTGACTAACGTTCATCACTAGACTGGTGGCAGTAGCGTGGGTTTATTAGCGCGATAGCTACACTAGCCTATGCTAAAATATGTAGAATGGAGCGAAGCTAATGCTAAAGCTAATTGAACAAATGTGTTAAGAAGAAAATCTTTTACCCGTGGATCATATTCTACTTACATGCTTTTACTTTTCTCAGAAATACGCAAGCAGCTTGTGACTGAGCTCACACAGGTAAAGTGGGCATGTTGGGGTCAGTCCGATGCTCCCACATCCCGCACGTGCCAAATTACCCAAATGACAGATTTATTTAATTTTGAGTATAATTTTGTTGATACATTCCATCTATTAATATCAGGTCAAATTTGTCTCTTCTCATTTTGTATTATTTCCTGTTTAAAAAAGTTGAACCCATTAAGTGTATTTTAGTATTTTCTCAGAGTACGTCAGTGCACCTACTTCAGAGAACCTCCAGCTCTGACATTCCCAGACGAGACGAGTGATCTTAACCTGGGCTTCTTCGGTGTGAAGCTACCCTCATGCAGGAATCTAGTCCGACTACACCAAGCATGCACAGACCAGTGCAGGAATCCTCTCCACGCTCGCTGCCAACCAGGAATGTGATAGAATGTGTGACATCACAGAGGTAATCCATTCTTACACCAGCCACACACAGGTCTGTTTAGGTAGATGATATAAATAGTTTAAAAATATGCTCAAATGTTACATTAGAAGTACATAAAAAAGCATAGAGAATGTAAAGCCAAACATATCCAGGTTTTAAAAGGTATTTGCTCCATGGGATGTCTTGGAGAAAACTACAATGTTATACGGAATCCAATTTAATCAAACTTTAATAGAGTTTGAGTTTGACTCTGTCATTTCTAAACATCAGTGATCAGCTTGGGTCTTTTTAACTGAGAGGTCTACAATCAATCTTCTGTGAATAAAGGCAGGAGAGCTGAGATTTTGGAAGAAGGAATTTGACTTGATATCGTCACACCCTGTAGTCTAGATATTCCTAATATCTAGACTATTGCCTAATATTGCATCAACCCCTAAGGGCTTGTAACAAACCCAACAATCTTTTGGAGTATAATTGAACATTTTATAGACACTACACTCTGTTTCTTTATTCTTCCCCTGGACTACTTTCCAAATTGATCATTGAAACCACCTGAGCTGCTGAAGTCTGAGGAAAGCTTAACTAACTATTACGTCTTGCTCCAAATGTCCACGCTCACCACCATAGAAACAGTAAGATAAGAAATACGGAGTCTTCTCAGATCAATGAAGCCTGGAGGCACAGCGGCTAAATGGTTTTTGTATTTGTGAACCAACTGATAAAATCAGGGCTGCGTTTAACCAGTCAACTGAAGCCCTGAGCTCACAGGCCTGATGAGACAGTGCGGCTGTGCAGTATCTGTGTGCTCCTAGGACAGGATATAGGACTATAGCCTTAATGAACTCTCCACAGGTCTGTAGACATCCACACCTTCTGTATGTAGTCACAGTGTATTTACTACAGGCCTGGCAGTGAAAATGTGCCTTGTACTTGCAGTTACCATGCTAGCTTAGCTTACTGCTGTAGAGTGCGGTACAATGAAGGCTTAGCTGATGGGGGGGACCTCATGGGTAAATCAGGGCATTTAAAAAGAAGCTCTGTTCACAGGAAACCTGATCCATACTTGACTTGGGTTTGGCATTCCGGTCTGGCCCGGCAAAGACTTCAAACTGACCACAGAGAGAGCTACACAGCCAAGATTCTTAAACATTTATATTTTAAATCTTTATTTTAAGTTAATCCATAATAAATTAAGTGTAGTAGTAAAATGAAACATATTGCTGTGGTACAGGGATGCATATTATTTGTAGTTTGAAATTCTTTAATTCCCACAATATAGTAGAGTAGAAAGTTTCATTTAGTTTTCACCTTTTATTAATTTTGAAATAAAAAAGAAGATAATACTTTTTATAATACTTTTTATTTATTAAATATTCTGGAATCTGTACATTTAAGAAACATTAAACATAATCAATACAAATATTAAAACAATGACATAACTATAGATTGTTCTTCCACCCCACCCCCACTTAACAGTGCCGTTACAGTTCAGAGTAACACCATACATTGAAAACAGTGCTTATGTATTCTCCTGGATTGCTGCTCAATATGAGAAACTCTGACTCATGTCACATGGAAGAACACACTTCAATCCACCATCTTCCAGTGCAAGGATCATAGTTCCATAGTCAACATCACACCATCTGTCACAACTATAAATATGAAGGTGTCCCTCTACTAACCTCTGTCAACACAAAGATCCTCAGTATATGAGCCAGAGAGGTGGAAGGAATAGAGAAGGTAATGCCATTTAATGGACGGCATTACCAGACAGTATTAGACAGCAGTAATTACATCTAACCTTGTCTGGTAAGACGCCTATCAACAGGCAGAAGGTGACCTCTGAGATCTGACCTGTGCAAGGAGAAGAGGCAGGTGGAAACAGAGAGTGTAGCAAAGCAGACAGCAGTCAGACCCGCTCAGACACCAAAACAAAGAACAACTTCTAAAAATGGAGCAAAATGTTTAATAAAAAAAAAAAAAAAAAAGAACAGATCTTTTAGAGCATATTGTTCAATCTTGATATTATGCTTAACCTTATCATTTTTAATTTGACACATTGTTTTCAGGTTGGATGTAGCATCAGTCTGGATGTGACAAATAGTTATAACCTAGTTCATCTTGCTTTTTTCTATAAAAAAAAAATGTAGACAAGCACAGTAACTCATTTAATTCCCCACATTGTTTAGCTTAAACTTCCTGATATTTATGCAATAGACAGGTTGATGACCTCTTCTGAACCCTTTCTTCTAGAACTAGTCTTTCAGGAACAATATTTTACTACTGTATACATTGATGTATACTTACAGTATATAGTACAAATCAGCTGTTAAAAGCCAGCCTAAAATTGCAGATGAGGAAAACGTAGTTTAGTGTTGCTTGGATAATAGTGCTGGGTGGGCAAATAAAGGCGCGGCTCAATATTTGCGGGTAATTCTCCTCCTTAAACAAACACTGGGGCTGTGCAAGCGCCACATCTGTTATTTGCCTTTGTTAGTAATGCCTGTTTAAAGGCTTGAGCCATTGAACTTACATCGCTGTCCAGACATATACTCAAAAAACAGCTAAATATCACTTTGTAATACTGAGAGATAGGTTGCTTAGTCTACAATTCATAGTACAGCCCCCTCAGGTGACTCTGTGTGTCAGTTTCAGGATGTGCCACGCAGGTAAGTTAGTCCAGCCAATCACTGCCAAACAACACAAAGAGAACACTATGGGTGGGAGGGAACAAGGAAACGGCGCCCTGCAAGACCGGTGGAACCATCAACTGACTGCTATTCTTTAACTTGGGCGGGGTGGGGTTAGCCATATCACGTTAAAAAAGGGAACATGGGAAGTGAGCAAACAGATTGAAACGTAATAGCTGACCTTTCAGGGTAAGCGTGCATAAAAGACATAAATCCATACATACTAAATACAAAAATAAAATGCGCTAATTACTCTCAAACTAGTTTTTCCAGTACTATGCTTGCCTTGAACAACTTGTAGTGTCAACACCTGATTTATTTTGTAACTACTGTAGAATTTATGGTCACCCAGGAAACATCGTTACCAGACAGTGTTAGAACAACAGTTGTACAATCCAGCACTGTCAGGTAAGATGGGTCCAGAGAGCCTTTTGTTGTACCGCTGGTCCACTGAAGGTAACTCCAGTCTAAGTTATGAGGATGCTAGTGATGCTTCACGGTTGTCCTGGACGCAGTCAGAAGATGGCTATCATCATCATTACCAGGCAGTATTAGAGAAGAGATATGAAATCCAATGCTGCCTCGTAAGATGGAGATAATCACCTGGATCTCAGTAAAAGACATAAATACTTTACCAAAAAGGGTTATAATATATTGGCTATTCTTACATACCTTTGTTGAAAAAAGGGAACTCTTCAAAAGATTAAAGCTTAACATCTGTAACTGAATCTTTTGAAATCTTTGAAAGAGACAAACAATGGAAGTATTTCTGTCTGTTAAAATAGGAGGCATAAAAAACCCTCTGTCTAACTATGGTCCAGGTCATTCTGTTGGGCCCTTGTGGTTTTTCAGTTTAAACTCGCTGTCACAGAAGACTGGGCCACAGTAGTTGTTAATAATTGCCCAAACCTGTTCCGACTGGTCGAAATCTATGGCACCACAAAGCTAGGAGGGCTGCTTTTCACACAGCACATGCCGCTTACTAATTTCAAACTTCCACTCCAAAATGACAACGAGCCCAAGGCCTTGAGGCTGGTAATTTTGTCTGCATCTTTTCATATCCTCTGTAACAATTTTCAGACAGTGTTTAGGGTCAAATCAAGTTTTACTCTTGTATCAATGGAATGTTTTATAGGATGAAGACTTAAAAGCCATTTTGGTGGTTTTCCGTTGGTGGACCTCTTTGTGTTTGCCAAGTGATGAAAGGCTGATGGAATGCTGCTCAGCCCGACCTGAGCTACAGCCATGTGTGCAGAAGGTCACTGAAACAGCACTAGCTTACTGAATAACACAGCTCTTTCACAGGTAGGCAGTGTGAAATACTCTAATCTGTCCACAACGTAATGACATTATTGTTAATTATTTTACCGACAACATGCCGCATTTAGCATACAGTGAAGAGTTCCAGTGAATTCAACAAAGGTGTCGACTATAAACCAACAGAATTTGCTTTACTTGTAATAGCTGTATACAAAGACATAAAGTTAGCCTCAAAAAGCCTGGTCCTTCAAGCTCTGCAGAAGTAGAGCACTGGGGGGAGGGAGAGAAGAGAATAGATCAGGATGAAGGTGGAGAGAGAAAACAGAGAATGCACCTGTAACCTTACCGTCATGAAAAGTACCCCAAGGAAAGAATGTAACGCAACCAAAGAAAGTGTGGGGTGGAGGCAGACAAAAAGAGAAGAGAGGGAAACAAGGTCTTGAATTTCCAGCCCACTGCCTGAGAACGCGGCGTCTTCCTCATGGTTAGGCAGGCCTCGTGAAATGAGAAAGCCAAGCAGAGCGCTCTCCCAACTATTTAGTTAATCATCAGCATTATAAACCAGTGCAGCAGCCTTCTGAAGAAGAAAGAGCACAGGAAGAGAAAGAACGAAACATATTAGAACAGAGGATTAAAGCAGGTTGTAAAATGAGTACCTCATCAAAGCCATCTATGACCAGAGTCCTTTTCTCTAAGTTAGCTTTCAAGTCATACTCCAAGCATTCTGTTATAGGAGAGTGAGCTGTGAGGTTTCCTGGTGCTCCACTATCAGACACTAGTGGTGAGGTGTGCTCAGGTAACTCAGCCCCCTGTGCTGGAATGTGACTCCGCTGCATGCGAGGTGAACTACCCCATAGGTAAACTGGCCTGCCCCTTAATCAATACTTGTTACCTTTGTGAGAAAACAATGTCAGGGAAACCCAAAACTGTAGTTAAGTCCAAAGCTGATGTCAGCGCCACCTAGTGGCATGTAACACAGGACCAGCCCGATCTCAAGTCATGATGCTTCTGTGCCCATGCTCTCAGCTACTGTATAGGTCAAAGAGATTCAGATTTACATTATGTCCCCTCCCCCTTTGGTTTGCACTGGTTATTTGTTTCATCAGCTTTTCTGTTTTGAATAATTTCAAAGTAGTAATAAAATGTTGGACAAATTTGGTTGCCAAATATTATGTTCCTTTTGTTTTGTTACACACAACCTCCATGTGTAAAACAGACATTTTGTTAAAACCACAATGAATTAAAAAAATATATAATCATTATTTAATTATATAAAAACTTGCCATTATTCCAACAAAAAATATTGCTGCCTAATAAAAAAAAAGCTTAGCATATCTATTGCTTTTGCCATTTCTGTAATAATACCCTAGCCTAGCATTAGCCTTACCTCAAACCCCTTGAGATCTAATGAACTGAAAATAAATTACTATCACTTGCTTTTTAAATAAAGAGAAATCTTTGGTTCATATAGTGCTCGACAACAAACAGTGTTGTGCACTCATGTGACACACTGCTTTTCAAGTGTATGAAAGAAATGCACAAATGTTCCCTGTCCACCAATCACAGCCTTCCACCTCAGTCTGCACTCAGCACCGTACAGTAGACGCTAAGGCGACATTTTCCCTCCACTTTGCCTTCTTCCTAAACTTGTGCTAAGATGTATAGCCTCGGAGCAGGCTAAAAACACTATCTTTCTCACCTGTACCGAGAAAACAGATAAATCCAACTCTGTCTCAACTCGCAGCCAGACCTCGAAGGCAGGAAAAACTCTCCTCACTCGAAACTTCCTTTTTTGAAATGGCCAAGTATTTGTTGAATTGAAAAGAAATAGAGAGAAGCAGTAAAAGTTTGTCTAAAAGTTAACTATCTCTGCTAGGAAGAGCTGGAAATAGAATTGCATGGACTTGGGCTGTGGAGTGCAACAGGTTGTAAAGGAGAGCGTCTTGTATATTCAGCTCTGAACTCTATGACTTAGCACGAGGCGGCTAATGCTATCCGTGTAGTAAAGCGGTGTCATACCATCTTGTGTTGAAGAGTCCTGGTCAAACACATTTGAACTCACAAACAGCCATGTCTTCATATCCTCTGACAAGTTTGGCAGTTTGCCTTTACCTGCCCCAACTGGTCTATCCAGTTTAGGAATGAGCGTTGACTTCTATTGTCTTCCCTTCTTTCTCTCCGCTTAAATAGAGCTGGAATCTGATACACATTATTTTCGCTTCCCATCGAAACTAGCTGGGCCCTTCCTATATGAGAAAACAATCGCCAAAGGCTTCTCACCATGACCTAATTTGTTTTTTACGAACATTTCCTGTATCTTGGCAGTGGAAAAAGTCCGTATCCCTATGCAAGCAACAGGTTGTGACGTCAATTTGACTCTTTAAGATGGAGACAAAGAAGAGATCACCTTAGTGAATTTACCCAGTCCTTTTGCAGGTGCGTCTATCAAGCCAGAAACCCAAGACAAGAGGCATCATTGTATGGGGGCTGTTGTCGCCGCGCTGGCTAGTCTTCCTCTTTCCTGCTCGCGCTGAAGGACGGTCGACCTCTGAAGTGGAGCTCAGAAAAAGAGGAAAAAAGGTTGTCCCTTTTCAGGTAGATGCAGCCGCCAAGCCAAGCCCCGGAACAGACCCAACCAGTTGGAAGCGCGTCACTGCCTCCACGCTAACCAACACAACTTGTTTTTTCCTTCTCTGGTGCTCCTCCTGCCACTGTTCGTCACTTAAGCTCCTCCAGAAGACAGAGGCTGAGTTTGTAAAGGGCTTGGTTTACATGTAGTCTGACCCCCCTCCTCCCTTCTCCCCCCACAGGTGTAATTTTCAGCTCGCAGCCAATCTCCTTAGCCTCTGGCGCTTACAGGTGTGTCCCTCACGCCGCCCTCACCCAATCGTAGCTGGGCCGAAACCTCCCCCCGCCCGGGCCTGCTCACCTCCACCCGCCCATCAGCCCCCAGGTACCTTGTTGTGTGTTTTTATGATGTCAGCTCCAGCTTCTGTGGGAACAACGTCCTCTGTTCCTATTATAACGCACACAACAGCAGGGCCACCATCATCTGCAACCACTGTACACACCCTTCTTGTCCAGGCCGACCTCCCAAAACTCAAAATGCCACAGAATAGTTAAAAAAAAACATTTCATATGGTATAACTTTTATGACCTGTGTAAACCTTAGCCTACTTCTCAACTGCAAATGTCCGCCACAACTTGAAATACCTGCCCTTTGCTCCTTGTCTTCTTTGTCTCTAAAAGTCTATGGCCACACACCTTCTGCCAGCCCAATTGAGAAGCGGAAGTTATTAATATACATGATTTAAATGTGAAAAGATAAAGTAGGAGTAAAAAGAACTAACCCTATTTTTAGACACTGTATGGTGTCCACTGTGTTAGGCTTGTGAAAGTACCTTGGCAAACCTTTCAGATGGCCTGTAGAATGTATTCATGGGTTTCAGCTTCCTGTTATATGACTTTTCACCATTCAAAACATAATATTTTGTTTTAAATAGTTAATTGCTATGACAGCAGTGCTCATTTTTCCTCATCACTCTACGGATAAGTAGGAAATAGAACATTCTAAAGATTATAAAGAATACTCAAAACCCTTAGGTTTTAGGGAAAATAAAATACAATTATTAAAAAACATAAATCTCAAAAGAAGTGTTAGTAGTACTTATGACTGTGCTAAACCACGTAGTCATGAGATTGAAAAAAATATGAATAAAAGCTATTTTAATATAAACAATATTACTAAAGTGACAAAACTTATGTACACTTTTCTCACTAGAATCATATTTTGAAGCAGTAATGCTTAGGTACAGATTAGACGTGATTTCTCCACCTCTGGGTTGAAGAATGAGCAGACAGAGTGACAGGCAGGTCGACAGGTGAACAAAGCTGCTAAAAGTCAGCAGAGCCCGCAGCAGTTTCAGTGTGGAGGCTGTTGGGTGGGGGCACTGGAACGGCCCTCAGGCACAGACCCTAATCCTGAGTCTGGTGTTGGGGTTGCAGAATCTCTCGCTCTCCAGGTGTAATTGTCCAGATTAGACTCTCCACAATGAGCACAAAGCCAGAGCCAGATCCTGTTTCAGGAGGGGCGTGGCACCGGGCAAACTCAGCCACACCACTAAGATGGAGCAAGCCATTGTTGGACCTCTCACAATCTGAGAGGCCTTATGTTTAAAAAAAAGATCTATATTGGTTATCTTTTTTATTGGTTGTCTTTTTCTTATTAGAATACTTTTCTTACATTCTGAGGTTGTATGTAGTTATTTTTGTCAAGTCTGAACTTAAAATCACTCACATTCTGCCACAGGAGAGCAGTGATCAATTTGATAGCAATGTGATTACATTTTCATAAATTGCACAGGCCTAACTCAAACAATCCCTTTTTTCTCAAAGAATTATGTGAGCTTGACTTGATAAGGAAACGGCCTGAAACAGGAAACAACCTGACATCACTTGATTTGATTATGTATATACCGTAGTTAGGGAGCTAACGCACTGATGAACAACATAATTTTCTTTGAAAGCCTTATAGGTGATCTATACAGTGTTTTGTCATCCACCATTAGGCTGGTCAGATTGTTCAAAGAGGTCAGTTAGTAAATGACTCAAAAAGCTTTGCTTGTTTGGGCCTTTCATTTGCATCCCAAATGAGTTTGAGAGAATGAGGAGCTCAGGCCTGACCTGAACTTATTTGGCTACTGATGCCTATCTGGGCAGCTGGTCACGCAACGCAGATGGAAGAACATTCATCAGCAGAGCACATGATGGTGGCTGAGACCACAGCTCAGACCACTCAGAGTTTAGCAGTGGCTGAGCTAGTACCATACTGTATGACTCTTTAAAGCAGCCATGATGCATAACTTCTAAACAAATAAATAGTCAGGTGTAAGGGATCATTCATGACCTAGATATAAACCATATAGCATGAAATGTTATGCCATGATATGTAATATCAAAAGTCTTAATGATATTGTGGTACTATTGTTTTGTTGCAGCAACCTGTTAAAATAGCACAGAGGGCTACATAAAAAGACCAGGGTCCTTTACTTTGTTTCACAGCAACGAACATGACAAAATAATTTAACAGTTTGTTAATCTCAGTCCTGTGGAATTTGAGTTTTTCATATCACTGAGCATTTATGAAAGTAACATTTCCTCAATACCATTGGCCTTCCCATAATATTTCAATAGATAATGCAACAAGAGGTGTAGAGATCTATCCTGCTATTAGGATATCGTTCCAGCGACACATGGCGTATACTAAAGCTCTAGTAGGCAACTATAGCACATGTTCTGCCCTCATGTGCAAATATACACAATATTTACATGTCATTCTCCTTATGCCTAGCCTTATGGATATTGTCTTTGGCTTTATGAATAATAACAACATCCCCAATTCAGTGTTAATCTCCTTTCAAGACAAAGTTTAAATCTGTCAACTGGACAAATCATTGTAAGAGTGAAGATGTTTCACTGCTTATCCAAGCCGCTCCTTGCAATGCCCAGTACCATTCTAGCTTCTTCACCTTTAACAGCCAGCAACTTCCAAACTTGAAGATCATAATAACCAGTTACTGATGACAATTTATGTTAACAAAGGGACATGATCCAGTTTATATAAAGGAGCCTTTTTTGGCCCTCTTGGTAAATGCAACTTTTATGAACTTTTAGCCACGTTCTAATGTTTTTGTTTTATTATTATTTAGTTAACTCAGAGTTGATTGATTCATGCATGTTTGAGTAATCTTGTACTGTCGTGCATCTGGGGCTCGAGTGCTCAGAAAATGTCTCCATATACCCACTTACTTCCCTATGCTAACTTGCATTTATTCAAAACATTTGGACTATGAGTCATACATGTATGGTTCAAAAATGTTGTCGCAAGTTTTCAGCAGTAAAAGCATGACAATTCACTGCTTGCGATGGTGAAATAACACCATGATTAACTGCATTTTTATCAGGAAGTCATTGGTCCTACTTCTAGTGACTACGTCGTTTTAGGTCAGTTTTGTGGTTTACAATGAACATAATGGACAATCATGAACTATATGTTATTTTTTATGAATAGTTACTAGAAAAAACTTTTTGATCATAGCAGTACCATTCAATGTATAGCTGGTAATGCAGGATGTGGCCATATGTGTTTATGTGGAGTGTTGTTTTATCCACCTGCCCTTCAGCTCCATTGGCCCTGGCCTGGATAATTATAGACATTTACATTGTCTTAGAGGAAATTGGAGGACTTAGCGCAGGTGTAATGATAAAGACCCCTCATTACACGTATCAGCACTCAACCACTGATTTCTACTGTCTCGCACCTATGAGCCCCTCTGCTCCACTGGGACAGAACACATCACTCCCTCTAAACCAGGCTAGTGAGATATGCGTGACTTTAGATTAGTGCTGGGTCATATCATATCACTGATGATATAATGTGATATACTATATGGGGGTGATAGTTGCCCACGTTTTGCAGATAGGTTAAATGCTACTGCTAAAGCCTGGAGCAACACACTGACTATAGAGGTTCTGCATAGGCTAATGAACACTACTAATAAAAGACTCATGTGAGGAGTGGAAACAGAACTTATAGCCATAACTTAAATAGCCTGAAACAAGTATAGAAATAGTATAGAATAGGGCTGCAAGATTGATCGCAATCAAATCAGTATCACAATTTGCATAGACTGAAATTGCCATAAAGTTACTATGAAATTACCTGAAATTTCCAGAATTTAACAAAATCTTACCCATATAGTCCATGTTCTGAAATGTGATTCTTGTACTAGTTTGTCAGTTCATATTTCAGTCTTTTGGTCAAATGTTCCCCTATGTATACATAATATACATATGTGATCAATTATATCATCACCGCAATTTTTTCTTTAATATCATGATTTAAAAAAAATTAGGCACTGCCCTATTTGAGATATAATATTTAATCCAGCAATGCATGTTGTAATGTACAAAGATACATACAGCTCAGTGCGCATATTAGCTGAGCAATAAACTATTCACTAGGCAAATAACTACCTTAGTTAACCATTTATTTTTTATTTTCATAAAACATTAGAGTTGGCATATTCTGGACAGTGGTCAACAGAAGCTAGGAAAATTAACATTTTAAAGTTTTTGTAATGACACAAAAAAGACTGTAAGAAGAATAGTGCCATTAGAGATATCTAATAGGACTAGGGCTTGGCCATTTGAGCTAAGATTTTTTCATAAAATTTTATTTTACACACTATTAATCATTATATTACTGACTTTAATCAATGTCAATTAAAACAAAAACAAAAAAATAGAATTTCCTCATCCAAAGTCTGACCTTTCAACTACACAATGAATTAAATTTTATTCATAGAAAATTTTGTTTTTAAAGAGACCCAAGATTATGTTGGGCTTCACAAGGTTTTGGGTAGGACTTTAAAATTGATCACTATCCAATCACAATTTGAATGCTTCCTATTTTTAATTAATTAATTTATTTTATTTTATTTATTTATTTTTATGTGCAATGCAAACCTCTGTAATGTTTTGGTTTTTTTTTAGTTTTTTTTAAACAAAACAAAAAACTGCTCTGTTACATTATAAATACAAATCTAATTGCAATTGACAGAATACTATTTTTTCAAAAAAAAAAGTCTTGAGTCTGATCGTTTTAGTCTCACGTTGGATTCTCTCAAACCATCAGAGTCTTGGTTTAAACCTTGAAAGTCTCTGTCTAATCTTCTTTTTGCTCTGACTGAAAGAGTATGATCTAGACAACTAGCTTCTACCTTGCATACTGGAAACATGGTACAGTATTGTATTTAGGATATTTCCACAAAATGTGAACAGAATATTGGAAATAAATTCATGTTATTATGCTCTCAGTCTTTGAACAGACCACTGGACCAGGCTGTGCACAGGTGTTACTGCAGCATAGGTGCAGCCCTGCTCTGACTTGCCGCTGCCACCAGTAGCAAGTAATTGGCCCCTGAGGATCTGGGATAGGAGACATGGTAGGGCCCGCATCTCCTGTGGCCTGTTTCCATAGAGAAACTGCGTGAGCCACACCAATTATGCTGCATCTTATTCCACAACACACCTGTTTGGTACCACTGCCCAATGCTCTATGATCAGCCATGATAACAAGAGAGTAACACACATATGTTTATAACATCATTATTGTTTCGTTATCAAATGAAAAAACAGCCCACAATAGATGCTTTGATAAGTGAAGATATGCAACAGACTACAGTTGATCACATTTACACATACTACTAAAAACAGGTCATACTAAAACAACTGGTTCTTACACAATGTAAAGTAGCTTCCTCCTGGTTTTAAAACTGCTCTCAATTAAAATAGTTCAATTCAAAAACTGCAACATCACCTTCATCTAGGGATAATAACACAAATTTAATCATGATCTGACCCCTTCTATTGGTTAGTCTCTGTAAGGCGCTGAGTGAGTGTCAGTTGCATTTAACCAATCACAGTGAAGTCTGCACTTTCAGAAGAAGCAGATGACTTTATTTACCTCTTAAGGACATTATTAAATACATGTTCATGAATCTTGATCAAAGCAGAAACCTGACCTGGCCTATAGAAAATTGTGATATTTTTTTGCCCTGTTGCCCAACCCTACCTTCATGTAGTCTCATGAAATGTTTTTTTTAATCTGATGTATGAGATACACGTCAGATTGCAGTGCAGATTACATTGCTTTGTGAAATCTGATCAAACAGAATATAGACTCATGTTCTAAACCATGTTATTTGTTTTATCTAAACTACTGATACAGTATAACTTTAATGTACAGAAGTGGACTTGACTTTATCTTTCTCCAGAAAGGACAAGGACAAAGAAACAGGAAACAGGAAACAGACTAAAGTCAAGTGAATGAGCTGTGGATGACATCCTGATGGTGGAGCACAGACAGAGCAGAGGCACGGCTCTCAGGTTTGACTGTGAGAGCTGAGGGGACACACCTGCGACTGCAGCTCAGGTTTCAGTCATTCACTGCCTGACGCCGCAGTTTGTTTAGGAAACCAGTGTAAATGCAGACCTCCAAGTCCTCTCATTGTAGCGCAGTGGTAAAGAGGCACGCCTGCCTCTCAGCCAAAACTGGCTTTGTGAGCTTTAAATGTTCAGTTGAAACCATTATGAAGCCCCATGACACACAGCAACTCCAAACACACCTGTCCATGGGCGCTTGTGTCATTAGCTGCTTGTTGTTTCATATGTTTGCTAAAGCATAAGCAGAACATTAAATCATAATGAGCACCAGTCTAGTCCACGAACAAAATCATATTGTTCACATCCTTCTTTTTGAACCAAAATGGGGAGTGGCAATAAAGCGGAAATAAAGGACTTCAGAGGAAATGTTTTTACTGCTGTTCAAACAGAAGAAGCACACAGCGGACTGTGATTAGCTCAGACAGCACCTGTAGCTTAATACAACTAACATGATGAACAGGTGCCTTATTGTACCATTTTCCTTCATCATACTTAAATGCATGTATTTGCCTCAAAGCAAATACTGGGTGGGTACTTTGTTTATGACACATTAACTAAGTAGAAGTGTCCAGCAAAATATCAGCTCACCAACCGAAAAAGAGAAACATGGTTTGATCATGTCAGTGGGCTGGTCTCTCCTGCCCCAGTGCCAGTATATGGAATCAACTAATCAATATGAGAGCAAATCTACTGTAAAAATAATTGTATGTCATGATGCAAACTTTCTCACCGACAGAGCGCCTCATGCAGGCCAGGGCAACAGCAGGTCCCTCTAATGATGCAACTCATGTTTGTGATGAGGAGGGGCCTCAGGGACCAGGTTCAGGTGAACACACAGCCTGTGGAGGCCCCTGGGTCCAGTTACCAAAGACACAAGATCAACCTCCTCCACAGCCACACCTGCTGCTAACTCACCCAAAAACATCATCTCTACACAGATGCCCAGAGAATACAGCTCTATGTCAGTTAAGTAAAGCACAAATTAACTTGCAGGAATAAATAATTTAATTCATTATATGTTCTATGTCCTGAGTAAAAAAAACAAAAAAAAACAAACATTTAGAAAAGGCAATCACACAATATAAGAACTAAAAAGTTTGAAATATGAAATAGTGGTAGTCTAGTTCGTTTTGTTTCTGACAGGTTCAGACTGGAAATGGATGAAATTTAAATGTTCTACCATAACTGGTCTATCAAAGCACTTTTCATCAGGTAAGCTTCAGTCATTCATACACTACAGTATACAAACCATGGAGACAAGGCCAATGGGACAGGTACACAAAGGACATAGACACAGGTGGGAAATCAAACCAAATTTCTCTCTACAAACATGACAAGCTTTAGTCTGTTCAAGAGGATTTATTGTTCCACATACACACAGTTAAATAGTCATGGAGGTTTTATCTCCCTTCACCTGTCATTGGGTAAATCTTTGTATGATTCTGCAATTATTACATAAGATTTACTGCTCAGAAATGTGCAATGTGCTTTTGTTCTGGCAAATTACAAACCGTACATTTGAGTAGAGCATGGGAGAAACAGCCTCATAATTAATGTAGTTAGACCATGAAGGCTAAGGGCTAAGCAGCACTAATTCACTGGACACATCCTCGTAAGTGTAAGTGCGGTCTGCCGAGTGGGCTCTGTGAAGCTGCTGTTATCACTGCAGATAACACTAATAACTTCTGTTTCTATTTGACAGTTTAGAGAACCGGTCTCCAGCTTTTTATGAATCATCTGGACATCTAGTGTCTGAAGGCCACTGCATGTATATTTCATACCAATATTATCTACTAAGCAATCCAGACAGCCGTAGCATGAAGAGGAAAGCAAAGTAGAAAGTATGAAAAGATTTAAAGTTTTAAAAGAATATAGCACACATGTATGAATATTAATTAAAACACCAATATGAAATGCCAAATCTACCATATTATAAAGGTTGCTAGCATCAGAGGGTGTATTTAAATCACACCAGAAGGCCAACACATTCACAAGGCTATTTTTAGCAAAACACAACAATGAGGCAAGTAACTTCACTTCATTCTCAAGTCTAGTTTTACTGCTCTCTAGTATGTCAAGTTTTGGCTGTGCACTTTTCCGGCTGTGTTGTATCCTGCCATAACCTCCAGAAATGTGAAATAACTCTGCGGTGATTTGGAGTCTTAATGATCTAAAACTGAAATGCCTCATGACACTAAAATTAAACTACACAACTGTAATGTTCAGTCTTGTTATTAATGGTTTTGCTTGTTTAGTTTTCCGGTTACAAAAAGCCAAATAACAAAGTGCTAACTGAACAGTTGAGTCTCATATTGGGTAAATGATCAGCAGATTTGATTCTTTAATATGAATGAGCTCAAGTGGATAGGGATCAAAGTCCAGAGGCCCAGACATTCGCTTTGGTGGATAGTGCCGCAGAGCTACACATTAACACACACACACACACATACACACACACACACACACACACACACAGACACACACACACACACACTAGCTTTACAATCCTCGCTAACAGCCCTTCTGAATGTAAGAGCTGCTCTGTCAACACTGTAATCTCCTGATACTGGTCCAGTTCAGCTTACCATTAAAACCAATCAGAGAGAAGGAAACTCAGAGAGAGGACAGCCACCATGGAACCAGCGCTTTGAAACACAACTGTAAGCATACCAGAAGAACACACATTTTCTATGGTAAAAAAGAGAAATGAGGATAGAGAGTTTTTCATGATTTTATTCCAAGCCAAAATTCCCTGTATAATTCTATATGACCTTGTACATAGTGCACTAATCTACACATTCAAACATTTGTCATATTGTACAACTAACAACTAAATAATTGCTTAAACCAAACTAAAATAGAATTAGTCAAAACTAATACTATTTCATATTTTAATTTGAAAAATCAGTAATATTGTCTATATATTGTTGTCTTGCCTTGGTTGATTGACAGTCACTTTTTTACTTTGCTAACCCTACATGTCCTATATTACACAAAATTGTGATTTTAGCCATGTAAGAATGTCATTTAAACAAAAACTTACCTGGAGTTATATGGGGGTGTTTTGTTTCATTCACACATGTTTGAGAAATCCTGCATTATTAGTCTGTCTACGGCTCATTTTACCTTTTGTTCAGTAGAGTTTGGCAAGTCCAGGGCTAAAAATATCCAATGATTCCAGTGAAAGTGTATGGAATTTAAAAGCACAGTGGAGCACTTCCTGTATTACCACATGACATCACAAGGCGGAACAGACTGTTTTCCATTTGAGAGAAGAACAGAAGGACTAAATATGCAGGTTTGTGTGTTAAACATGTGTGAATCAAACAAAACACAACTCCAACTATGTTTCTGATGACATTATAACATAGATCAGAAAATAGCATAATATGGTCTTTAATATGATTTCTAATGGCTTTTGTTTTCAAATCATGCTTATTCAAGCTGGTGCTTACAACTTTACAATGCCACAAGTTATTTACTCTCTTGTGTGAACGTGAGAGTTACATTGCATTTTGTATGTTACTTGTCACTAGCCGCCATTACAAACTTCCTCATTAACTGTTTATCATTTCACTAACCTTCTACTGTTCCCTTCACCTCGCAGCAATAGACACTATAGGTGGGGGAACACCTCCGACTCTAACCCCGTCTGACCTACCTCTAGATGAACATGACCTTTAACCCTGCAGATCATGCTGGTGGTTCATTTCCTTGGGACGGAACGATCAGACAGGTAAGGCGTACTCCTGTGTAGTCTCTCCGCTCTGTGTAACATATCCTGCGCTCATATGGTCTGTGCAAACGTGAGCCGCTGGAGAAGATGCTGCAGTGTGTGATGTGTGTTGAGAGGAATGCGCCAGTGTTATCATTCACTCAGTTATGCAAGAACGATTTGGTGGAAACCTTTGCCTGGTACAGTGTAGGCCCCAGCCTCCTCATGCGTACAGTGGGAGAGGCAGGCAGATCCGGGCCAGGAGATTTTCTAATTACCCAGAGCGAATGGGAGGCGTCTGGACCCACAGCAGGTTATCACACACTTCTGCTCGTCCTTCTTTTTTTTCTTTTTTTTTTGTTTTACTATTTTTAGTGTCAGCGCAGGATTCTTCAACAAAGGCCATAAGGTGCATGGGAGGTTATTCTGGGAGAAGACGTGTTTAAGTGTAGCGGCACCAAAATAAGGGCTCCACATGCAGTTGCCTCTTGGTTGGGTCAACAAGGTCAGTGATAAAGTGGTTAGGGCTCCTGCCTCACAGTGAGAAGGTCCGGGGTTGGATTTCCTGACCAAACATGGCCTACTGTGTGGCGTTTGCATGTTCAAGCCATGTCTGCAACCTTAAAAATGCTATGCAGGTTAGAGTGGCCCTTCATCTGATTTGCATTTTCATCGTGCAACTTGTAGACCTATGCATAATGACAAACAAAAGAGCTTTACATTTATCTGTGAGCTAAGACTGAACAATTTGGGGGGGGGGGGGGGATCTATTTTGATTTTGTTGAAGTATTGGATTTGTGTTTTATGTTTTGAAATCAAGATTCCATTAATTTTAAATAAACATTTTTAATAAATTAGTTAATGAAACTCTGAAACTAAGTACTCTCTGGTAAGTTCCAGTGTATCTATGTACCCCTGGTTGTAAAATACTGGTCTAAACTACAGGGTTAGAAGATTGTATACCTCATGTACTAAAATATCTATTAATTGTGAATTCAGATTGTCATTTCAATGCAATTGATTTCTAACATTGTTAATCTTGCAGCCCTGTGAGCCCTGAACCAGTGCTGAATCAAGGGACCCGGGGCCAGAGGAGCCCGGGGGCAGAGGAGCCTCCACAGAGTGTCCTGTGTGGAGGAGGAAGAGCTGGATCAGGTGAACACATGAAAGAGGGCGCAGGCAGGATTTAGACCCTTTGTCTTTGGTTGTTCAAAGGAGACAGCTGCCGACTGCACTCACCCTCTGCATTTATGTGGGGACGGCAGACAGGGGCCCGCCAGTAGCACACTCACACTTTGAAGTGACTGAGTGTCAGTGTTCTGGGGAAATCATAATTATTACATCCATATCTCTGTAGCTTGGCATAGTCATTTGGGGAAAGCTGGTTTTGTAACAGTAGCAGCTTTTCAAGGTTTCAGGAGAGTGTCCAAGTGTCTGTGAGGATGTTATAGCTACCCCTGGACACTGATAAACAAGTTCCACTTATTGCTTTTACGTTTAACTTCATTCTAAATTATTATGCAAATTATATTTTTCTCTGATTTTGCCAAATTGTTAATATAAATGACAGTCATCATAATTTTCAAGTCATCAACCTTTAGAATACAGTTCAAACGATATTGAACAAACCTCCCAATGATAACAGTATCTTTTATGCACAACAGAGTTTAAAAAGATGTTATTGTTGTAAAGAATTGAAAATGGTCATTTGTTTATTTTTCAATTAGAAGCATGACCATATAACAGAAATCAAAAGCTATTTCAGTCAAGACATTTTAACAGGTCAAGTTAGATTTTAACATACGACCCCTTATTTGATAGGAGCTTCACAATTCTTGCCTCCATTGAACTTGTGAGTTTTCTGGAGAGTTTCTGCTTGAATTTCTTTGTAGGATGTCAGTATAGTCTCCCAGAGCTGCTGTTTGGATGTGAGCTGCCTCCTGCGCCCATAGATCTTTCACTTAAGGATGCTCCAAAGCTTCTCAATAGGGTTGAGGGCAGGGGAGGATGGGGGCCGCATCATGAGTTTTCTTCTTTTATGCCCATGATGCAGAGGTATTATATGCAGCATGTGATGGTGCATTGTCATGAATGAAGATGATTTTGCTACGGAAAGCACAGCTCTTCTTTTTGTACTATGGAAGAACGTGGTCAATCAGAAACTCCACATACTTTACAGAGGTCATTTTCTTTCTTTCTTCTTTCTTCAGGGACCTGAAAGGGGCCAACCAGCTCTCTCCCTATGATTCCGGGCAAAACATGATACCGCCACCTCCTCACTGATGTCGCAGCCTTGTTGGGACATGGTGGCCGTCCACCAACCATCCACCACTCCATCCACCACTCCATCCACCACTCCATCCATCTGAATCTAGGGTTGCACGGCACTCACTTTTCATTAATTTATGGGTCCACTGGAGCCGTTTCAGCTTGTGAGCATTGGTTAACGGGGCAGAATAGAAGGTTTATGCATAACTGCCTCTGGAGGATCCTACACCTTGATGTTCGCAGGACTCCAGAGGCACCAGCAGCTTCAAATACCTGTTTGCTGCTTTGTAATGGCATTTTAGCAGCTGCTCTCTTAATCCAATGTAGTTTTCTGGCAGAAACCTTCCTCATTGTGCCTTTATCTGCCCGAATCAGTGTGAGCTCTGAATCAGCTACAAATCTCTTAATAGTACTATGATCACATTGAAGTTTTCATGAAATAGCTAAGGTTTTCATATTTTGTCCAATGTATTCAACTATTTCATGCTTTTTAGCACTAGAAAGATCCTTTTTTCTTTCCTATATTGAAAATGGTGGTATGCTTAATAATCTGGAATGTCCTTCTTAAGTAGTTTTTCCTTTAATTCGACTTACATGGTAAACTAATTGGCACAGGTGTCTGAGATCTATTTCACTGGCCCAAAGAACCCTGAGACACAATACCATACATGAGTTTTACTGGAAAACAAAACAATGAACCTTTATGACACTTAAACACAATTTGCATAATCGCAGCGTTATGGAAAATCAGCGGACTATATGAAGAAGCAAGTGCCGCAAAAAAGTGTTAGGACTTGACAAAAGCCACATTGTGGCACTATATGGCTCGGTCAAAGGGTAGGCTCTCTAAGTCTAGCTCTAGTATATTTATTATTTGTACAATAAATTTGAATTCTGACTCAGGATGATACTTCACTTTCTGAGTTCATGTAATAACGTTACTGCAGAAAGACAATGAGCATTTGTGATCAAAATAGTCATGTAATAATAATTATTTTAGAATACTGAATGCTGTCATTCACAGTGTGACCGGGGCCCTGACAGGTGCCCTGACAGGTGCCCTAGTTCCATCTGTTCTGAGAGTTCAGTTGGGATTTGCATTGAAGGCAAATCAGTCTGCTCCAACAGCCAGTGGCCTCCACCATGTCCTCTGCTGATGCCACCTGTGTAAGACTGAAGCCTTCATCATAATACTGTATGTTGTGTAGTGAAGATTCTTTTTACAGTAGAAATTACAAATGTTCTCCCAGCACTGTCTCAAGAAACACACTTTGCCAGTGTTTTATCAAACCATGAGAGTGTGTTTACCCATTTCTTATATCTAGAAGCATTGTCAGTATTACTAAAAAATAACCAAAGCCATAAAAGACCATTTTATTTATTTTTCAAATAAACATAAAACAGTAGAAGCTCATTATTTTCCCAAAAGGCTTGGGGTTTGTGGTCACAGTTGAAGTATTGTTGAGAAGCAGCTGGTGACTTCATTTGTGTTTAAATAAACTAGTGCCAACTGAAATGTGCACCGGAGCTCACTGCACACTCCCACATTTACAATGCAAATAATTTTGCATTAGCAGAGCGGAAGTCTTCCAGGCAGTGTCGCCTTGGAGTACACCTAGAGACCAAACTATCATTTCAGAGCTGTTGCATGGAAAAATTCTAGAGGCTCAGTAAATTTACTACAGATTTGTCACAATTCTTTGACACAGGCTTTGTGATTCTCTTGCCTGGATGGGTGCTGTGTATGACCCAGCACACCCAGTTAAAACATTACCACTGGCTATTCAAAAACTGTTGGTTCTGATAATAACAATTGTGTTTGGTTCCAGTTTGAATTGTTCTCAAATCAAAACACAGCTGAATAAGAGTGGCTCAGAATTGGCAAATTTGTCAGTTTGTGTCCAGCTATAGTCATTGTTTACATTTTTGTGTCCTTGGCCAACACTCTCCACTTAGCTTCCCTCCATTGTCTATGTATACAAGAGAATGAATGGGCATGTTTGTTGGTGATATATAATTTTTTTAATATATTATTATTTTTATCATATATTTTAAGACAGTAGTTAAACACTTCACCCATTTTCTAACTTGCACAGATGCTTTAGTGGGCATCTAGTGTCCTCCAGGGCTCTAGTGGGCGTTAAAAACTTTAATGAACGCGTTTCCCATCCACTTAACCCATCTGCCTGCACATATGGACATGATTCTCCTATAGGACATCTAATGAGCACCTTTACTCCAGTCTCCAGTCCTCTGATATAACAACCACACAGGCCTAGATGAGGGGGAGGGGCTCAGGTCGGGCAAAAGGTGCTATTCAGGTGTTAAACAAGCGAGCTAAAGGGCGGGTCTGTCTATAGGGAATTAACTAGACCACTCAATTATAGCCAGGGAAAAGTTAAGGGGTGATGCTTTGTTATTAATAGAGGGAAAATATTTGAACAGTTTGTACATATACATTTGTACTCCACCTTAAATCACCTAAACCACACCTTAATAAATGACAATATTAGATATAGTTTTTGATAATAAACCATCTTTTTTTGTTTTTGGTATAAATTATATGCAAGACTTCTGCGTTGTCATAAATATACATATTCACTTCCAAGTTCAGTTCTAAAATAGATCCGTGCATCCTCTATCCTGTAAAATAAAGATAAATCGACAGATAGTACTTTTGCAGTTTAAAGTACTTAAGTGTAGTTGAGATATTTTATTATTTTAAGTATCAGTACACATTATTTTTGCTGGGATATTTGTGCGTATGTGTTTTGTGGGCTTTCCCAGGGCCTCTGTTGTGACGACATCTGCTATGTGTCAGGTGTGAGCAGAGTAAGATGAAGCTTGAGGGAGCTCTGAGCTTTTACCAAACAATGGAAGAGCAGCACCTCCTCCACATACTGACTGTACGTATCCCATAATGCACCTTTGCTCAGGTCCTACAGAGTCTGAGTGCAGCGTTGGTGCCACTTGTTGATGGAACAACAGCTGTTAGGTGACAGTGTAAACACAGGCCAAACCCAGACATACTGGTTTCCTTCAATTGATCAGAATGTCTTGGGATCAAACCCAAACTACTCTGCCAAACAGGGAGAGAAAAGAATGCTGTTAATTCCAACCCTTTGGCCTATTCAAATATACTGATTTTGGAACAATTCTATATCACCATCTTTTTTATTTTTGCGACCCATTCAGACACGCAGCACATGGTCTCCTGTAAATTGGCCATTTGCTGAAATTGCAAGTAGCTAAGTGTTAATAGATACATTTTATGAAGAAAAATATGGCTGCTGACCTGGTAACCAGACCCGGTTGGCAAGGAGCACTTGTGCATGGTTATGGTTAATGGAAGCCTGTGTTTTCATGCTCTGGACACGGGTCTGAGTCCAGTGACAGGGGTCTGCTACAGAAGCAACGTCACCCAAACATAACAAATGTTTTCTTAATAAATAAAATCGAACTCGTACCTGAATAGAGAACCTTAAAATTGTCAAAACCAACTTTAAGCAGTGCCATTCTTTGTGTGCAATTGTATTTAAATTACATTCATAAATCTTCATTGTTTACTCAAAAGCCTTTGTTACATAGTTTATGAGTTTCATTGTCAATTTCATTTAGTTTGACTAGCTAGACTTTGAAAAGTCTTATCGTAGTAAGATCTTACAGCCACTGTTGTGTATGTCATATGATTAACTGCATTTGAACAGAAATAACTTTACTGTGTTAGTATTCCCAACTGGCTTTCCCTTTTTGCCTCCTCACTTGGTAGAGATGCCTGAGTTGATGAATTGAGGATAAGTTGATGATGAACACAGGGGGCAAGGAATCATCCATTTTATATTAATAGAGTTATACCTACTCATTTATGTAAACAACTATGTACATATTACACCAGTGGGTTAGGGTCAGTGTTTTTTTACAGACTTTCAGCTCTCCAAAAGCCTGTTCTTCCAGGTCTCCTTTTAACCCTATCATTGATATCCACTCCTCATTTGATTTATGAAATACAACATATAACATAATATGCATTTTATGATAAAATTTTAGTTATTTGAAATGGTCATTGTGCCAGTTTCTTGTGCGTAGACAGAAGGATTGCTCTTCTCTTTCCATCTTTGTTGGAGCTCGTATGAATATATTTGTGTGTGTTTACATACTTTGACGTCATTGTGTTTGAATGGACGTGTGGAGCGGCCCATGCTTTGAATAGCCTAAGCTAAAATGGTTATAGCTGAGCAGACTGAAGAAACATGACTGAGTGACTTGTATTGAATGTATGGGGCTTCTTGCACATGAGGACATAGTGCCACACCTTGCTTGTATCTCAGAGGAGGCCAGATCACTAGGCTACAGGAGACAATTAACAACTGAAATAAAACTGACACAGCCAAACATTTTGCATTAGGCTGTTCTTTAAAATATGAATAATAATATTAATCGATGGTCTCAGAATGTAATTTTACCCCTGGAAATGCCTGTATATTTAGAAGATGATATTTTGTTCTTAAATAACACAGGTAGGAATATCTGGCACTGACATTAAGCCCTCTAAAGGTGTGCATTAGAACTGCACCTGCAGACTGCCACATGCTGTAAGTAGTTTGTATCATTTAAAGGTGTAACTTTTCTGGTGGAGAGTGTGCAACCTCCTTGTCTCCAATATATGTTTTTCAAAGTATTTTTTAAATTAAATACATTGTAGATAGATCAAATAAGATAAGACATTACATTCAAAGCTATAACATCTCCTGGAGAAAAGCAGGTGCTGTACCACCAGAAATGTTACACAGTGCACCATTTAAGTTATGATGGGCTTATTTCCAGCTCTCCTGTAAAACCTATATGCTTACATAGTTCAACATCAACCAGGTCTGGAGTCATAGGCTCTATGAGGTAACAATTGTTCAGACGAGATAAGAGCACTCCCTACTGGAGGTGTCAAACCTACAAGCCACATCACAGGTGGCTCACATGAAACTCAAATGTTGTAACTCTCTTATTTAATATGACATTTTCTGAGAAAAAAATTACTCAAAGTAGAGCTTTTGGGCAGTCACGTAATACTGTGCGTGTGACCTGTATTTGATTTTGTTCTGAAGTGTACTGTCTGTATAGCAGTGCTTCTCAAATTGTGATATGTGTACCCCTGGCGAGGTTCTCTACAGGTGTAATGTTGGCTTGATGTTAAGTTTATTTTATCCAAATTTTTGTTCTCAAGTTTGAGTTTGTGCCTCACCATGCGTCTCTTCTCAGGATTTCAACGGTAAACGTAAACATTTAAAACAGTCAGGTGAGGCAGGTGAGGCACTGCCTCACCTGCCTCACCTGACCGCATGTCACTGGTCTGAGGATGGAGTTACAGATGGGGGATAGATGATTTCTGAGGCTCCCATTCCGATTCAAGGAAGGATTGTCTTTCCTAACAAATATTGCTTCTAAACTCCTCTCTCAAGCCATTTCTTTTCTCTGGCTAAGATCTGTACCTCACTATCTTCAAAGGAGTGGTTAGTGGCTTTGAGATGGAGATGTACAGCAGACTAGGGTCCAGAGGAGCTCTCATGACGGTGTTGGTACATTCTCTTATGGAGTGGCTGTTTAGATTCTCCAATGTAACACTCACTGTACTCTTCACTACACTGAATAGACTAGACCACATTGCTTGGTTTCTGGAAGTGCTTGACTTTGCTAACAAATTCTACTGTGTTCATATTGCTCAGGCCAGTGTGTATTGCCAACCAGAGGAATCTAATCTAGTGGTGCCCAGAAAGCCTGATCTTTTCTTAGGTGCACTGGTTGTAGTTGGTGTGAAAAGTTGAGAGGCACTTCTCTATAGTACACAGTGGGCTTCTGTCTGCTGCTGTAATCTCCTGTGTGTCGGCAGTAGCAGCTCAGGTGTCAGTGAGCGGCTGACACCTGTGCTCATGAAAGCCCATTTAGTATTTACATCATACATCAACTAAATACAGTCAGATTTATTTTGTACACGACTGACATATACCACCGCGTCATATTATAACGCAGAACTTAATAATTATCAAGTGCTATACCATTATGTTCAAATCTTGGCATGGCATTCCCACTAGATCAAGTCCAAAAGCTTGATACTGGCCTAATAGGGCCTACAGAAAATTGTTAGTTTAATACAGCTTTTTTTGTGTTGGCTCATCTTTTGCTGCCTGAACTGTGTTGATTGTACAGTCTAGCTATCTATTTAGAATGAAATCTTAACTTTAGGAGAGCTGAGCTCTCAAGTCTGACTAACTCACTGTAGTGCTTATTTTCCTGTAGTAAAGAGGCTTGTCAGTCAATACCATTTTGTTTGTGTAATTCTACAGTTTCTTGTTAAACTAGACACTTCCTTTTCTGTTCTATGACGCAGCTCTGATGGTGATGTGTTACTACCCAGGTGCTACTGATCTAACCGATCATAATCATCATATACATTGAACAAGAGCTGGTTGGTGCCCCAAGTAGTTCATGATCAACAGTGGGAGAAGGAACCTGTACCTTTCTACTTTTGTCTCATTTCAGTTAGGACAATGAAACTTTTAAAAAAAATGA
This sequence comes from Periophthalmus modestus, assembly GCA_019594935.1. Lineage (NCBI taxonomy): Eukaryota > Metazoa > Chordata > Actinopteri > Gobiiformes > Gobiidae > Periophthalmus > Periophthalmus modestus. Next base: position 24,078,236 of record JAIEZT010000084.1, on the reverse strand, counting down.
GAAATCATCAAGGCATGTATATATAAAACAGGTTCATATTTATTGCAAAATATTTTTGTACAGATTAGAACTGAAAAACCATGAAACGAAGAGGAATGGACAGTAAGGCCAACATCAGAACTGTACAAACACAGAGTAACATTTTATACAGAACAGTTCTCTGTCCAACTGTGACCTCTACAGGTGGAGAAGACCTCAAACCTCTCCAATGATAAACATTATTGCCTTTGCGAGTAAACCCAGGGACTCACCCATCCGACTCTGAAATATATCTTAGATCATAAAACAATACATCTCCTCACCAGGTGAGATTGGATGGAATTAAAATTCTCATTACAGCTCCCAGTGCACAGGAGGCTAACTGCATTAGCACACAGTGGGCAAAGTGTTGACTGCAGAGTCTACATTAGGATGAGATACTGCAGGACAGGCCCTGGGTTCAGGATGAGCAGAATGACTACATAGTTGAAGTTGGGGCGTGCATGCCCATGCACATCCTCATGCGTTTGGCACTGATGAAAGTACTTTCCTTTAAAGTAAACAAGTCTCCCCCTTTGTCTCGGTCAATGTCCAAAAGGCAGAGACAGGTGCAACCCGACATTCAAATGTACAGCTCCCAAACATGGGATCAAACAACAAAAATCTCCTGTCTTCAGAAGTTTATCTTATAAAATTAATTAAATAAGGATTCAAGATTGATTATTATATGCATAAGCCCTTTTAGAAAACTAAACACTAAACAGATGAAGATGTACAATCCAGATATCCAGAAAGAAGGGTCACTCTGACATGAAACATTAGCAGAATGCCTTCTGGGAAATGTAGTCCTCTGCCAGTGCTCCCCTCACACGGTTCCACTGGCCCCTTCAGCTGTTCAGCTGTGTCAGTGAGGAGCTGGTATTTATAATAGTGGGAGGTCATTGACCTTTTATGGATATCACAAGTGCTTGGATGGATACCCTGAGAGTAGAGGACTTAGACTTATTTTCAGTAGAAACGAGCAAACACCAACTAAAATTTTTCTAATTACCACCTTTCACACATAAATAAATATCTGTACGAGTGGATACATTATAAGCACAAATGTAACCAGAGAAATAAACACGACACTGTCATTTCAGCTTAACAATATGCATCTGTCCATGCATACACCGTATATAAACTGCCCTTGCATTCAGGCCAGTGCTGACTATATAGAGAGCTGCAGCTATAAGACCCTCTGCAGAGACTAACACTGATTATTACTATGGGATACAAACAATTCACAGGACGGGCCGTGTAAACAGAGGCCACGCAGCCACAGAGGATCATGAGTAACAGAAAAAAAGCAGCAAAGATAGGACAGACAAGCGGCGGTGCTCGGGCGGGACTCTGCATCCACTTTTACATAGAGGTTAAGACCTGGCACTTCTATTGCCAGAAAGTGAGGCTCGTGTCAACTTTGCACAAGAGGATGTTATGACAGAGGCAACATGGTTTCCACTCAACTGCAGGTTGAAAAGCTAAATAGACATTGTATTTATTGATGGATACCATTTAGCCCCTGTATTACCTTTTGTGCTAATCTGACAATTCAGTTCATACCAAAATCTCTGTGTAAAAATGGATTAAAGAAATCTGCTTTTGGTTCTGGGCACTTTTTTCTGTATTTAAACCCATCAAAAATACAAAAAGGTAACATGTTCTCAGTTTGCTGTCTGTCGCTCCTGTTTCAAATGTAACAGATTAGTTCTGGGCTGATCAATTCATAGTCTCAGACAAAGAGTTGGATGCGCTCTCGGATGGTCTGTCTGCAGATGGGACAGGTCTTGAGTGCCGCGCTGCACTCTATGCAGGAGGCGTGTCCACACTGGAACACCAGTTTGATGTGGTTGTCGATGCAGATGGGGCAGGTGATGCGCTCCTCCATCTGTCTGTAGCGGGACTGCAGCTGCTCCAGAAGGTTGTGCTGATCCGAGTGCTCTGTCCCAGGACTGAAGTCTACCTCTGTTTGGTCTGGAACAGGAACAAGGGACAAACAAGTTACATCTGCTCTGTCTGAGGTGCTGACACACAACTTAAACATGGCCTTACCTTGTCTAATTTTCTTTGTGATTGTGACTTGACATTTGATGCACTTCTTCATTCTGTGGGCACACTCTATACAGAAATGCACAGAAAAATGTAACATAAACTATAACTTTGTTTGTGATAATAGCATTCAATTTTTACAACAACTGTCCAGAAAGTATCGCCCTTTATCACATAGATGCAATGACAAAGCACTTCTATCACCAATCTGGTGACAGAAGTGGCTTGTGCTGCCATCTGCTGGATAATATTTGGCAGGCGCAGTTACACAGGTCAAAAAAGACAATGGACAAATAAATATAGGGGTTTTTTTTTTAGTTTTGTGTTTATAATCTGTTTATGATTAAAGAAAAAATAATCAAACAGTTAACCACAGAGGCAATAGATCAATGTGAGAAAAAGGGGTCTCATTCATAGTTCTGATACTATTATTTGATTTTATTTATTTTTTTATGCACAGTGTATTAGTACCTTCACAGGCCACACTGTGCTGACAGGGGCAGAAGAGCACCAGCAGAGCCAGCTCAGAGCAGATGAGACACTCGCTGGGGCCAGGGGGCGTGGGCAACACCAGGTTGGTCATGGTGTTTGGGGTGGTGTGCACTCTCCTCAGACTGGCACTGCTAAGGCCCTGGCCACAGGTGAGGGCCGACAGCCGCTGTAACCTGTTGGACAGTTTCATATTATGTTGTCATTACAGTTTGATTATAAAGTGAAAAAACATGCAGTGTTATGCATGTTTAACAACATTTACCTGTGCTTCTCAGAGAAGCTCTTGATGAGTTGTAGCACAGTGCTGTCTGTCACCAGGTCCAAAGGACTCTTGCCTTTGTGGTTGGCATAGCTGACGTCTGCTCCCTCCTGTGCCAGGTAACAGGCAATGGCTGCTCCTACACTCAGTTCAGTGTTCCCCAACAGCCCAGATGCGCTCAGCTATGGACAGCACAGGAAAACAGCACTCACAGATCTGTATGAATTCAAATAAAGCTACACAATAACCACTTTTAAATCGAATAGAGTTATGAACATTTGCTGTATATTCATATATGAGGTACTGGCATTTGTGATTTGAATTTACTTATTTAGTCGTTGCTTTAGTTTTGATCTAAAAGTTGGCTGTAAAATTGCAAGATAATCCATTTGTGTTGCTGTGCAGGTCAAACAGAAATTATGAGCCTCCCTCAACAATGGGCTGTGCATCCAGCTAAATACAGGCTTGTGTGTGTAAAAGACAGTAAGTGTGAGTGAATCACATCTGACATGGATACACAGCTGAGCAGAAATATCAATATCACCCTTGTCATCCTTCATGATACTCCTACAGACGGACTCTACATTTACAGTTCACCTTGTTGTATCTCAGAAAAAAAATGATGAACAACATGAAACGGGTAGAAATTTCCACTGGTTTAGCTCATACATGAAAGCACGTCTTCTCTGCAGCATTCTGAACTAATGCAGAGGAACACCTTGAACCTTTAAATGAAATACTCTTTTGTCTTAGGAGGTCATTTGAACACCAAAGTTATCCACCCTTTGTACTCAGAAATTACAACTGGACAAGGCTGCTCCTCTTTAATCACAATGTTACAAAAGTGCACTTACATACAATGCAATTTACTAGTGTTCCACTCCAATATTTTAAGCTGAACTGCTGAACTCTGTAAGATGTTTGTTGTTTACACTACTACTCTTAATCCAGACCAGATTAATCAGAGGATCTCACTTTGGAATATACACCATATGGATTTACTTCAGTTCTGGTGCTGTCTGTTGTCACACAAGTTCTTATGTCACCTAAAAACTGAGCTGTTCTTTAAATAATAAATATGATCTATTTTTTCCTGGTATTTAGCATTAAATTCACACATGCATATATTGTTTTTTACATTTTGTTCATGTATCCAAAATGGCTTTATAATAGTAACAGTTCCATCAAGTGAGAGATCCCACCTCTTCATGGTGGCTTGTGAACAGCAGATTTTTATTTACTTAATATTTAATGCATAATCATATAGTATTTTGACAAAGCACTACTTCTGACATATTTGATATTAGCTGTAGTCATTAAACTATAAAACTGAAAGTACAATGAACCCTTTTACTTAAGATCAGCATATGTCTTTAAATTTCCAGTACGCTTCACAGTGTAAGCTTCAGCATAATCTGTCTCCTCACCTAACCCTGTCTGATCCCTGTGTGCTTACAACTCACTCTAAATTTACTTTATTATAAGTCCACATTTAGATCCTTCATCCATGTGTTTGTATCAGCCTCCCCTCCCCAGCCTATTCCTGTCATTCAGTCTCTCTCCTTCTCTGAATGAGGTGACTTTAGTCTCACGTCACTGTAAGCTGCTTGTTTGTTTATCATGTCAGCTGAGTTTTCACATGATATGCCCTTACCACATAGATGCAACTTGTTTTAAATGCAACTTTAATTTATATTGTTAATGAAATAAAGTCAATTTTGTGAATGTTTAGTCTATTTTTTGGTAACATAAGGTCCTCTGCAAACAACATTTTATTATGTAAAATAAACCACTAACCTTGTAGTTTAGATCTCAACAAACATGTTCTTAAATTCACGGGATTTTTTTACTAGTACTGCAGTTCATATTTGCCTCTCAAATGTTAACACTGGACCAGTTTGAAATGTGCACAGAATCCTGATTTCAAAACAAAACTGCAGATCTACTCGAATGACCATAAACTCTGCTGATATATTCTTCCAAAACTGTTCAGATCTATCATGGTTTAGAAAAAGTACTGGAGATGTAAAAGTCCACCTCATTTGCATTGGTGCTGCCTGTTGTTTGTGTGACTGCCTGACCTTAGTGTAGAGAGAGTTCCCACAGCTGTCTCCTCCCTCGGTCGGGTTGATGATGGTGGACCCGAGTTGTGGGCGCAGTAGGGCGGTGTGCATGGCCGTGTCCCCATCCTCGTCCTCCATGTTCACGTCTGCTCCTTCCGACACCAGCAGCTCCACTAGCTCCGTGTGGCCCTGCGTCACTGCCAGCTGCAAGGGTGTTTGGTTTCGGTTGTTCCGGATGTTCATATCGCAGCGGCCCTGAACGGAAAAGGAAGAGTTTTCAACATAAAGCAACTCTGTTTAAGTTAGTCCAGATTTTGGCATAAATCTGCTGTACAACTTTGTAAAAGTAAAAGTACATCCACTCCACAATACCCTTAACCTATTAATAGAGACAAGAGTGCCCAAGTATTTGAAATGTTGTTGTGGGCAGAGTTTAGGTGTTTAGTCCCACTTTAAAGGAGACAGGAGCAGGTAAATAAATGACAAATGCCAATTTTGTTAATATATCAAATACAAGGGGTTAGTCACAAATATAAATGCTCAGATTCCACCTTCATGGAATTTTTTTTTGTGCATTCCAAATCAAACTTTATAAAAACTTGCTATGTAATCAATAGAGAAAACTGGCTGTCGCCCCCATCTGGTAATACGACATAATTTCATTCTAAAATCTGAAAGCCACCAATAAAAGTAACTTGATGCTCAAAAATATAAAACAGAAGCAACATTTTGTAATAATTCCATACAAAATTATATAAACGTAATACAAAATAAAATAATACAAAATTGTGCCACAATCGTCACTAATATATATTTTCTATGTTGAGGTTAATGTAAACTGGATTTGACTTCCTAACCTCCTTGATGAGGATCTCTGCAACCTCTCTGTGGTTGTTTAGAGCTGCCAGGTGGAGCGCTGAGAAGCCATCCTCCTTCTTTACATCCACCAGCTGCCTCGCCCGTGCCAGGATCTTCTCTGTGGCCCTGAAACACAGAGTGACATGTCTCAGACTGAGTGAGCAGTGAGCGAACTGTGCTGTAGCTGCTTTGTGAGCTGTGAAATTAAAGTTAACAGTGAGGAAATGTGCTGCCACTGAGACCAAGCACCTCTCTGTCTCCAGATTCATGTCCGCACGGAGCTTTGAACCATTGTCCTATTGAATCTCTGCCTTAATTAGAGTGAGGTGGTTAATGCAAGGATAAATGCGGAATTACTGCTGTTAGTTTATATTTATGCTTTTCATTTTATATTTAGATTAATGATAACCAAAGACAGTAAACCAACAGCGGTGATTTCTAGGCTTTCGTACTATAACCTGTTAACATATAGCTATACGTTTTAGCTCATTCTTAACTGCCATAATTCTGATTTATGAGCTACTTTTGTTGAACTGGATGACCTCTCATTGCACAATGTCAGCTCGCATATGTACCACAAACAAATCCTATCTGAATACATGTTTGAGTGCTGCTCATGAGGACTAATTACATTATTTACTCATCAGAATGACAGTGAGGGCTTTGATGAAGATAACTGCTTCATTAGGAGCTTGTAGTCTCATGAGACCCTTTCCTGACATACAAACTGCTCTAGCGGCTCATGTACAGTGGAGGGGGGTGGGGATGAGGGGGCATTGGTGGAGGTCACTAGAGCTGCAGTGCACCACAGTGACCGTACAGTCTTTACAAAGATGTTGTCTGTGAACCAGCCAACACAACTGAGACCACAGCATGGTTCCTACACTGCGAATATAAACAGCGGGGATTGAACAATAGCTCATGCCGAAAATTGTTGCGTGATCAAAATGTCCCAAGATTATTTTCCTTTTGGAGAATAATGTCAGAATATTAAGGCTTCCCTTTTATTTATTTATATACCAATCTGCTGCAAATATAAATTATATAAGGAAATATTACATAGCTAACATGAAACAATAATAAGCAAATTAAGGTTTAAAATAAATTAAAAGATTATGAACAGCGGGTGTGTTTATTTATGTCCTATGCTCTGGTTAACAGAACTAACAGCAGTGGTGTTGTTATTGGTGCAGTGGAGATGAGCTAGTGACCCCAGATGACTGCACTGTAAGTCAGTTAAAGATACTGTCCTCAAGTTAACTCCAAAACACCCAATTAATCTGCCTGTATCAACCATCACACAAGCGCATAATCACATAATTTCATTAATCCTAAAAATACAAAAACAACAAAATAAAAAAAAAAAATTAAAACAGTACATTTGCACCTGCTCTTTTATTGTTTACATGTTGTATGGAGTTGCAATATGTGTTTTTACCACCAGATGTCCTCAAAATATCAACCTTGAAGATATTGATCTATTTGTCTTGCAGTCAATTCCTGGAGCCCATCCTGGCATCTATCGGACAGAGGTGAGATACACTCCGGCAAATGGCCAGTGATATACATTTAGCATACAAATTAACACTGGCAAGTAATTATTCACTTGGGGCAATTTGCAAATGTAGAATTTTAAAGGAGGATAAACAGATTAGATTTTTCCCCTCCTATTTTCTCTGTCTCAAAAAGTTTAAATGTCACCTTGCCTATTCACTGGTGTTCAAGTGTCAACATAGTTTTAGATGACATTCAGAGCCAGATGTGTAAATACCTTTCCAGCAGCTCTCATTACACTAAAATCTTTACGAGTGTTTAAGAGAGACTGTGAATGAAGTGGCATATGCTAAAGGGAAAATGGGTGCAATGAAGCTGTTGTTTTTCATTCCTGGCACCTCTTTAAAACACACCACTTTCCATGACACAATACTCTTAGAAAATGGACTTAAGTTCACATAAGGTCACGCTGTAAATCTGTAAATGGTTCGCAGATAAGTAAATATAGATGGAATGGAAGTGAACAGATGGACTACAATTGAAAAGAGGCAGGTCAATCTGGACTGGCAGAGAGTAAATTTAGACTAAAGGAGGGAGGATGAGGGATGAGGAGGAAGAGAAAAGCAGGGAGTGGAGGGTTAGATAAACACTCAGTGTACACACACACATCAGAACGACAGGGGAACAGAGAGATGTGGGCAACATAGCTACATGTTTTTGCTAAAAACAATGTAGAATAGTAATTTGCATACTTGTAATTCTCCATAAGAGAATTACTATAGCTAGAGAATTTGCTTCTGTATTCATCACTGAGCTATTAAGGCCCTTGTAGTGCACAAATATTCATTTGGAGTCATTAGCAACTTTTAAAAATGTCACTGATGTGAACAGAAGTAGTAATGTAATCTTAGGATTATAGCCCTTTTCATGGCTTTTCACCTCTAATTACTTAAGAGAGAAGAATTTGGGGGACTTCAATACTAAAGGCAATCCCATATCAGGATTCAACAAGTGTGAGTAAAACAGAATGTTTGTGAATCAAGACACAACCATTCTACAGATTACTATGCCCTTTCATTTTCCAAATACATATCCAATATCCCAGGATGATGTATGTGATCCTTGCCAGAAGGAATATTAGTAATTGTATGTCTGTGCCACACTTTTTGCCAAGGATTACCTGGTCATTGTATATAGAGACTGTTGGACTCACAGCTTGTTGCCCTTGAGCGCAGCATGGTGCAGCAGATTGAAGCCTCGGTGGTTCTGCTGGGTGAAGTCTATACTGGGCACCACCACCAGGACCTCGATGATGTTTCTGAAGTCTTTAGCAATGGCATCGTGGAGCGGCGTGTCTCCATATGAATCCTATAAAAATGCACAGATTTTAATGCCATAAAACCAAGGCACCCCAACTAACCATGCAGGAGTGTAGGCTTGCTGTAGTAGTAGAAAACAGTGTTGTCATGAGGCTTTTCAGATATAAAGTTCATCAGCTGATTTAAGAAGTTATTCTGTATAACTTGCTTAAATGAAACATATTTCACCGGCAACCCACAGTTTTCCTTTTTCAGACTAGTTGTCTGTTCAGTATCCACTTTATAAAGCTGCACAATATGGAATAGAAGATCCCAAAGCAAAAAGGTTATTCTCTTGTTGTTCTTGTTGATGTTATTATTATTATTATAGATTATATGAATGCATATTATTATTATTATTATAAACATGCACATACTATTTCATTACAGTATTTGATAAGATTTTTGTTGACACTGTCTAGTACTGAAGAAATAAGAGTGTCTAAGTTATGTGAAGTGTGTTTTTTGTCTGACCTGCAGATTGACGTCAGCTGAATGCTCGGTCAGAACTCGCACCACATCGCTGAAGCCCTTGTTTACGGCAATGTGCAGAGCAGTGCACATGGAGTTATTCAGCATGTTCACATTGGCCCCTTTACTCAGGAGCAGCCGCGCCACCTCTGCCTGGTTTCTACAGACAAGACAAAACACAAATAACTACTAAGTGTGTCATATGAGTGAGTCAAGTCTAAATTTAGGTCCTCATAGTTTACTATTAGTCTTATGATTTTTCTCACATGTAGAGAAGCCTAAAAGATCTGACCTTACATAAACACATTTATTTTGGTGAATGCGCTGGATATGTTAAGTTATTTAAAGAGGCCTATAGAAAAATTTTGATCACATACAGCTATAAGCCAAATAAGGAAGGAACTGGCCTGAAATGGAAACTAAATAGAATGCTACATTTAGTAATCTAATACACTCTTTGTGTCATCTAAGGACAGGGGATGCTCTGAGACAGTTATCCATTTGCTGGTTTCCTGGAAATACTGGTTAATTCTGATTGTTTGTTATTGCCCAATGACTATTCAACTGTAAAAAAAAAACCCAAAAAAAAAAACCTGAATAATATGAATAAAGGAATACAAATTTTGAAGGTCTTATTTGGTTTATATCTTTCATCTAAATCTGTCATTCCAATCCTATGCATGGAAGCATGTTGTTACCCAAAAGCCGTGTAGTGCAGAGCTGTGTCTCCGTCCTCATCCTTGATCTCGATGGAGCTGTTGGCCTGCAGCAGAGCCTTCACCACCTCCATGTGTCCTTGATGAGAGGCCACCTGGAGGGCTGTCTTCCCCTGGTTCTTTATGTCCACCTGAAAAAAGCACACACACACAGGCATGGTTACTGTACCGATTACACTGTCAGCTGGGACAGATATGATAGAGATTATCCATAATCCAGACACGTCACATGGAGGACATCCCCAGGCAGAACTGATTCAGCCTGAGAGGTATTGGATATTCATTGATTATTTCAGCTGTAGAACCAATGATATGGTTGTTCTTCATCTGATTTTATTGCAAAAGAGCACAGTTAAAACAATAAAAATATATTAAATGGTTTGGTGGCCCTATTTTCCACAGACCCCCTTTATTTTATTGAACACTGTTTCCTAGGTAACTTGAAAAGGGTATTCTAAGACTGTAAAGCCCTCATAGCGTAAATATCTCTGACTATGATTCTTATTTTCACTTTACTCTTCAGAAAGTTTCAGGTTTCGATAAGATCTAAATATATTGTCTCTTCTGCATCCAAGTCATCCAACTGAAAATAGAGCTGCATGTTTAGACAATCAAGGGACACATTATTTTATACCCAGGGATATAAAGTTATCTTTTTAAGTGAAAAGTGATTTTGTGAGCTGTAATTAAATACTTTTTGGGCATTTTAAAGGATTCATAGGCAAATGGCTTATCGGTTAGCAAGACAAATTTTTTGATTTTGCATTGTAAAAAAATGTCAAGGTCACATTCCAGAGTACAAGTGAGGAGTGGAAATGATATGGCAGAGTGCATTCTAAGCTAGAAACCCTAAGAAATCTTTTAAAGGGGGCATAAGCAAAATAGACTTTTAAGAGATTATAATTATTAGTGGTTTTCACATTCTATAATTTGATTATGTAAGATGGGGGGCAACAGCCAGATTTTCCTATTGATTGCATTACACTTACCCTTGAAATATCCAAACGGTAAATTCACAAATGTTTACGCTCATCATTTCTATTACTGACTAGACCCATGAACTTGCTGTATTACAACAAAAACCTGCATTTAACAATATTCATTTTTAACCCCCCTCATATGTATGAAAATATTACTGGCCTATGAAATTATGTCATCTAATCTGAAACCCAGGAATACACAAGACAAAAGAATAATGTCTTCTTTAAGTGTAATAGCCAAGACCCTCCCTTATGTCTCCCCCCACCCCCCAAGCCTGCACTCATGGACTGCAGCATAGAGGAGACTGCTGCACTCACCTTCTCAGGGTACTTCTGCAATAGCTCGCGCACTTTGCTGGCACTGCCATGGGCCGCCTCGATCACCAGCCGGCTGGGGTTGTCCTGCTCTGTGGACTGGGCCAGCAGCTTCTCTAGCACTGAGATCACCGTACCTGGACACACAAAAAAAGATAACGGATTAATGACATTCAATCTACATCCAAGGTTATTACTTTCTGCTGACAGCTGCTTTCAGAGAAGGAGGAGGAGAAGACAAGCCAGTGAACCAGAAGAAATGAGAAACAAAATACACCAAGATATTTATCAGACCAGATCAATGAGAAAAACATGCAAAATGATAACAACCACATATGAACAATACTGATGCAATCTGAAATGCAACCTGATCCACATGTTCTGAACATTCCCCTGCAAAAAAAAAAGGTTAAGTACAATACAGCTGCATGCATGGCGAACAAGCAAGAATGAGATGGGGAAAAGATAGGATAAATGCAAGTTGCAGTTGGTGTGCTCTAGCAAAGCCCCGGGCCGATGTGAGGCCTTACTTCCGGATTCTGAGGGGTTCTCTGCGGTCATGAGGTTAGCGTCCACCTCCACAGGCTGCGCCAACAGACAGGCCGGGTTGAACGTCCATGTCTGACCCCCAAACGCCACCCGGAGGTCACCGTCTGCATACACTTTCAGCACCTTCCCCACCTGGCCCAGGACCTACAGAGCAGGAGACAGACAGGGTTTCAAACAACAGATACTTAAAAATGTGCTGAATACATAAACATTCTAGGTTCAAAAGGGTGAATCAATTAAAAGAATTAGGTTCAAAAAGAAGGGCAGTAGATTGATTGAGTGACTGAGTGAAGTATAAATAAATAAAAAGCAGCTGTTATAATTTATTTTAGAATTAAAAACTAGGTCGCAAAATGTGCTTATCGGTTTGTGAAAAGTGGGCCTGGGATATCAGCATCGATGATATCGGATTTTCCCAGATACCGGTATTTGGCATAGATATATATATATATATATATATATATATATATATATATATATATATATTTTTTTTTTTTTTTTTTTTTTTTTTCAGTTTATAATTTTTAACAGAATGTCAACAGAAGAACAATTGTAGAAAATAGAGCTGCATGTTTAGACAATCAAGGGACACATTATTTTATACCCAGGGATAAGTAAAGTTATTATTTTTAAGTGAAAAGTGATTTTGTGAACTGTAATTAAATACATTTTTGGGCCTTGTTGTGGATTTTAAAGGATTAATATAGGCAAATGGCTTATCGGTCACAGTAGCAAGACAAATATTGAATTATGGCTCAAAAATCCGTATCAGACCATTCCTATTGCAAAGAACTAAATGGTGCAAACACACAGCTGCACAGTGTTATGAGAGCTACTTTTTGACTAGCACGTACAGTATATACACCTTATAACCATCCATGCCAAAGTTTAACATTATATTAGAACTATTGTTTTTTCCTTGATAAAACAGGGTCTAACAGGAATGTGCTGTTACAAACAGTGTGAATGAGCATACAGGAGCCATGCTATCTGTCCACTCTCCATGTCCAGCCTGTAGTCTCTTCACACTGTCCATGTCCTCCAGCACTCGGACCAGCTCCCCCATTCCAAACGTGTTCACCTGAGCGAGAGGAATACTGTTACTGTTTGTGTTGGAGTTGTGTTATCATGGAAATAACCTGGTAACCATGATACATTGTAAACAGATGAAAATATCATAGGAAATAGTGAAACTTGGTGGAGGGGGGTAGCCTACCTTGGTGAGTGCGCCCGGGTGGAAGGTCCAGCGGATGTTGTTGCTGTACTGCACTCGGACATCTCCTCGGTCAGTGATTCTGTGGACTGTCCCAATCCGGCAGATGTACTGTGCACATAGAGAGGACATACTGTGTAAGAAACCCCCCAGAAGCCTCTGACCTCTAAGTACTTCTAGCAGCTGGGATTCATGCCCTGTTCATTCCAATCCAACAGGCTCAACTGGCTATCTCAAACACTACAGAAAGATTCTACTTAATAAATGAGGCTTTGCTATACAATTATTTTAGTATTTTTTAGAATTACTATTACTATTATGTCTACTCCATGGCAGCTGTGGCTACAATATTAGCTTACCACCGCCAAGTATAGAGTGAATGAATAATGCACTGTGCTTTGGGTGTCTTGAACAATCAAGTGCTGTAGAAAAATGACACTTGAACTTTGAAATTACCTCGGCCATCTTGGGGTTCCAGCCTCCGTGGCCCTCCTGCATCTGCCTCAGAATATCCACCTCCAGCAAACACTTGACTTTGTCCCCCTGTTGGAACGAGTGTCCGTCTGCACTCTCTTGTCGCTGAATCTCTGCGTGCTCTCCTGGACGCACAGGAATGCACCAGCTTGCATCAGTAACACTTACAATTTAAAGGTATTTATCCCCTTTTTTAATTCTCCCATTATCTCCTCAATATGAAATCATCCATCTTTATCTGTTACATAACTCTTAGATGTTGTTAAGCTCAGAGTGCCTCTTACCCAGTTTCGGTAGGTGCTCCTTGTAGTAGAATCCTCCCTGGCCGTCAGACACGTACTTGAGGTCTACCTTGCCCTTGTGGCCCATGCGGTAGACATTGGTGGTGCCATTGGACCAGGTAACACTGGCCACACTGCGCCCGGATTCTGTGTCCCAGCCTCGAATGTCCACTACCTTCCCCACCTTACCCTCCCCACCTGTGGCCATCCGCACACAGAAAACATGATAAACAGAAATAACATCACATCAGCACTGGGAGACTGTCATCATTTGCATAAAACACAAAAGATAAATGTTAAGCAGTGTAAAATGTACACATGTCAGGTGTCATCTGCCAAGTCCAATATCCAATATCAAAAACCTGGTCAAGAATATCTGAATTATGTAAAATGCACAAAATAGCACACATATGTTATATTCCAAAAAGGGAGAAAAAAAGAAAAGCACTATTATGTAGTGAAACCTACAAAACAGCACAGATAGGACAAAGAATACTGACAGGATGATTCTGTGTTTGTGTAAATATGGAATAAGACATACAATACATAGCAGCAATATTACAAGAGGTCAGATCAATAAGAACAAAGACCAGTGCCTGTCAGATTAACAGATTTTTAAGTGCAATATATGTAAGGATTAAACAATGAGGAGCAGTGCATTACACCGTTTTAACACACTGGTGCACGTCAGTTAGCCTTAGAAATCTCAATGACCATGGTATGGAAACTACTTGATTACCTTAAAAATATGTATTCTAAATGTACAATATTGTTAAAACATTAGCTGCAATAAATACATTGAAGAATGAAACACTTTAGTAGTTAGAACATATTCAGCCCTCTACAGCTCCAATCACATAGTAGTACAGAGAAATAACAAAAATTTAAGAAAAAGTACCCATGATAAATAGTCCCAAAATCTTTGTTTAGAGCTGTTTTAATCGCGTGCTTGAATTGCGCGCCAAAGTCAAAAACAATATAATAAGGGTTTTTGGCTTCTAAATAGCTGTTCATTTTACCTTTTCGGCTTAATTATACTGTAGTATTCACTCTGTGTACTGGTTTGATTGGATATTATTTTTCTATGTAAATTATTTGAGAATGTTCACATAAAAGTCAAAATAATAGGCTATAAAAAGGCTCAGTATTAGCCTGTTATTATTTTTCTAATGTCTACATTCAAATACAGGATTGGAATGTTATTTAAACTTTTGATTTTATTATTGTTTTTTCCTGTCCTGTGTGCTCTGCTGCTCCTTTCTGCTCACTATGAGCCTAATTGAAGACTGCTAGAGTCATGGTTTAGTCTTACTTTAGTCCTAATTGAAGACTCGTAAATGTCAGTTCTCCTATTTAGAACTTGTTTAGTCCTGGTTCAGTTCTGATGCAGTTCTGGTGCAGTCCTACTTCAAACCAGCTCACTGGCTACTAAACATGTGGGGTTTTAATATCTTCGTGGTTTTCAAAGTAAACATGATTGACGTGAGTGGTAAACTCTGCACATCGCTATTTCTTTGCGTGCATATTGTATCATGTATTCATCATGTGTTCGTCACTCTCAGTCTGCAGACTTTACCGGGCCATTTCTCTGTGATCATGGATTCTTTTTGAAAAGTTTAAAAACTCAGACACTTAGACTCATCTCTGTCATGCTCTCTGTACAGCTAGTTTTGTTCTATCAATCATTGAACAATAAGTCAATAAAGTAATTATCATGACAGGCCTATCTGTTGAAACCTGTACTTCTCTCTAAAAGGAGTGCACTACAACTAGAAACATGAACTTAAAATCTCCCATTATAAAAGAAAAATAAACATCATTTCACAACAGGAATGTCACAGTGTTAGTCTTTTCAATGTAACCAGGGTAGGCACACAGGGACATACTTGTGTGGAGCAGACTGGGTGACTCAAGAGTGCCCTTAAAGATGCACTGGTGCATTCGAGAGCTGAGGTCAGAGACTGAAGGGTTAGTTCAGTGAGAGGAGGGCAGAGGGGTGGGGGGCTGAGGGACACTCACCGTCTTGGTTGCCCCAGTCCCAATCCGGGCCGCGCACCACTTTGACGCCCTGGAAGATGCCTTTGAGGATGATCCGTGGGAGATTCTGTCTCGGGGCCAGGCTCACTCTGTGATAGAAGCACACATGATCACTCTGTGCACAGCTTCACACAGGTACCACACAATATGATTTCAGAAATACTTCATATCAGACTGAATAATCAAATGTATGATTGGTAAGTGGGACTACACTTCTATTGCAATATATTGCAAAAAATGAATGGAATCTGCTTTTTTGCACATTTAATTTATGACATTGCACTGATCATGGCCTTCCATCTGTGATTTTATTTTGACTTTTAACTTATTACGCAAACAAGCATAATATATAGAAGTATAATATCACATATTTTTCTCATATTGTGCAGCCTTGATAAAAAGTTTTTAAAAAGGTACGCTAGTTAATCATGTGGTCAGATTAGTCCAGACAAAATGAATGCAAACAATACATTCAATTTCAACAAAAAAAACAAAAGTGCTAATTTACTATTTGATAAGAGCAGTCTGTTTGAATTGCTTAAATTTGGCACTGTTATTAGAAAACAAAAGTAACACTTTCTAATCAACAACCAAAGTTTCTATCACAGATTATATCCTGAAAATCTACAAACTACCTCATCTCCACTACAGACGCAACATACCTGATAGTGAAGATTTGATCAGACCGTGGCGCAAAAGAGCTCCCAATGCCCATACTTTAAGGAAGTCATTGGTCACTTGTTCCATAAACGCTTAACCTTAGCTGGGCTTCATGTCTGCTCTCTACCTGAGCACCATGGCTCTGAGCCCTGACTTCTGAAAACACAGCTTTAGGGCTAATCCCAGACAGCGGCCAATTAGAGAGCAGGTCACTTCAGGGCAAATGCACACGGACGACATGTAAACCCAAATCTATCACATCTATAAAATCAAAAACTGTCCCGCTGCTTTTGTAAAGTTTCAAATAAGTGTCAAATCAATGAGTAATTAGTGGAACCCATAATATAACACCAATATATTCAAAAGTCACAACATTTTGTTGAACAGTTATTGTTAGAACAAAGAAAGTATGACAATAATGATTACTGACAACACAAAAAGTATTGTTTATATTGTAAATTAAGCTGTTGAGGCTAAAATATTTTGTTTATCTTTAAATATATCTTTTTAAATTTCCAAACAAGCTTTATTGGTTTGTGTGCACATATGGTATTATATATATCTAGTGTTTTTTTTTTAGAATTATTCTTTTAAATTCATACCACATATTATATTGTCATGAATTTTTTATTTTTTTCCAATTTCCTCATGTTATAGGATTTAAAGAAGTGTGCTAGCAGTACATTTTGTGGTCAAAGTCAAAAGTGTGTGACGTGTGACAGTTCTCAGAAGATCAGCAGTAATCTCTCTCGGGCCAAATGTCGTGTTTCCCAGACGGAGCACACCTATTGACACAATGGTCAACAACCCAGTCACCCTACAACTTACGACTTATTAGCCAATCAATAACCCAATAAACTGGTGCGTACCAACAGAATATTTGGTCATCATGCAATGTTTTCTTATTTGGAGATAAACTTCCAACATTCCTTCCTACAAAATATTGAACTTCCAAAGACGTTTCTAGACAATATTAGAGATTATAGATAAGTAAGTGCAGCACCATGGCTTTGGAGTTAGATCTCAGTTTGTATTTACGGTAAAATGCCAGCTTCAGTGTCATGTGATTGATTCCTGGCTATGACAATTGTCTCTCCCCACTCTTCATACCCATTTCAAGCTATACCATCCTATACGATAAAGCCTATGGACCTATGAACTGGAATATTTAGGCAAGTGCAGCTAACAACAAAAAATAAATAACAATTTAGATGTGATTGTTGGTGCCAATTAAGATGACTCTAGATTCTGCTCTAGAGAAAAAAACTGTGACACTAAACAACCTCTCCAAGCCTGGATGAATAATATATAGGCAAAAATATAAATAGAAAGTAGAAAATAAACAAATATATTAGCGGCCCACAGTGTGTCAGTCTGAGCTGTGCTGATGTGAGAGTGTGTACAGGATTACGCTGGAGCCTGACCTAATACAGAGCTGATTACCCGACTGCGTTGGACTCTCCTCATAAACATATGGCCCTCACATATGTCCCTTTGTCAGCAGGGCCCTAAGTCCTAATAAACCAGAGGCACTTTTTTCTTGTTTATTTGTTTTTTTGCAATTAATGGATAGTTAAAAATACATAATATGGATGAGAAAATTATAGAGGAGCCAATAAATAAGTAAGTGCTACTATTTAACGTGGGAATGAGGGCTGTACTTGATTCAAAAATGTCTAAAGCTGACCACACACTACAGGATTTTTTTCTTAAATAATTTTTAAACATGCAACAAAAAGTGCAGACCACAGACATGAGGAGAGTTGTATGAGATTTAAAATGTCCAAATGCATCGACTAGAGCAAAAAGACCTCACACCACAAGCTAAAAAAGTGAGCAAACAAATCTAGTGTACTTCCGTCAGCTGTTTCCTAGTAAAATTACTTTGAGATTCTAAAGTGTACCAAAGATCAGAGCATTGTACTTCTGTGTTATTAAGATGATGTTTTGTGGTTATGATATGACAGAGGAGTCGCACTGACATCACACGCAAGAGGAGCGGCAGGGTTTCAAAATTGTACACAAAGATCCATTGTCCGGTCATACCTCCCCGAGGTCAGGGAGAAACAATTTGGGTCCTAAATTGGGCAAATTATCCTGTAGTGTGTGGCAGGTTTTAGTCAACTAAAGGCATGCCCTGTGTCAATTAGTTGACTAAAAGGGGGTGCAGCGTGGCATAAAAAGTCTTAAAATTGTAAGTATCCACAAATATAAAAAAAAATAAATAAAAAAAATCGCTGTCTAATACTTCTGATGTTTTGATTAGGACTACATAGCAGGGAAGAAAATGCTAACTCCACACAGACAGGCCTCACCCGGCTTGAGAATTGATCTCGGGACCTTGTTGTTGTGAGGCCACTCAGCAACTGTGTTTTAAGTTTCTTAATGAACTTTAATAGCAACCTATTTTGATTGTTTTAAACCTTACCTTGGTGCTCCACACACAAAACTTAGGGTTTACCCATTTTTCCCCAAATATATCTATGAGATATTATGTTATGACATTATTATATACACAATAAAACCACAGATACACATCCTTCAATAATACAAATGTGAATGCATGTGAGACCAAGTATATGTTTTGTTTTTTACCACTATAAAAAAAGATACTTCATTCATCTTATACTTTTGTAGCACCTTACTTCATGTGTGTGCAGGAAGTTGAGGATGTTAGCTAATCCACACAGTTGCAGATGTTAGCATTCTTAATCCAGAGCAATCTGCTTTAATCACAGAGGAACACATAAGGACAGCACATCTAGTTCAGACTTCTGTCACGTTAGCCCGGGGACCTGCTCACTATATCCGTGTACACCACTTCCTATTGTTCCCTGGGGGCAGCTGTAAAGTCAGTGCCAGTAAACGACAAATAGACCTGCTGCCATTAAACTACTGCATATGTTAAGATATTCAGTTTAATTCACTCAAATCACTTGGAGCCAACCCTTTATTGCAATTTACCATGTTATTCAAAAGTACAATATTGTGCAAGCTAATATTAGGTCTGCAACTAACGATTATTTAGCAGTCGACTGTCAGCAATAATTTTTTTGATTAGTCAACTTGGAAACCATAAAGGCTGAAATATGAATATTAAATATTTACATGTATTATTGATGAAAATTAGAAATTGTTTATTCTGTTCTGCAATTGTAATAATTCCCCATAAAAGGTATTTTGTCTTGTGTTTTAGAGTCTGTATTGTCCAGACTGCTTATCATCAAAATAACATTATGATTACTTTAGTAGTCGACTAGTCACAATTATTCCAATGAATCTTTGCAGTCATTTGCAGTTATTTATTGAAACCAATAAGAACTAATAAAGAGCAATAAATCTTGGCTGTGTTCAGAAAAGCATTATGTAACTGAGGGCATTATCTATTCAGACACATTTTGTGTGCATCCCATGACTAGTTGATTATAAAGTGTACATTCAGAGGCAGAGAGGACCATGAAGAATGGATTTGTGTATTCTGTCCCATTCACGGACATAGATATCCATGTGACACTACACTTGGTCACAAGTGCACTGAGACGGAAAAGTCAAAAACAAGTTCAGAGAGACCAATGGATTCTTTCATATAGTTATAATAAGTAACATGGATCATTGTGCCGAGAAATTGAAAAAAGCTATTCCAAAATTAAGAGTTCAGAGTTTCCAAACATATCAAAAAATCTCCTCTCCACAAATACTACAAAGCATGTTTCTAAAATAACTGCATGCTCTAAAAATATTTAAGGTCATGTAGTAGGCTAATATTTTTTATGTTTTAGGAAAAATGTACTTACCAAGATACTTTATAAGGGAACAGAAGCATACATAATAAATGTAATCAAGCATACATATAAGCAAAAGGGCAGCAATAGTCAAATCTGAATATTTGACTAAAAAATCTTCTAAGTGAAGGACACTGCTGAGTCTATAGAACATGGTCACAATGACCAATCAATGACTTGAGTCTCTTTATAGAGATCCAGTGTGCCTTTTCAGCAGTTACACTTTCTGTAGACCCTGTGTTCTCTTGTTAATTATCAAACCTGCAGTAAATTATTAGAATTAATGCTCAGTTTGAATTAACTGCAGCCTTTTGGCCAAAGCCAAAGATGTAACACAATTAAATAAACAGAAATTCTCAAGAAAAGTATATAAAGTGCCAACATCAAGGCAAACAAAAAGTACAATAAGATTGCAAGTTAAATTGTTCTTCGAGGAGCTGTCCTTTCACCATTACTGTTTGCTGTATTAATGCTATAACCAAAAAGCTTGAAACTTACTAAAATTAAAATGTATCTGGGTTAATATTTTAAAAATAGTAGTCTAGACCTGGCCTACAGTACACTATAGCAGATATGTGGGTCATACATGAGAAGAGAGTGGCCATGCAGTTGACATTCAGACTGAGCCGCGAGCGGAAAGGAGCGCTCTGTGAATTGATGCAGAAGACCCACGAATAGAGAAACAGCATCAGCACAACAAGACCAGAGAGGCATCAGATGACTGTGACGGGATGTACAAATGAGTTAGAAAAAATCTATACAGACCAGGGAGCTTGATATAGCTATATTAATTTTTGAGATTCATATTTCACTGTATCACAAAGTTAAGGATCCCAAAAGAAATGATCTGTGTGACATATGTTTACCATAACCATTTGTAGATTTTAACTTTCCATCATACTATATATTACTTAATAATAGCCATTGCCATGGATCAAATGTTTGGCATTCTTTATAAACTTCTTAGGCAAAAACATCCCTTTATCTGTACCTCCATAATTTTCTAAAAGTATCCTAATAACCCACATTCACAATCAATGTAGTGTCTAAAATTGAGGGAGTATTGACAGAGATGACAAGCAACATCAGGAGGAAATCATGATGATATGGATTATGGATTGCATAATTAATTTTTTTTTGCTTTTACTTTTTTATTGTTAAGAAACATATGTGTGTATATATTGCAAACCTATTCACTGTCTAAATTGTCATATGACTTTTTGATTTATTGGTTAAAATTTTGAATACCTCCAAGAGGGCCGGCCAATGAAGCACTTCCAAGCTTTCTTCAATAATAATTGGAGAATGACATATCACATGAATGGGCTTAAAATAGAAATAGAGAGAAAAGGAAGTGCCTTGTCTCATGTTCTTGTACCATGGCTGCAGTAAGTGACACCGTTAGCCTATACTGAAACTGTAAAGTAAAAAAAAGAACTTAAGTGTTATATTTATGGGCAGTTTAATTACTGTTTAAAGAGAATACATTATGCATTAAGGCTATTTGATGCCTCTGTATCTGCAGAACATCTATGTTAATATTATTAAGGTGTTTATTATTAAGGTACTGATACCTACACATTGGTAACAATACCATGTATCTGTTGTGTGTGTATCTATCCATGTGTGTGTGTTGTTTCTGAGCCTCTAATAAATTACATCCAGTACATTGCGAACACAGCCCTTATGGACAAAACTGCAGCTGACACTGCTAATAAAACTGTATTAAAGACCACGGTTGAATGATAAAAGGCTAATCTAAGGCTGATCTGGAGCAGTGGCAGAGTGCTACTCACGGCTGGGAGTGTGCTGTTTCGTAGCGCTCGAAGGCATGGCTCAGGTCGTGTTTGTTGTTCATGTAACACTGCGTGCACAGGTCATAGTCGAAGCACACTTTACACTTCCACCTCATTCCCATAATGCCGTGCTTCTTACAACTATCACAGATGATGTTGGAGTGGCGTACTCCTGAAAAAAACAAAGAAATGTGTGATGTGGTATTGTGCATTAAGATCAAATTCTAATAACTAATAAAGCATAAATGTCTTACTAAGTCATTTATTACAAAGACTAATATCACGTGTAGCAAAGATGTAAGCCACAAACAATAAAGATAAAAATATCCCTCCACCGTAAGCTGCTGTTCTCACTTCATTAACTGAAGGGCAAGTCGTGAGGCAGAAAAATGTCACTCTAAATGGAGCAAAATGCTAATGAATGTGTGTCATTCTCCTCAAAAACAGGCTCACACTGTGATGAGGAGAAATGGCTTGACTGTGACTAACTGAAAAGGCTGAGAACTACAGCAGCATCAACCTATCAGCACCATTATACCAACAATGCATCACGTTTGGATACAAAAATCTGTGGTATATATTGTAAATTGAATGAAGAAATCCAAGCTGACCTGTTAGTTTTAAGTAGCTTCCTAGTATCCCATCCTTTATTTCAATTGTAAATTCAATGTTGATGTTAATTATTAGGTTTTGATTATATCACAACACCCTAATAAAAAGGTAAAATGTCTATATCTGTTCTGGAAATTATGTGGTGTGGTTAAAAAAACTGCAAGCTCACATATTACCCATAATTGAATCTTGCTGGCTCTTTGTGACCTTATCAAAATGTACCTGGAGTTGAGTTTCATTCCATTCACACCTGTTTGAGTAACCCTTTATTATTAGTTTGTCTACATCTCAAAATGTTCTGTTCCACCTTGTGATGTAATGTAGTGGTAGCTTTCGAGTTGACAGCTACCTTTTACCTTTACTTCAGTAGAGATTGGCAATACCAGAGCTGAAATTATCCAAATGATTCTAGTGTATAGAGTAAAAAAAAACAAACAACACAGTGGAGCACTTTCTGAATTACCACATGACATCATAAATATGCAGGGTTTGTGTGAATGAAACCAAACAAGGCTCTGTATGTATACGATGAGGAAACAACATTACAAAACAAAAATAGCGTTAATTACCTATCTGAGCATTGTCATACAGCAGCAGATCAAAGGCTCCCTGGTATCCCGTCCTGTAGTTGGTTCTGGTTCCGCTGTCCCACTGAACCACCACGGTCTTGTCTGGGGTGGTGGTGCTACCCTGCCGACCGATCTCAACCACTGTGCCCACGTGTCCCTCTCCATCATCCTGGTTACCCCACTTCCAGTCATGACCACGCACCACACGCATGCCCACCTCCATGATGCCTGTGCTGGGGACGGGCTTGCAGCGCACAGGCCGGGGGCAGGGGGCACTGGTACTACCCCCGCTACACCTCCGAGGCTTGTGAGGCCCCTGGATGGCTCGAGAGGAGGAGATTGCAGGCAGAGAGGGGACCAGCGGGGTCTCTGGGAACAGGTCAGGTGTCACTGAATAAAAAAACAAGGGACACAATATTTTGTTTTTAAAATGTTGTGCTAGCCTAGATTTGGATATAAACTATTGAGATTTTAATTGTTTGTTCCACATTTTATCCTGTAGAAAGATTATAGAAAGAATGGTTCTGAGTGAGCATTTTACTTACAGCTCCATTGTCAATTAGAATAGCTACAAAGGGATAACTCACATAGGGATGTCACAATATTTAATATTTAGTGTCACGTTGACTTGAAAAGAAACATTAAAATATAATTATGCACAGTTGTTGACAACCCATACAGTTAACAGTTAAATCTTTAGTTTACTTTCACTCACATTGTCTAAACAACCATTCCTCTACCATGTGACCGTTTTATGAAATCAAAGTTTCTGAATGACAAAGGAGGCAATGTGACATCAACAGTGAGATACAAAGCACTTAAATTTACTTTTTCTGAGTTTTGCTACACCTAAGATGGTACACTCATACCACATGCATTTTTGTTTGTCAATGTCCGTATATGTGACGAAAAACATAAAGAAACAATTGCATCATTTGTTGTCACTATTACAAAACCTCTGGTGACATGTGTTGTCAGCTCAGTCACTAAACAGACATAATTAACCAAATTAGCCATAACAATGAAGAGGAGAAATTGCCATTCTTACATCATTAACACATATTTTGCAGGTCAGGGTGCTGAAAATATACTTTTACTCTTGGTAGGTATGCTTGATCCCCGCCATCATTTGTTTTACAAATTCATATGAGGCAACTTCATCTCTTTGTAGTATTTGACAGCTGCTCAGTGCTTGGCCAAGCAAGGTGCAGCAGAGCAGAGTAAAGCAAGATACCACACAAGTTATTCATGTCAGAACATGCTATAAGTAAACACTGCCACAGAGTTCCCCAACAACATAACGACATAGGTAAGATCCTCTGCGTCTTATATTGACATTTTAGTTGTGCAGGGCTGCAGGCTATTGTGGGCCTTGAACGCAGCATGCTTTATGTCTCATTAATTATGGAGCGGTGCGTTCAGGTTCACTAGTGGAAGTCTGACTCTGTCATGGCACACTTCTGGAGGGAGCAGCTGGATGTGACTGCTTGGGCCTGTTGTACTAATCAGCGTCTGATCTCAGCACCTGTGTCTCCCACTCCTGTTGGACATCAATACAACCCAATCATTACAGACCACTGGTTTTCACCAGTTTGTTTATGCTATGACGGCAAACTTTCTGAATTGACTCAATATTGATTGAAGTTCAAAATAACTGGTATTGGATAGTGCAAGTGGCAATGCACT
Source organism: Periophthalmus modestus (assembly GCA_019594935.1). Classification (NCBI taxonomy): domain Eukaryota; kingdom Metazoa; phylum Chordata; class Actinopteri; order Gobiiformes; family Gobiidae; genus Periophthalmus; species Periophthalmus modestus. Next base: position 24,053,501 of record JAIEZT010000084.1, on the reverse strand, counting down.
ATCCAGTATCCCTAGTAATTTTATAGAGTAGGTATTTAAATATTAGTAGTTCATACTTCGTCAATACTTTATGAAGATGTGAGTCTGGTCACCAGTGAATCTCCCTGTTTTTAGATGGAGAAGACAGACAGGGGCAAGCATGGTATGTCTGTATCAGAAGAAAGAATGAACCATTAAATTCAGTTAATCTGAGGTGAGATTAAAAAAAAGATTGTATTTGTAACTGACAGGTGACTAATGAGCTCCTTTGCCATACATGCTTCATTAAAAAAACAAAAACAAAAAAACGAATCTGATAACACGAACACGTTTGACCGGGCTTGAGTTGCAAAGAGGATGTGAGGACTACTATCTTAAGAATTTTGGGTGCTCCACAAGTCACTTCCTTAGCTCATCTTTTTTCCTCTCCAGAAATCTGAATAATGATATCACATCTGAAGCCATACATAAATTACCAGGACATAATTCCTTTTTACTGCAGTATTTTCTAAAACCACTACATCTTTGTTGGTTTACATAAATTCATTTTTGTCAGCTATTTCTTTTGCAAACACCCATAATCTACAGCTAGCAGTAGTAAGTTTATTCAGACACAAAAGAAAAATAAATAAAATATTATCAGTCACATACACAAAACTTGTGTGACTGAAAGGCATTGGCTGAAGCTAAGCTTATTTATGCCTTATTCCACATGTAAAAATCAGTATACACAACAAGAAAAAAAACACTACAATTACAAATAATTTTATAATACAGAAGAAAAACAATTATTTTTATATTCTTATAGTTACCTCTGGGATTTTTATTTATATATATAATGATCAATAGTAATTCTTATTATCATAATCGTAATTGTTATTTCTAATCATCAACATATCATTATTATTATTACTAACTTATTTTCTCATTACTTTATTTATATTACATAATAGACAAGTTTATACTCTGTTCATTAATGTCCAGTTCAGTTGTCATAGTAACAGTTATACTATTGCTCTATATTTTTCTATAATTTTTAATTTATACATTTTTTTGAATAATTTAATTGATGTGCAGCCTTTTAATTCATCATCCAGACAATTGTCTGTTCCCAAAGAGTATATATTTGGTTTTACTTAAGTTAAGTGATAGTTTATTAATATCAAACCTTTTTTTTAATTTTTTTTATTTTGAGCTCATTTTCTACTGTATCCAGGAGTTGATCACAGCTACACAGTGAAACATATCAATGAGGTTTGTAGTTGCCATATGTCCAATTTCCTTTTCCGAGTCCTAAAGTATCACAATGGACTGGTCCAGGCTGATATGTGTCTCAATTTTGTGATCTCTGATAATAAACTGGCAGCTGTCAGTTAAGTGCTGCAGATTACTAGCACCCCACTGAGATTACTGTATTGTTTTGGCTCAGACAGCATACGCTCAGACATGGATGTCCAGGATCAGAAAGACATGGATGTCCAGGATCAGAAAGAGGAGAGAGCAGGCCCCTAATGTCCCATTTTCTATCCAAACATGCAGCTTAGTGTCTGTATGCACGGACAGGACAGACAAACACACAAGAGGGCGCGGAGGAGAGAGGCTTCCTCCACAGTAGGCAGTGACCAAGCAGGGATTTCGGAAATTCCTGGAAAACATTCTGATCGTATCAATCTAAGTCTCCAATCAGCTTTGAATCAAACAAGACATTGACAGTGCATTTGAGTTAATAAGCACACTGATAAATTAGCACATTATACGAGACCTGAATTCTTAGTAAAAGTCATTTAAATAGTTTGTTAATTTATATTAGGATTCATAGTTATCTTTCAATAGAAAGTCCACGCATAGTTACTACAGTGTATGAAAGGATAATGTCTGTATTCATTGAGCAATCTGGATTTACTGCCCCCAAAAAGCTGAGATAAGCCATTCTCCAAGTAAAGCAAATGCATGTTTTAGGCATTACATGTCTATACATAAATAAAAAGACAAGCAGAGCTCTGGTCTGAACCTTTCTCTTAATATTTACTCTTCAGTGTTGACCTTACTGTACATTTTTAGTCACCAGGACAAGTTACAGACACGCCAGGACTACGACAAAAAGGCTCTTTACTTACTCACTGGAGAGGAAGAACAATGTGCTAAGCTAAAACAGAACTACACTGGTCTGACAGCAATAATCTTAAAAGCTAAATTAAACAATAATGAAAAGATTAAATCAATGTATTCCAAAGTATTTCAAACACAGTATATAAAAGCAAGTTCTAGTAGCTCTTCCAGCATGTGTGGGTAGCCACATCCTTTTCAATACGATTTTAAGCACTACAGACCAACTACCAATTAAAACTCACCAATGCTGAGGCATTCACTTTAATGTACCAATAGTAGCACATCACATCGTATATGAGTTATAACGAACATGGGGAGGGTGGGGGGGGGGGGCATAGTAACGTCAAACAAAACAACAATGTACTTAGCCCAATCGGCCTAAGGGATAATTGTCAATAATAATAAGGGTATCCTAATCATGTTATAATATGCTTATGGAATCAAACAATATGACGGGAAATTTTATAATAGGTAGGATTATTACTATATCAACCAGATTAATATATTTTGAGTCTCAAAATTTATAGTACGTGGCATTTTTGTTGCAATAATGGGAAGATTTGGGGTTTTTTCTAAGTCTTCAGCGGCAGAGTGTTAAAAAAGCCACTTTTATGGCTAAGCATTGCTTCATTCTTTCTTTCTTCATAATTTCTTCATTGCTACTCAGGCCTTTTAATGATACTGTCCATTTAAACATTAGTTTACTGGGATTATCCTGTTTTAAGGTTATTGTGTGAGAGGCATTTCGTAGTTTCAGTGTCATCATGTATTGCAATACATTTCTGTAGCAATATATCGTGCTTCAAAATTTGGTATCGTGACAGGCCTAGTCAGAGGCAAAGCAAGCTGCATTAGGTTCAGATAACGTCTCAGATCTCATTCATCTACTATGTGATCATCAACAACAATGACCCTGAAACTAATGAAAGCAGAAGAGTACAAGAAGCAGAAGAACTCACTTATTGTCAGCCTTAGATCATCAAAGAAACTCTTACATCACATCAGTTGGCCGATACAGGCATAGCATATCATCTGTCTGTCTTAAAACTTTAAAAGAGACTGATATTTTGTTTGGGTTGACCGGCTGCCTAAATATGCATTAAGCTTTATTTGAACACTTTGCTATGAAGACAACACTGCAACACTTTGATTTCTATCAATACGAGTTTCTTAATGTTACCTACAGTTATTTTTTTCAGTGCCTATATTTTTGAATGTAAATTAATGTCCAATATTATTAAGAAAATACTTTTCATATTTTAAAACGGTACTTGGCTATATAATTTTTAGTTATAACTCAAAAGAAATGCACATGCGTTCAACCAGAGTACAGCTGATCCTCACGTGGACCTGATGTGTTCTTCAGCTCTTCTTTTTTACCAGTAACATGACGCACTGCGCTTTGATTGGACATATCTACGCCTATGTTAAAAAGTGAATGCAGGGCACAGTCTGCACTCACAGTGACGTGTGAGCGCATGGGCTTCTGTTAAATGGGCATTTAAAGACAATAAACCGACAGTTGGTACTGAATATTAGTTTTTCAGTGCCAGTACTTGCCGGTCCTTTTCGGTTTTGGTGCTCAGCCCTAGTTGTGGTTGCCTTTGTAGTAAAATCTATTATATAAACGAAATACATAATATGAAAATATGCAAAACTGACTCTACAAACTGGCCCAAAAATATCAACAGTGCTTACTGGGGAAAAAATAAATAAATGAGTTGATCTCTAGTTACATGGCTTGTTCCTCCATTCAGATTCTTGTTTAGCTCAGATGTTTAATATACGCATTAACACAGGTGTGCCTAATCATGTGCAGGCTGAGTGTACATTACATAACTGCATGTATATAAGGTCCTTGTAATAAACATGAAAGCAGTGCGAGTTGTCCCCTGCTGCGTGGTTCACAGTAAACAGTCATCAAAGTTTGAGGCAGCTTATGTTGAAAGGTCTGTAAAATGTAATGTAACATGCACAGTAAGTCCACATGTGTTCTCCTCCACAGAACAGTTCACACATTAAACATGTTATCCATGTTTCACAGTAAAAATGCTTGTGCAAAACCAGCACTTTAACTTTGCTAAAAACCTTTCATAGATTATTACAATTTTTAGTTACTGAGGCCAAATGGCAAAAGGCACAGGTGAAGTGTTTGCCCACTAGCCATGGGACAGCCAGTTGCAACCTGATGATGATGTTTTTTATAGGCTACGTTTCTTATATGACACTTCACCCACATTCTGTCTTCACCAGTCACACACCAGCCCCAGTTATTAAAAAGCCAACAGGCTCATATTTATGAAGTAACAATATATGGAGCAATAAATTAGACAAACCAACATAAACATTTCCAAGTAGCATGTCAGTGTACCTTTGCCATTCACAGAACACTGTGGCAGTGTGTCCCAGGGCACTTAGTCTGCCTAGTATCTGAACAAATATAAATCTCATTCACTATTTTATTTATAAATTATTCATCATAGACAGTCCCTGTAGAAGACAATGCCAGAATATACTACTCAATAGGACACATGCTATGACTGTACCGCGATATATTAGCATTAGTATCAGGCTCAAGTAAAAGCTGTTGGAACTGGTTGGTGTCAGGCACAACTGGTGACCAGAGGCTCTCAATGAAATCAATACAGAGCCTGAGCAAACAGCACTTAGTAGGACTTTTGTGACTAAACCTGTGACATAATGTTACACTTGATCACTTCAGTAGAAAAAACATCATCATCAATTATTAGTTCATACATTCAAGGCCTTTAAGGCTTAATTCAGTCATTATGATGATGAAGATTAGATGATCTGGCAATATTTCTAAAACCTCTCAGTCGTGAAAACTCACATGTTTGTTAAATAAATAATAAAATGCTTACTTTGATTGTTCAATGGTAAATTAATTATTATACAAATAATTTGTGTACCAGACTAAAAAATGAAATCTTCCAATATGTAAAAGTTTCATTCCTAAATCATCGTTGTAAACCACATAGCAAAGTAATGTGACTGACTTCACAATACTTTGGAGAAGTTTAAAACCCCTCTCTAGCAGATGCACTGGCAGGTTTTCTAAGAGACCAAAAAATCCCACTTCAAAACATATTTCAGCTAACATTTCCTAACTTTGACTACTAAACAAAATCCTCTATCCTTTCAGTATCACAAAATGTTCTAACCAGTCCCCAATAAACAGAAAATCCCCCATTTCCAACATCCACAACTTCCATACTCACTGCCCATGATCTTGAGTCCATTCCTGAACATAGCTGCTGCCTGCTGGTGTGTGGCGAGCTGCCCACAGTCCCTCTACACTGCTGCTCTGAGCTGACCAGGGCTCCACCTGAATGTCCCTCCAGTGTACCCTGTGCCTGTCTCCCAGTATTTGGCTTCATGTGAACTTTGCTCTTTGTTTTGGAACATACAGACTGGGGTTTGTGCGTGTTTTTCTCTGGGCCTTATCTGGGTGCCTGAGAGCAGAGAGACCAACTGTGTTAAGTGAAAACAAGCATCCCAATACTAATAGAGCACTGCTGTGACGTAATCAGCCCAGAGGAAAGGACACTGATCAGTGCGTGTGATAGTGAAGGCCATCCACGCTTATGTAACAGCCATTTATATACAAGAGTTTATGTATCTTCAGGCAACTCTGGGGATGTAAATGTTAGCTATATCTTGATATTATTCTAGCCATTTCAAGTTGAGGAGGATAGACAGTCTAATAATATTAAAAGTTATAATACTCACACAAACAAACAACATCTACAGTAAGAATAAAGCAGTATACAGTATACATTATGGTTACTTACAAGTGTACAAAGTGACACAAATTACCGGTAGATAAATTCCTGGGCTGATGTCTCTCCCTTATTCATCTCAATTTTTTGCTTTCATGCGTCTGATCCAACAAAACCTAGGTGCTTTGATGCACATTTTGTTTTAGCTGTTTTGAGAAAACAAAAACTAAACCATCAGCTAAATAATAGCAATGATTAGTTTGCACTTCTTGTTCAGAAGTTCAGAATTGGTGCTCAATATTCCCATTTATTCCCTGTATTACTAATTTGGAAAAGCAAAATATCATCACAGAGCTTTAAATGAGAGATGTTAACTATTACAGGAGATGTTTGAATAATGGGAACTGCAAACAAGAATCCAGCTGTGATCTAATCATTCCAACAACTGCAGCGTTAAGGCAATAGTTCCCATTCTCCACACATCTCCTGGAAAACTTTTTTTCCTCTGAAGCATTTAAAAAAGCTCCAGAGGAAAAAAATGAACTAAGCAGCAATTCTCAGCATAAACAGGAGAGACCTACCATTCCATGTCAGAATTAGATAGCGTTTGCATTAGCGTGACAGGGCTGCGCTAACTGTAAACACCACATGTTGTAAATAACACCAAAAGATAAAACAACGTTGCAACTTAAACTACATACGTATTTACTATAAACAGCAACAGTCAAAAGTTATAGTGGATTTGGATATTTATCAAAAAGACAGCAATAATTTACACTGAAAGGAGACATAAGCCTATCATTTACCCACTCAAAGTTGTATTTTACCAAGTATTTTTTTTAATCAATATTGCAATTGAATGATGGATGAAAGTATAAACAAAAGCGTAATATGTCTTCTATAATGTGGTATGCACTGTATTTAAGAGTCTTATCCTGGACTACAGACAAATATGGCAGCCAGGCTAACCAGATGTCTGCCTGCATGTTGAGTGTGCCTGGTAGCTATACACCAGATTGTCCTGACATGTGTTTCACTGTAAAAGCAAAGATGGTTTTAAGAAGACTGCATGTGTCATATTGTAGCACATGATAATTATAAAGTCAACAGCATACATGGAAACCACCAGTCTGTTCCTGAACAAATTGTCAGACATCAGTGAATGTTTCTAAAACCTCCTCTAATACTCAGTAGAATACATAGCAGTGTAGATGGCTCTAATTTGGATTTAACTGTTCAAAGGAGTGACCAGACAGCACTCCGTTGAGTGTAATGGGACAGGATAGAGGCAGCATGTTAGCAACGTACCAGCAGCTGCGAGAGGAGCCCGCCTTATGAAGATGCTCTATGAATTAATTGCATGAGAAGAAGGAGCGAACCCGGTCTATATGTGCGGAAAGGAGCTGAGCCAGAGTTTAGTCCTGCCATTTTCATAATATCAGACAAAAATATGCACCTTCCTGTCTGCACTTTCAGCCAAGGGGACAACATTCGCTGTGCTACCAATGAAAGACGAGGCAAGTGGGGGAGGGGGCCTGTGATGGGAGATTTTGGTTGGAGGCAGTGGGAGAAGGGGATGAGGTGATTTTGATGAATGGGCACCTGGTTCAATACAGTTTGTGCAGGCTTTAGTGGTGCTGTTACCTATAGAGAAGTATGAACAGGTGATCTTTGGTTAAAAAAAAATTAAAAAAAAGCAGTTTTTATATATTTTTTGTTTGGTTTCAGTTTTTTTATGAGAAATTTTTAGAATGATAATATGGATGTTGTGGCAAACGTATTCTGCCCTGACATTACACAGTCAGTCAGCTGTTTTGCCTCATGTTCCATGAGGCATGCATACACACATTCACTGTAATGCAGTGCTGCTGTAGGGCACGTAGGGCACAAGAACAGTCCAAACAAAGCCACAGCAGCTGCCACTGTGGTTACAAAATGAATATGGCCTTTGGAAACTATTCACATTGAGTTTTCTAATCGGGTTTAGTGTTTTAGTGTGTTTAGTATTTTGATGACGATATATGATAGCTGCAGTGCAGCCACCATCAAAAGTTTATCAAATAGCAGTTTGAATTCATTTTAGCAAACACTGTATAAAGCATCCAACCTTTTTAATGCAACCATCAAAAGTGTTTGATAAATTTTAGCAAACACTGTATAAAGCATCCAACCTCTTCATTTAATGATATAAATGTGATAGCACAGTATTTAAAAGTCTCACAATATTGTGAACAAGGTCCTATACCGAAATGTACTGCTTTGTTGAAGAACTAACATCCTTAACACAGTGGAAGCCTTTCCTATATTCTAGTGCAGTCAACATGAAGTAATTACTGTCCGTTACTGTTATTAAACACTTAATCCAGAGGAATGTGACAGCACTTACTGCTCACCAGGGTGCCAAGGTGATATTAGAGGAAAAAGTTGCATTTCAACAATGAACAATCTGTACAACAGGTTGAGTACACCAATAATACCATAACAACAAGCAATTTGGAAAATACTGTACTTATTCTTTTCATACTTTGTACTGGAATCCCTCCCATAAGTCCAACATGTTACCAACATGTTAAAACACTGTCAGTCACACATACTTGAATAAGAGACAGCTCAACAAGACAAAATAACTCAATTCAAAGCAAGTGAACAATATCAAATTCCACTGAAAAGAACCATCTAATAGTCAAACTTTTAGGAAACTGTAAGTCCCAAGCGTTACATTACCTTATTAATAATCAAATATACCTGAGCAATGTGCCAAAAGAACCCAACATGAACCATTCTTCATGTGATTATATCAAGACTATTTTGTGTTCACGTTTAAGAAGGAAAAATTTTAGTATGTTTTTTGCTTTAAGGTTCAAAAAATTGAATATTATAATTTCATATGTATAATTTGCAACATTAACACGATTTGTATGTAAAAGTAGAGTCACTCAATCCTTCAGAGGACTAATTTGAAAGACACAGCCTGATCTATATAACCAGAAAGTGAAGTTAGTGTTATTGAAGAGGCTTCTCCATAAGATAACAAACAACATTCCTACCTTGACGATAGCCACACAATAATTTCATTTCAGCTCTCTATTAGAGCGTGTGCAGTGAGCAGGACACAAACAGTAGTGAATGCTCAGTAGGTGTGGCTGAGGCAAGCTACGGTATGGCCAGCTGTACCTCCAGTGTGGCAGCTGCAACATGTTCTTCAGTCTGTATGGCAACTCAAACGTGACAGGTGTGTGGCACCAGGACACATACTTCATCACAAACTAGATCAAGAGGTCACTTGTGACAGAGACAGTTGCGAGCACTGTCTTGAGCATGTCCCACAGGTGTGTAATATTTTCACATACTTTCCAGGTAAATGTTGACATGTTGCTGGGGTTTGTACTGATAATGTTGACTAGAAAATTTAATTCATTCCCAATATTGAAATGGTGTTTATACAAAAGTGAATGCACTGTAAGTCACTAACAAAGCCAATAACATAACACAGACATAATATGATACATAAATTGGGTCCGTGTCTATGCAGGACTGATTCTGAGAGCTTTTTAGGTTGCCTTTGGTATGATTGTGAGATCAGACACACTTCACACTTGCGCACACACACATCAAACGAACTGTGGCTAACCCTTGAACTAAATCTGGACTTTACTAGACCAAACCAACTTTCCATCAGGACTAAACAGAGCTCACGTTATCTGAATGCACCTCTTTAGTTCATCACCAAAACATTCTGCGATTTCTAAACTCACAGTTTTATCAGTGGAGTCAAATCCTGAATTTCAGGACACACATGAGCTATGGACTGACTGCTGTTCTACGGGAAGCAGAAGAGCCCTGTGCTAATGCTGACAGGACTGCTCCCTGCTCCAGCACAGCACGGGCACCCTGCTGGCTGCTGCTTCAGGGCTCACTGGATTTCATTGATCCTGTCCATCCTCCGCTCTCCAGGGACGTACGGTTTCAACAGCATCCAAAATACACGCTACCATACACTATAATCTACAAACTCACCAGATTAGCAGTAACCAGTCAACAATCCAAAGACTCCTGTCAGACGTTCACTCATTATGAATTTACACGGACATGGATATTTTTGGCTAACACGACTGATGTTCGCTCAACGACAGATTTTCAATATGAAGAAAAACAATCAGCAATCATACGATGTTATTTTAGTCATCTGAGAAAGTCTACAAATCACACAGTATTATAGCATATGCTAATGCAATCATACAGTCGAAATGATAGAAAAGGATGAATTAAGGTTTGAATTCAGTCACTGTGTCCAGGTTGGGTGATGCGTTTGTGCGTGCGACTAGCTTGTCCAACGCTGGCGCTAGCTAGCTAACTCACGTATGGACATCCTTTATTGACATAAAAATAGCATATTCCGCGATTTGGCGACTTACCAGGCCCAGATCGAAGTGTTTACTTAGGATTAAGATGTACTTCCATAATGTCACCCACCAATAGCTCTGACATTTCTTGTATTGGGACAAATAAGTGTTTACTATGCCGAAAGGTTGGGCTGCCCATAGCCATGTCAACACGCCCATGCATGACGTCACGGCGCTGACTTCACGCGCTCTAGCTTCATTTTCTGCATGGAGATGTAATAATCTGGTGCTCCAGCTCCATCACTACTAAAACAATAAACAATCGAATATTTTTATACAGTACAAGATCTATTATTCCAGTATTATAATACAATATTCTAATCCTTAAATATAAGAAATTAAGGCACATTCTAATGCAATTAATAGATTTACAAATATTATACATACATTTAAACATTATAAAAGTATATAGTCCTAACATGTTAAATTAGTAGTACTTAGTATTGGCATTCCAACCTTTTCTTTTTTATTTTATAGTTAAATTAATTCTAAATTGATTCCAAATTGATCCTGTTTGACCAAAATTAGGACAATTAAAAAATATAAACAAAAGTAATATATTATTAATTTATATATCGTTCATTGGAGGGTCTTGGACATTTTGACACCCTGGGACATTTCAGCTTCGGTCCTGATTTTGTCTCTGCTGCCATCTAGTGTACATGTTTTGTAGAGCAATAAAAAAACAAAAACATAAAAAAACATTATACAGTATTAGCTCTAATGTTTTATTAAAAACCAAAGAAACACTATTTGTCTCTCTGAACAAAAAAATTAACAAAAGAGAAAACAAAACTAAGAGTGTGTACCATACAGAGCGACTGGATTTATTGATGTTACGGGTCCGCATCAATGGCAATGTTTTAGGTCTATTTTTTATAAACGCCCCCACTTTAGCCTCTAAAATATACCATCAATAATACATAATTGGCTTTAACACTGAAAATGCCTTTAATTGACACAAGATAAACTAATCTACAAAAGCTTCCAATTTTAGGTCAGTATAAATAAAATAATTTAAAGCAAGTAGAATCCCTCAACGAGCCTACAAATAAAAGTACATACAGTTACTAACCTGATTTAAGTAGAACTGCACAATACTTCAAAAGCACTTCTTATTATGTAGCCTAATAAGCCCTACTGGTAATTGACAGTGGCGGGTTGGAAAGTTAGGATATTTGTTGTACCTACTGAATATTGTGCAGCTCTATTTTTTTACACAAAAATAGCCAAATTAAGAAAACTAGCAGATCACAGTAATGGCAGACTTCCAGGAGGAGCCAGAATAATGCCAAAAACATAAAACAGTCCCATGAGGAGATTGAGCTTGGCAGTTTTCTGTGGGATCTTGGTGTAGCACCTGCTACGGAACTGCTTCTCCAGGGGGAAGGCCATGGGCAAGGTTAGCAGCGGCAGAGCCATGCTAATGGTGTACCGTGTGGCCAGGATGCAGAAGAGCACATAGGGAACGAAGAGGAGCAGATTGTACAGGACGTAAGAGAGCGTGGGCCCAATAAGGATGGCCAGGGTGACAATGCCCGCTTGTTTGTCTGAGTCCATGTCTCTAGTGTTGTTGCTATGGAGGATGGCTTCTGTGTTGAGAGCCAGGGGGACAGCGTAGACCAGCGGAAGAACAGAGAGGTAGCCCACCTGCACCGCATGGGCAAACATGACTGCCAGAGGGCCAAAGGTGATGAGGATGACCACATCTCCGAGAGCCACATACTTCAAACCAATACCTGAACAAAAGATTAATATATGTTTAAATACAGTTCCAATATGTGACTGGTAGTTACATAACAATAAGACTAGCACATTCATATCAAGCACTGCTACTTAAACAAAATATAAATACAGGCACACTTGAACCACTTATTTTTTTATAGGTCTCTTGGTATTGTGCGTTAGCACTAGGGCTGTCGATGTTTGGTAATTTGCATAATTGGCTGATAGTTTCAAATTTATGAATGGAAGAAAGGAAAAGTGTGTTAGCTGGAGATTTAGGGGTGAATTGTCAGTTTATTCTGCCTTTTACAGACAAATATGGAGTTTACTAGTATTTTTATGTATAAATAATTGCAGTTGGAATGAGATATATTTGGCATATTTATACTGTGTTTACGGCACATGTTCATTAATATGTGCTGTCCCTATCAAATAAATAAATAAGACATGTGATCATATCACTGTTCCCTTTAGGCCACTCTTGAACAAAGCAATTTTCAACTGTTGTGAGTAAGCAAAAGGTTTGGCGCCGTAGGCAAGAGTCTCCTTGCTTTGAAGCACATCATCATACATACTAGGGGGATACATTTCTGTCTTGCTGGAAGCGAAAGTGTATATCTACACCAGATGTTGGTGAGACTTATCACTGTCCTGTGTAGAACATATGGTGTGGTTGATCATGGTTGTGTGTTTGGTTGTGTTTGGATTCTGTGCCAACTGGAGGTGATGGAAGACAACAGAGCTGCTGGATTATTGAGTCGATCTGAAGTGGCCTTAGATAGATGAATGTACAGGTATATCAAGAATTTCTTTAGTCAACTGTATGCCTAATGTGCATTGTATCCATTAATGCATTACTTATTTTTTATTTTATTTTATTTTTTTATTTTTTTTATTATTATTATTTTTTTTGGTTGGGACAGTGCATGTTGATGAACGGACTGACATGACATGACAGACATGAATGTAAACACGCCAGATTATAGCCAGAGGCTAATTTCCATCCGTTACTTGTGAAAATTCTCAACAATTAACTGACTTGGTTAAGTATAGGTAGGTAGAGCAAAGGTTAGCATGTCTTGTGAATATCATATTAGAATAACACAATGTTTTCATATATCTCTTCACAGGCATGAAGTTGACACACATGATTTTCAATGTTATCAAAAGCAAAAAATACAAAGACAAAAAGGCTCAGAGTATGCTGTTCAAATACTGCCAGAACTGTTCCAACAAAGCAGCTGATAGGTGAAGCTTACTCAGTATATTTACATACAGTTATCTGCAGTTTCTTGTATCCAAATGTCACTTACCTCCTGTGTATAAAAAAGAACTGGACAGTCCCCCAAAGTAGATCAGGGCCAGGTGCTCTAGTCTGAGTGTGGATAGAAAGTACAGCAGCGTGGCACACATGCACCCTGCAGAATATAACAGAGCCCCAAACATCACCACATCCTGAGGCGCCAAGATCTCATCCACCAGAGTCCTATCATCACTCTTCTTATGGTCAATCCCTTTGGAGAAGTCATAATAAGTGTTGACAAGGTTCCCTGCCCCATGGACCACCAGCACAGCTACTGCACACACCATCAGAATGATCAAGTCCACTGAGCCCTCCAGTTTGTAGGCAAGAGCACTTCCCAGGGCCACAGGAGTAAGAGAAGCACTAAAGCTCCATGGCCTCAGTGCCAGGACATATGCCGCACACTTGGACTGGAGGTCAGAAGCCACACGGGACATCCTGGAGCGGCGCTGAGGGTCCACTGCTGCTTTGTGTGACACACTGTTCATGCCAGTGTCATACTGCTGCCCATTGTGACCATTGGACCCAGCAAAAACAAATGTTTCTGCTTGATTTTCTTTGCACCCTTTGGCCATCCCTCAGTAACCTATTCCAGTGGTACTTAAACACCTCTTTTGTACCTGTTGAGATAGGACAAAACATTATCATTTACAATGGAGCATTTTATATAAAAAGCATGAGCACACGTAGTACAATTGTCACCAAAGTATAAATTGTAATATGATGACTTTAATGAAGGGGTCAGTTGCATAACATTTTAATTAATTGAACTCTCTTGCTCTAAATGAGAGGACAGACAGCCAAAATGCTACCTCTTTCAGAGCACTGAAAAACGACAAGTGTTTGACTCAATACAATTTGATAAATAGGGCCAAGTGATACTTCACTAAGCATGACAATAACTCAAAACCTCACCAAATCAACAAGCCTTTATAAAACAGACATTGGCTGCTTGTGGTGGTATCTGCCGTAAACTAACGTAGGACACCGGCTAAGGCAAACAAACTCTGACAAACTCCAGATTATAGGATTAAAGCTAACCGTTTAGCCTGGAAGCTAATACAGGACAGAGAAATGCCTCCCGAAGATTTACCTTTATGTCTGCACTATCCGACTCTCATGGAAACTTCTGTGGATTAAAAACATGACTGTGTCCTCGGAGCCGCTTTGGCCGAAAGCAGTGTCAGGGCGTGTGTGTCAACTCGGGGTGTACTTGAGTAATGTGCCACAGTGGAGCCTGCTGCACCTGACAGCCGCCATTTCCTCCGCCCTGAGTGCATCTGCTATTACAGCACTGAGGAAACAAGAGTCAGATAAATGGTTCCGCTGAACTGAAATAGATTATAAAACCATACTAATACGTACTTTAAAAACGGCACTAGTCAACTAAAGCGTTAAATATCTTAGTTAGGTTCTAATCGTCATATATGTACACATCAGTCGTTTCTGCAAAGCCACATGCTGCCAATTAAACTGTAGGCTTTGGGTGTCCATTGGATGGGCAGTCAGGACTTTTTTTTATAACGTGATCAGTAATATTGTATACCTTTGAGCGTCCGTCTATATTTAGCTAGGATATATCATTAATCGGTTTGCGGCACAAAACTACAATGTAAACTACCAATAAAGCGTATGGTTTTAATGGTTCACAGACAGTGTTGTGACGGACAGGCGCGTGTGCTTTTCATTAACTCGTCTCGCCGCTGACCCGCTGCCCCATGTGTGCAGTAATGTGAAACCAAAGTTGTGGAACAGAGTGGAGCAGATCAGTCTGCTCTCAGCGCAGCCAGCACTGGTCCGAGCAGCATCCAACTCCTCAGCGCCATGGGCAACAAGTAGCCAACCCTGCGTCCCCTGCGCACTGAAGCTGTGTGGCTCTAGAGGGACTGTTGCAGTGTCTGGAGCAGCTGTGATGGCCATGGAGAGTCCTGAGACAGACAGGCGATCGCATAGAGCGGAGCGCGCCTCTGTGCTGGCCGCGCTGCTGAGCCTGCTCTGCGCCGGGACGCACGGAGCTGCCGTCCTCTCCTGGACCAGCGAGGTAAGTGCGCACACTGCACTACATTCCAAGATTCATAGAAAGACGCCGAAATGTAACTTTACTAAAGATGGCACTTGTTTGACCAGATCATGCCTTTTACTCTTTGCCATAGAATGAATGATACAAAACGTGTCATGCTAGCTCATTGGCTTGATTATTCAATATTGGCTTGATTATTCAATAAAATAATTAATTATTCTAGTGACGTTCATTAACTAAGATTCTTTTGTCTTAAAATGTACTGACCCTTTGTTAATCTTAAATGACAGCATTTTTACTCAGAGACTTTGGTTGTTGAGCATTAATTGTTTGCATAATGGTGTTGAAGATAAATGTGAATTTAACTCAACTAAGAGTCTGTGCTCCAGACAGCCGGTGCCTGTGAGATTTGTCCGCACTCTCATTCTTCCATCGGCTGGCTCCAGTCTTCTGCTTGTTTATGGATTATCTCTGTATGTGCCAGAGTGTGAGATTTGTAACTGATCTAACAAGACACAACAGAAATGGATGTACCACTCTGGCTCAATACCCTCTGAACATGCAGTGCGTAACAATGACCTCTGAAGACAGGGCCACACAGAGAGAGGGCTTCCTACACACTGATTATTAAAGGAAGTGAAGGAAGAGCAGAAAATTTGCCAAGATTGGGCCAACTCCAAGTCCAAACAGGAAGCACAAAAATGGGTAGTGAACACTCCAGGGCAGTTATCTATTCCCACCAGTGGGAATTTCTGACCACAAATCACTTTTACATAAACATCTAAAGTTTTCTATTAGCTTGCTTTATGTATAGCAACTATAATGGCTCAGTGTTATAACAGCAATAATGCAATCTTACCAATTAGAGTCTGGCTGAGAGATATTCAATTTTAGATTGAGTGATTATTGTAGTGACCTTTTTCTCCATGAAAAAACGTAACAACTGGGTCATTCAGATTAATTGCATTTTGGCACTTCAGCGTTCATTGTAAATTGCAATATTGTTGTAAA
>JAIEZT010000084.1:23944711-24032211 GCA_019594935.1 Periophthalmus modestus | reverse complement strand
AAAATAACATACTATTGCATCGTCAGTCTATTTAGTGGAGCTGATCTTGGTTATCAGTTGGTGTAGGTCTAACTTAATATTTTTAATTGAAAAGTGGAAAAGACAGAAGATTGGTTGATAATAGCAAGCAAGACTCCAAAATACATAAGGTAGCTTGCTACAAAAACAAAAACCATAGCAGGTATTAACAGTTAAGTTTTTTGATTACACATCAAATCAAGTCAGCTAATATTTACTGTAGTTGAGTCTTTTTGAGTTATTTACTTTCATTTAATCTAGCATCCCACTGCACACATACTTCTCTAATGGGGTAATGACCGACGTCCCTCAGTATTTGCATTTCTTCATGAGCTCATATACAAACATGAACAGAACAGTACTGTTTCAGAGCGACACATCACATATGGTCACACACGTTCAAAATACTACTATTGCCCTGTACAAATTACTTAAATGTTATTATATATAGCACACATTTACTCAAAATGATGTTTTTTGTGTGTTTTGGATTTTGTTTAAACAACCATATACTATTGTGTCATATTATAAACTAAATATATTTTGAAATACATCTACTCATCAGAATTCCCTTTCCCAACGGTGGCTCCAACACCAACTCCTCCCAGGACAAAACACAAACTGGTGGTGGAAGGAAAGAAGCTCACATTCCGCTGTGGGAAAAAAATAGCGTCAAAGAAAGGCAAAGTACAGTAAGTGTTCTATTTTTATACTTATATTGAGTTTTATGATCATTACTAAACTTGATACTGAGCATGAAACTTCTGTCTTTCCCATGATCATTGTGTATCCCAGCTGGTACAAGGACGGGGAGTTGCTCGAGTACTCCCATCCCAACTACATCTCTCTGGAGGATGATCACATCACCATTGTGGCCAATGCCATTAATGAGGGCCTATACACCTGTGTGGTGCGCAAGAAGAGCCGGGTGCTCACCACATATTCCTGGAGGGTCCGAGTGCGCTTCTGAACTGACAGCTTCCTCAAAAGGGCACATCATTCTTTTTATCGTTTTGTCTAATGACCACAACTATTGACACCTGTAAAGGCTTTTCACTTTTGCAACTAATAAATGTATTTTTGTGACTCTAATTTGCTGTGCATTGTATGCTTAAATCTCATGTAAACCTTCAAGGGGTGTGAAAAGTATGAAAAAAATCAGATACTACTACTACTACTACTACTACTACTACTACACTAAAACTGAAACTAGATACTCATTCAAGCAAATATCAATACTAAATAAGTCACAGGACAGAAATACACCTTTCCTGAATAGCTTTTGAAAAATCTTGTAGTGTACCAGAACAAGTATAAGACCACAGACATTTGTAAGTGGATGGCTGAGGGATTACAGATAGGCCACATAATATAAAATAAACTGCCATGATTTAATGTTAAAAGTCACATTCTATTGTCTGAATAAAGATTGTTTTTCATTTTTATCATGGTAGCTCACATATAGTTCAATATTACACCAACAGCTATTGGACCCATCCAAAAACAATCTATTCATATAATTTACTGGCAAAGTATGAATAATTAATAATAATTGCAATATTAAAAATCTAAATTGTGAACTCTTCTCTACACAACTGGGGCAGATTGAATCAATGTTGTTCTTAATATAACGGATTGTGCACGAGACTACACTCAGATTCCAAAAAAGGATATTGCACATGAGTGAGTGGATTTATTGTGCAATTGGGAGGTTGCGGTTTGATTTGGAAACAACTTTGGCAAAAAACACAGATTGTGTCTAATGCTTTCTAAAAAGGTTTTGAGGCTGTTAAAATATTTTACACAGTCACCAAAGTGTGCTATAAAAGCCAACATAAGCAATGTAGTCTGCAGCTTCTGGAACGACTCGCACTTTAAACGGCATATGGAAGACCTCAGACGTCTGCGCTCTTTACTGGAGTCACTGGAGCCAGCAGAATCTCAGAAGAGTAGCAGTCAGCTCCACTCTCAGCAGTGCATCCAACACCATTCAACACATCAGGTGCAATAATCTGCTCAGGGCGGGGGCAGATAAAACTGATTCATGAGCGTTTCCATGCACTACAGCCCTCAGCCCTAGTGAGGAGTTTTACTGTCTATTCCATTCTACACAGCAATCGATTTTGCCCGTTCTGACAACGGGCAAAGTCAAATATATATATATATATATATATATATATATATATATATACATATTTTTTTTTCCTAATTTGACTTGGGATAAAACACAGCACAAGCCCCATTTTTGAGAAAGAGCAAAGTCATAACCACAAAATAAATGACTTTTGGACAGCCATACTTTTAAGATAACTTCCCTGGATTTAAGTCAGGCTCTAAGCGTCTCTGTTTGCGTGATTTAGACAGGGTTTATAAACACAGAAAAAAGGGCAGACAAAACAAAAATCTTAAACTTTTATTTCTAGGAAAAAACTGTTCTGATGACAGAACAGGCTGATCTTGCTAAGTAATGGCTTTAATGGTGACAAGAAAACGAAGCCAGCGCTGCATCATAATACAGTAGCTGCGGCAGCCAGGAAATACCAACCATTTAGAGCCTGGTCCTCTCCATCCAGTAGAAAAGGAAAATAAAACAAACATGAGCTAAACGTGAATAGATTTATGGCCTCCCCCTTTAAGAGCCAAACCCAGCACAAGTGTGGAAGTGTGGATGTGTCTGAGCACCAGAGTCTTTGCTGTGAGACAGTCCTGACAGTTGGTGGCAGTTTTGCTGGCGTAAACCAGGCCCACATCTCGCTCCACAGACCATTCCTCAGTCTTGGTGTGGCCTCAGAACTTCAGGCTGAATCCAGGGCCCACAGCTGATGCTCCTTGGTTACTGGTTGTCAGGTGGAAGCCTGTGTCTTTCAGGTCATCATCACCCTATACACAATAACATAAAACAATATTACTATAATATATGTACTTTCCCTAAAGCCATCCCAAGCAATGCCATAAGGACTCTAGCCTTGTAGCTGTAGTTAAACATTCAATAAAATGTACTCAAAATAGCTATAAACATCAAAATAGCTTTTTACATTAAGTAATATTGAATACTGGAGACCTCATTACAGACAAAATCTAATGAGATTTTATAAGCCTTTTAATAGGGTGCAGCTTGATCCTAGGTGACTCTGGAGTGTGGTCCATTTTTAAAAGCTTTTGCAGTCAGACAAGAATAAACAGATTTCACTTATAAATTACTGTAAACTCATTCCTTGTGCCTGAAATAGAGTGGCTCTTTACAGTGGCTCCTGGGTGGGGAGGAGCTGGAGAACACATTAAGAGAGAAGTGTGCTGATGATGGAAAACAGTGAGGAGCGGCGGCGACACAGAAGCTGCAGCTCTGATGTGTTTAACACACAGAGCCAGTAGCTCAGTGTAACACACAGAGTCTGATGCTCTTACCAGCTGACTGTAGCCCAGGCCTCCCTCAGGCGGCCGCGGGCTGGTGCCTCTTTTCACCCTCTGCTGCTCACTCTTGGCCGGCCATGTGGGGAACATGGAGGGATCAATGGGCAGCGGCGTCTCCCTGAAGTACTCGTGCTTGAGAGCCTCATCAGAAGTAATTCTCTTGGCTGGACAGTAAGTCAGGAATCTTTCAAAACAATAAAGATGAGTCAGTGCAGGTATATTGACAAATAAGAAAGCCAATAAAGCCCATTTAGCTATAGGTTACAGGGAAATTGTCTTTTTCAATCCCAATGCTTCTGAGGATTCTCTAAACCAGTGCAATATGAAAATAAAAATATATACATTTCTGTTTTTGTTTGAAGTTGTAAGCAAGATAAGGACAACACATTTCGATTACATCTCACAGACTAGTACATGGACACTAAATTTTAACCACACCTTTCCAGCGTTTTTGTCAAAAGACTTTGTTTCCAAATTTTATACAGACCTCTTGTAAATTGTACTTTCATTTAAAAGCCCCTAGCAGGACAGGTTATCTTGGCTCAGTGTCCTATGTAGATGTGACATTCTTTACACATCTGTGATTTCTACCTGACTTCTCACACACACAGGCAGTCTTTCACATCATGACCTCTAACCCTGTTCTCGAGGAAACAACTACTGATGGCAGAAAAGGTGCTAAAACATGAAAATTAACATCCATTGACATCTTTAAAACATTCTGGGATCATTTGGTGCTTCTCTCAGTGAGACTGTCAGAGCGATGCTGAAGAGTGGAGTAGAAGAAGGTGATGGATGAACAGTGCTCCACATTTGACATGTGTGAGGACAGCTCTCTAAAATGGAGCCTGAAATGAGCCTGACATGCTGCATGTGACTAAAGTGTCTCAATCTAAAGAAGGTCTGGTATTCAAATCAACTAAAATAGTTTAGTGTAAGGACTTCAGTGTGCTTTGCATGATGAAAATAATATACTAAAAACACAATATGGTAAGTAGCATGGTGCCCATGGCCTTTTTCATTTGTTACCTTGCTTCTTTTATAATATAAATGCTGAGACACAGTAAAATCCTGCGTTTCTCTTTTGAACCCAATTTATATAAAATAGATTAAATAAAATGGTAAAATAGAGATGGTAAAGATAAATATTAATTTTTCATGTAGGAGCAATGGCAATGTGGTGTGAATGCAGAGACAAAGTCGTACTTGTTCATGAGGTCAAAGCCCTGGTCTGACAGCAGAGCTCCGAAGCGCTTTCGCAGGTTGTTATAGGGATACTCTGTGAAAGACATCTTCTTCACTGCAGGCAGCTCATTGTAGCCAGGCCATATCTTCTCACTGGGTGAGCCCAAGTCCTTTAGATGACAGACAAACACACCAGACAGTGAGCAGAAGAGACATGTTTTTAAACAATTTTGTATGCTACCAGCCTTCTGTGACAATAATAAATGAAAGAGTCCTGCTCTATAGCTCATTTAGCGTGTAGCACAGGTCTACTTTCATGGATAATTTACATTACTGATGATGTCAGGGCTATATTTTGGTCCTCAGATCTTTCGCTCATGTTGTCACATAGTAAATGCAGTGCATGCATTTTGCTACTCTGAAATAATTTTCTCATTAATTTTCTTAAACTATTTCTGCTAAATAAAAAACAAGAGTTACAAATGTAACTACAATTCTATGAATCCCAGATGATCACCAGAGCATCCATGAGGGATGAAACAGAACTACTGTCAGGCCAGGGTCCAGACCAGCAACAGTTTATTTTGAAAACACTGAGCCAAGCTGGCTATTTTGTGAGTATTGCTGTTGAATGCAGCCAAGACAACACACCTCATGGCAACATTTGTGCAACACAACCACTGGATCCTTATTTGAACGTCTGCGGTAAAGCTAACTAGGATGGATACACTGCCAAAGCACTCTGGTCACTTCCAATGGGCTGGCTACACATACACACATATTTTTATTAAGAGACATTTCCTGCCTCTTAAAAGATCTAAATTTGAGTTTGGATAAAGGATTAGGGAAACAAGGTTTGGTAAAAAAAAAAAAAATAAAGCCAATTTTGGATTATCTTACAATTAAGGACTGTCAGAGCTGACGTATTAAAAAAAAATAGACTTAATTGTGAATTTATGTAAAGTAATCGCACTGTGTGTTTGTTCAATCTCTTTTGACCAAACACAGACTATAGGTTAGGCTGGAACAATTCCCTGAAAGGAGCTCAGTACTCCGGAGCTGCACTGATATTGCATGGTTAAATTTCACATAAAATCTCTCAGTTCTCACATGGACAAGCACAGATCACTCAATGGCTACCTACCACTCACTCCAAGTACAGCGTGAATGAATAGTGCACTATAGAGCATCTTTGAGTGTTAAAAAGTGATATAGAAATTCAATTAAATGCATTATTATTTATTATAGCCAGTACAGCGAGTGTGTACATGGTGTGAAAGATATGAGAACCACTGTTACAGTTTATTCATTCAAAGGTGAAGATCAAAATGTAAAATGAGAATTAAAGAAAACTAAACTTTTTTGTGCTGCCTGCACACAGCTCCCTCCTGTGGTGTCTTGTGTAACAACATGCTCCCTCCTGACAGGCCGCACAGACAGAAGATTTACAACTTGTATATTCTTTACATCAGGGCTTTCCACTTCATAGTGACTTCACTTTAAAAGAGCACTTACCTTAAAGATCTTGTTAATTTGGTCAATTTCAGACTTTCCAGGGAACAGTGGTTTCTGGGTGAGGAGCTCTCCAAAAATGCAGCCCACTGACCACATGTCTACAGCTGTGGAGTACTCCTGCGGAGAGAAGATAAACAGTGCAACAGTCTGCTGGCACTGCAAACCAGGTCTGGGGAGAGAGAAGTCCTGGACTGCTCTAACCATCAATCACTACTGTAGTTGTGTCTGCTAACACTGAACAGAGCATATACAAGTTAATCATGTGCTCAAAATAATGTTGTTACCAAATATATTTTAGTAGCCCCTGGAACTAGCAACCTCTTCAGTTTTCCTTATGGCACAATAACTCATGTGATATAAGTGTGATAGGTCTTACCTTGGCACCTAGAAGCAGATCTGGAGACCTATACCACAGAGTGACCACCACAGGAGTGTAGGGCTTCAGAGGAGAGCCATACTCACGGGCAAGTCCAAAGTCTCCAATCTACAACAAAACACCTCACAGAGTTAGAAAGAAAAAAGATGAACATAATTTCCAGAAAAGATGTATGTAAAATGTATTGTACCATTACATACTTTGAGGATTCCCTTGTGGCTGAGCAGCAGATTGGAAGTCTTGAGGTCCCGATGGAGAATCCAGTTATCATGTAGATGTCTGACCCCTCTGAGCAGCTGGATCATCAGAGTTTTCACTTCACCTACATCAAACAACACCTTTTATTTCCATTTTTCACCATTACATTCACATCTGATTCTAGGCTCATCTCACCTGGCAGGAAGGGCTGTTTCATGGTTTCCATCAAGCTCTTCAGGTCATGTTCTACATAGTTCATCACAATATAAATCTTGTCCATATTACTCCCAACAACAATTTCCTGTAAACAGTCAAATAAATATTTCAGTTAATAGTTTAAACCAAAAGGTGGCACAATCTACTCTGGAGTTTGTCATACCCGCACAGTCACGATATTCTGGTGCTGAGCTTTAAGAATGGTGTTGATTTCTCGTAGAGACGTGATGGGGAAGCCCTCTTTCTCCTTTTCCATCTTGAGTCTTTTCAAAGCCACAATTTCATCTGCAAACATGACAATCACTTGTTTGCCCAGTATTTATACCAGAGCATCTTTACAGTATTGCTCTAAGCAATAAAAATTTAGACCACAATTAAATTGTTTAATTGGTATATGCACACAAATTTAAGTTTTAGTAATTTGCATGAAATTCCATTAGTGAAGAATTGTGCCTCTACTTTGACAATGTTTAAATCCAGACTCAAAACAACAGACGGAAATTAGCCCTTGGCTATAATCTGGTGTATTTACTTTCATGTTTTCAGGTTTGTTCATTAATACGCATTGTCCCAGTCAAATAAATAAATAAAATAAATAAATAAAATGGTTCTGTTTAGCTGTGCATATGACTGAAAAGTTTTATTCTGCACTCTTCTCTTTTAAACTTAATTTTATGATGATTATTTATGTTTTGATTTGTTGTATTGTGATTTTAATGTCTTTCTTATTCTGTAAAGCACTTTGAATTGACTTTGTGTACGAATTGTGCTATACAAATAAACTTGCCTAGCCTTGCCAAAGCGATGCCGTATTTAACTGATTTGAAGTGCATGCGAAACAGAAACAATAATGATCATTCTTATTATTTTATTCAAGAGCGGAATCTGTACAAAGTAGAATATGATTGGAAAGGCCTGAACCATGGATGAAGCTATGAAATGCATGCAGACACAGTTCCTTACCAGTCTTTTTGTCTTTAGCTCTGTAGACGACTCCATAAGTTCCCTCTTCAATCCTGTTCAGACACTGAAACTCCTCCACACTGCGGCAACCCTGAAAAAGCACACTACTGTTTAGAAATATAACACAACAAATTTAACAAGTTAAAGTGGTGTAGACTGTTAGGTAAACCCAAACCTGGAGGGCAGGTAAGTACTTGGGCAGTTCCTTCTTCAGTTCCACAGGGGACAAGGGTGGAGAGTCAGGAATGTAGTTCTCTTCAGGGGTAGCAGAGCGAGAATGGGTTTGAGATTGAGGCGTGGGATTACCCTCTCGCCCATCTTCTTCCTCCTCTTCCTGATCTGTGTCATCAGCACTCTCTTCTGAATTATGGTCAAATCGTGACTCTGGCACTGAGAGACAAAATTAACCAAATATTAGAAAATCAATTACAATAGACATGCTATTGGAGACTAGACACTAAAATACCATGAATGTGGTTCATTTACCAGTAGGCTAAAGGTTTACTTGATTCACTTAAGATTTCTCTCATAACCTCTATAGTTTTTGGAACACTAGCTTTGGTGTGGGTATTGTTAGCAGTACCTGGTGGGATGTGGTTTCCGTTCTCTCTGTCCTCTTCAGACTCCTCCGACTGTTCGTCCTCACTCACCTCTTCTGAAATGTAGTGCAGAAACATGTGTCCCATTGAAGCACAGAAAACTTAACATAACAAATGACATAAGCAGTTACGCCACCTGCACTCTGCTCTGAGTGGGCTGATCCAGAGGCTGACTCCTCCTCTCCTTCACCCTCTGCCTCACTCTGGCTGCTGGAATCATCCTCTTCCTCATCATCGTCTTCCTCCTCTGAGCCTGATCCAGAGGCTACACAGGAGAAAAAAAGGAAAAGGATCCATTGATGATGCAATGACAAAACACATTTTGTTCAAAGTTTCCAGAAACTCTTTGAATATGATGTAATTTGTTTCATATCTATGGATTTTGCTTGTAGGAATTACCGTAAATTCCGGACTACAGAGCACACCTGATTAAAAGCCACATGCTTTAATTTTAGGGGAAAAAAAATTCTATAAGCCACACTGCACCATAAGCCACACGTATCCCATGTAGTAATTTGAAAAATTACGTTCATAAGACGTTCAGCCAAATTTACCAAAATGTTCGATGCTGCAGCGTGACTCTGAAAGAATCGCGTTGGACACCTTTGTATTTGAGGACAAACGCCTCCGACACGCGCTGTGGACCCTCTGGACACGCGTCCACGAGAGACTTTACATGTGAAACAACATAAAGAAAGAGGAAAATAACATACGGACGACAGCAGAATAAGTTTTAACAAGTTAATAACGAGCAAATGAACGAGCGCGCGCACAACTGAAGCTCACGTGGACGTGCTTAAATGTCACTTTTGTTTTCTAAGGATTAATAACAAATGCAGCGCTGCGGAGCATGTGCTTTTTGTTTTGATAAATTACTAGATTTAGATTTTCCTGTGGTGTGACCTGAGTGAAGGAGGAGGATTATGGAGCTTTACGCACGCGCGCCACATTTACCTGGACCAAGGAGGAGTTTTTTGCCGGAGTTTGGTTCATATTATGTGTTTGGTTTCAACTTTATGCGCGGAGGCTGCAGTTTCTTCTGTTACCGGTAAGAAAATACATTGCGCTTCACACAAACATTAAACCCAGTGGTAAAACGTGAGTGGTGCATTTGTTGGCGCAGGGACAGTTGTGTCTTGTGTTTTGACCTGAGCTGCTGTTCATTTAGGTGCAGTATTTGTTTTAGCTCAGTCACACTGACTGTCCAGCAGCATCAGTTCAGATATTGTACGTATCAAGCGTAAACTCATCGTTTCCCTCTGGTTTTGTCCTAGGTTTCTACACCAAAACTTGTAGACTTAAGAGGGGGGACAGTAAGAGGGGAGAGGGGGACAGGGGACGAGGGCGTGATTTCCGCCTATGATTGTAAAAAAAATTAAGCTTTCTACTTCACGGATTTCGTTTATACTAACCCCCCGCTATAAACCAGGGAGCCAATATCCACTCTTTTCACTTTTATGCCTACTGTTGCTGGGGAAAATGTTTTTAGCGCCACGGAGAAAAAAAATGTATAAGCCGCACTACACCATAAGCCGCAGCAGTTAAAAACTGGAAAAAAGTAGCGGCTTGTAGTCTGGAAAATACGGTACCAATGGAGGATTCTGCAGAGCTGGTCTTTCGCTCGTTGTCACTGATGTCCTGGAGATCTGCCAATAGGTCTTTGAGTTCAGGCTTATCTTCCTTCAGCTCTGTAGACAAAGTGAATAATACTGATAAATGAACACTTTATAAGTAAATATTAAAAATTATCTAGAGTGTGTTTCAGTACCTGTGGTTTTGCGTGGTTCATTGTGTTCAGCCCTGTCTCTTGGAGCCCATGCTGGACTGCGGCTGCGTTGTCTTGGCTTCAGCTTGTCTTCATATTCTTCTGCTGGAGCTCGGTGATGAGTCTGCACAACTGCCAAAAAAAAAAAAGATCACATTTTAAAGCAAGAGAAAGACATACACAGACACACACACACATACATATATATATATATATATGCCTAATATCCCTATAAATCATTACAGGTTTTATTTTAAACTTGCATGTTAAAAAACATGAATTACCTCCAGAAACCACCAGTTGAGTACTACCAGTATGTAGGATAGGAAATACCTTGTCTCCAGTCTCCTCTGTCTTTACGCCTCTCCTCCACTCTTCTCTCACGCTCCTTAAACTCCCTTTGCTCCTTAAGTTCACGTTGTTCTTTCTGCTGTTCGCGGAGCTTTCGGTCTCGTTCACGCTGCCTTTCCAGCTGCTCCAATCGGTCACTGTGAACGCACAGTATAACTTTCACATTGTTCATCCTTAACTAGAGTCAATCAGCCTCTCAGACACTGACCGCTCTCTCCGTGAGTGTGCTCGGGCCTGTTCTCGTCTTTTCTGTCTCTCCCAGTCTCTCCGGGCCTTATCTTCCTCCCAGTGACGCTTACGGCGGTCACTTTCTCGATCTTTTTCCTTCTCTTTCGGCCGCACGTGTTTTGCTGAAGATGCGCAAAGACTGTAAACAAATGTATTTAAACAGGTGAACAGTTTAAATCTACCTGTCTGACCTTCTTCAGCTGAGTGACTCCGGTGCCGCCTCTTGTCTTTTCTCTTCTCCTCTTTTCTATGGTGCGATTTGTCTTTTCGTGCTATCTGCTGAGGAGGCTTGATGGCAAGTGATTCATCTTCTTCTCCCCTGAACATAAGCAAAACAATCATGAATAACAAAATTACAATTTAGTTTTTTATAATAGAGCATCTTTGAAAAGAGACCTGTCTTCAGTAGAGTCCTCCCGAGTGTACGGAGAATTACGAATTGTTATTTCCATTCTTTGATCACGTAATTCTCCTTCTTCAGGAGTGTCCCGTTTAGATTCCCGTTCATCCGCCTGTAAAACAGGGTCCTGTTTGAACTGTGGGACACATAAAGCACAGTGTTACGGTCACATAATAAATATTATTACATAGAAATGTACAGTTGGAGCATTTCGTCAACGTTGTTTAACAAGTTCAGGCTTACTCTGAAAATTCTAAACTGAAACTAGCTTTCTTCAGACAGTCGTTCCATAAAAAATAAGAGTAACCATTGCTTATTCAGGCCTTGGGAAGGTCAGATCAATGGACCAACAAAATCACCCAAAATGAGGTGCACCTAATTGCCAGAGCCAGAGGAGCCAAAGGTTAGTCAATTCTGATCCAAAAAAGCTAGGCTTTGAATAGCTCAGCTCTAGTCTGTGTACACACAGTTCTAAACAATGGCAGAATCACATGTAATAACAGATATATAAAGCTATGTACATTTTTTTGCCGCTTTTTGTCAGACCGCTCTTCTAATTCTCTTCTGCGTTTCTTCTCCTGCAGGATTTCATCAAGAGTTTTAACTTTCCAGGAGTCCTTTTCGTCCCCCATCGGCGTCCAATCTCCGCCTGCACCACAGAATATATTTCATCAATTACGACAGTGTGCATGTACACAGTGATAAAACCATAGCAAAGCAATACATTCTATTTGTTAGGAATATAAGTCAAATACATGGCTGATGGGTCAGAAGCTCTACAGCGGAGCTTACATTAGACACATGATACATTGACCGCCACTTGTATGGATCACAGAATGCATCACACGAGGTTTCCATAACTATTATGCACTCCTTGCACTCTTTTTAAATAGAGATCCATAAATTAATACTACATACAGCAGGTATAGTTGCATGCGCCTCTTAAAACCATGCATCAGGTAAATACATGCATTTGTTGTTATTTTTCTCAGAGGCTAACGTGAGTGTTAGCTTTTAGCATTAGCGATTGGCGCTTAAGTCATTTTATAATGAACTACCTACAGTGAAGCCACTGCTGTGTAAACTTAGGACAGGGCTCACAGTAAGAACTCGATTGCGATGTCTGATTTTCCTCGTATCAGCTCAGGTGCGTAATAAATAAAGTCATAGAGTGAAGCAGTAAAACGTTAAACCAACCTGAAGTACGCAGAGCGGTCCTGTGTCACACCGGAAGTGCTCGAAGTGGTGCAAACGCAAAACGGGTTAGGCCCGTGGAAACTTGGACGTGAAAACATAGTTCCGCCATACATTACTTTTGACTTTGTAGGTCGTAAATCTAATAAAATAACCGTTTAGAACGTTTTAAAACTATATATTTGGAAAACATAGTAATGTATGCTGTACATTTTTATTAGATTAAAGACAAGCAGCCAGTTAGTTGTCTGTTTAGTTTATAATAACCTTTGGCACTGGAAATTAAGTGCATATGTGTATAATTCATGATGTCTTAAAGTAATCATACCTCATATGATAGATGATAGATGAGTCTTCATATCTTTGCGGAAATTACAAAAAAAAATTTATTTATTAATTTATTGATATTTAGGCCCAGTGGTGCAAACAAATCTTAAATCCTTACCAACTAAAACTAAGGACAAAAAGCATGTAAGTAGTTTGTTTTTCTACAATAATTCAATTCACATTATGGAATCTGTTTCATGTGCTTTCAGCAGCGGAAGTGTAGAAAGTAGAGATTAAGTTAAGCACCCCGGGTCTGGATTGCCCTTTATCACACAGTCATAAGCAGGTGAAAAACATTTTATGACTGGGTCAGCCCACTGAACTCTGACCATGGCCTCACAGTGAGAAGCAAAGCTTTTAGAACAGTTGAGTGGTTACATGTGCAGGAAGTTTGTGCTTCAATCACTGTGCTTATGGTCATTCAGGTAAGGCAGTTTTTGTAAACCTATAATAATCCCTCTTGACATAGGCCTATTAGTTAAAGGTTCACAATGTAGCTTTCCTGATAGAGGGTCTACCACTTGCTTGTGTCCATGGAGATTTTATTGCTTTGCCTTCACGTTTCACAGTATGGCATCAAACTTAGCATGTATTGAAGTATATGTATTGTTGCTAAAAAAAAAAATCTTGAAAAGCATACATTTTTACTGTGCGCAGTCTGTCACTCCACAATTCTGACATTTAACTTGACCTGGTGAGTCACCTGAGTGTCTTTGTAGCTGGATGAGTTTAATGCCATGCTATGGACCCTTCTCGCCTGTGCAATAACATCTTCATGAAGAGAAACGGGTGGTGGACCTTCCACCAGAAAAGTTATACAGTTCACCTTTAAAAGACTGAGTGAGATACTCAACTTTTTGTTATATGAAGGTTAAAAAATAAAAGTTGTTTTTTTTCCATTTTGATTGCTTTAGTGCACTGAAAAAAAAGAAACTGTGCCCTTATTGTGAGTGGGCTTTCATCTCCACAAACCTGACTCTTATTTAGCCAGGGCATCCTCCTACTTGTTTCAATGGAAATGTTGTTCCTTTGGCTATAATCTTGCACACAATCTAAAAAAATTGCCCATGGAGAATAGTCCAAAGTATGGCTTTAGCTTTATATTTCCATGGAATCATACGGCTGACGTCCCACCTCTAGAAAGTTACGTGATGCTGGTTTAACATCTTCCTTTTTAATCAGGACTAAGTGGCTGAAGAGTGACTGGGGCAGGAGGAGACCTGTATTGTCCTGTCTATATGGAGTCTAACACAGGAGCGCGAGTGCAGTATGATCGCTGGAACGAGGACAACATCAATGTGGACGTGGAGGCAAGACAGTCCTTTCTGACCAGGTAAGACCACAGCAAAAATACAAGACTATCTTAACATAATAGTAATAATAATTGTTAATAGTTGCAATGGCTGCCTTTTGTTTCAGCTGTAATCAGATGTAATCAAACGAAATATTTACAATATATTGCATAGTGGGCTATTTTAGTCAGTAAACAGTAAAACTATGAACTTATAGCTGAAGAGATAGAAGTATAGAAGACATGCTAACATACTTTGACTGGTATGATCAGACACCAATCATTATGTAAAATAATGTTTTGTTTTTTTGTTTTGTTTTTTTTGCTTTTGTAATCTGATACAAGTTCTTGGAAAAACAATGTGTTAAAAGCACAAGTAAAAAGTAGAATGACAGTACTTTGTCTTTAGAATGTACAGCCGTGTGTGTGTGGGCAGTGCTGGAGTTGCTGTGAAGGCTGCTGGAGCTCTGGCCGCTCTTCTCTCCCTCTACATCCTCGGATACGTGACAGGATTCTACGTGCACAAGTGTGGAGTCTAAGAATCCAATTTAACATCCAATTCATATAACTAATAATGTCAAAGGGCCTATATTATGCTTTTTTTCTGATCTATGTTATAATGTTGTTTTCTCATCAAAAAACATACTGGGAGTTGTGTTTTGTTTCATTCATACAAATTTAACACTCAGACCCTGCATATTTAGGCTGTCTACTTCTGTCAAACAGAAAACAGTTGTTCCTCCTTGTGATGTCGTGTGGTAATACTGGAAGCGCTTCACTGTCATTTTAAACCCCATATATTTTCACTAGAATCATTTCGATTATTTCAGCCCTGGAATTGCCTATCTCTACTCTACTCTAATCTCTACTGAACAAAAGGTAAAAGGTGACTGTTAACGTGAAAACTAGCGTTTCATGACATGACATGAGCATTTTGAGCTTTGGAGACATAGACAGACTAATAATAAAGGGTTACTCTAACACGTGTGAATGAAACAAAACACAACTTCATGTATGTTTTTGATGAGGTTACAACATTGTAACATGGCTTAAAACTCACAAGAGTCAATTTTGTGTAATATAGGACCTTTAAATATTAATACTGGTACTATGTTTTTGAAGCTGTGAATATATGACTTTTAGTTGATTGGCTTCTTTCCTTCCTACAGTCTGTTTTTTTTGGTTGGATTATCTGTCTGGAGTTTGCATGTTCTTGATGTTCTACTTTTCTACTGTAGGGGTGCTTCTCCCCATCAACCCCCAAATGATATAAATTTCCTGGATAGAATTAGCTCTGAACTGGATTTTGGCTCATATCTGATCCATTGTTCAATGACGACACTCTGGCAAATTTCAGAGGATTAATTTCCAGATTTTCTGGGCAATTTACAAAAAAAAAATTAAAAAAAAATAGCTATATATTTTTATAATTGAATTTTAATGTGTTTTATGTTAATTTATACATGTAAGAGAAGCTAAACCAGAGACAGAAGTTCAAAATAGCATTACCTTTATAATCTATCAACTGCAAGTTTTGCTTTGTTACTATGTCTGACTGATTGTATTTGTCAAATAAATAAATACATGGATATTGTGGCATAGTCCTATGCTTTGTGGATCAACTCTATCAAGGCTGGTTTTATGATTTTATATAACTCCTTAGTCATAATGTGGCTAACCAGCCTTAAATGTATTCTGTGTGTAACTTATTTAACAACACATTGTCTTGTATACTTTCATATCTGATCATGGCCGATGACTTAATTAGTTATAGGCATAATAAGCTGATAGTCATGTTTTTGCAGGCCTTTAGGTTTGCTGTAGCATATCCAATTTAATAGGTCATATATACTGAACGAATATAGAATATCAACTCTATGCTAAGTTTGAATGCGCCTTGCCACTACAATAAGAAAAACAATCCATTTGAGAAAATAGGCTACAATTTGCTTACATATAGCCTGCAGAGCACTATTCATTCTTAAGGAGAATAATAATAAATGCCATACTACAATTTGAGTGCATAAAGTAAGCTATTGCTGCCTTCGTGTAGTGGAGTACTCATTACAGTGTATCAGCGGGAGGCCTCGTGGATTTGTTCACCTTGGATTTTTCCTCCATATAAATGATACAGATGGGGTAGCCTGGCCAAGCGGGGAATTCCGTCAGAGTGACGTCACAGAACGTAGCCCAGAGGAGGCGGGGCATCAGGTTCACAGGGCCCGCCCACAGCCCGCAGCGTGTCTGCGTCTGAGCGAGCAACATGAAACATGGATGAGGAGGTCGCCGAAAGTTGGGAAGAAGCGGCTGATAGTGGGGTAAATGTAAAAAGCACTTACTATTGTGAACTTAAGTAGTTTTGATTGGTATTTAAATCATGAATTATTAGAACACAGTCGCCCAGTGCGTTTCTAGATTATTGATCTAACGGCTAACAATGTGGCTAAAGCTAACGATAGCATAAGGAAACTTGGTCGGCTAAAGTTGATCATACTAAGCATAAATGACACTGAGGTTTGGTTATTGACATGATGCTACAATAACATGCCCTGAATATTTTTCGCGGGTCTTAGACTAATAGCCATTTTAAGTTACACGAACCGGGTGAGAGTAAAGTCTTGGTTCAGTGAAATGCTACACTGATGTTAGCCCATGTTAGCATAAATTTAGCAAGACAATTCAATGGATTACAATGTTATGACAACACTGCGGGTAAATCATATTTTGGTTCGAGTGTGATCATTTATTTACCTATGAATTATCTGGGGGATTATGTTTGATTTAGCATTTTTTATTTTTGTGTTTGTTATTTTTCATATATTTTTTTGTTTCGATTTATAGTAGTGAAACTTGTGACAAGGCTTGTACCAGACTGCTTGAATACTACTACAAACATGTTGGCTAATTTATGGCATTTGTTGAGAGAGCATTGTTTCTTCAGGTAATACTACAGACAATAACTATTAAGTCCTACACTAAGTGTGCTTTCATTTTAAACAGTAAATGAAGTGTTAAACTCTACATTAAATAAACTTGGCGAGGGTCTGACAGTATAATATTAGATCATATTTAAGTATTTGAACTATTGAAATCTGTGAACTTAATCATCAACCTAACTTTACCTAAGCATTGTTAACACTGTCTTACAGTAAATTACGTCTACGTCACATGCTCAGTGTTGGCTAAGTAACTGTGTTATGACTTGGCAGCTGTCCTGCACATGTATAAATAGCCTGAAACAGAACCCAGCTTTCCATGGGCTCATGCACTTGCCTAATAACCTGCTGCACTTACCTTGTTTGTGTACTGCTGTTAACACATGTTCTGGTGCTCATTATGTTAACATGAGGTTAATTCTTCCCTTTAGGAAATGGAAAGACGGTTAGAGGAGAAGCTCAGGATCGCCCAGAGAGAAAAGTAAGAACAAACCATGCCTGACCCACATATGAATTGGTGATTGCATCACTGTCCACTCCAAACACAATTAGTGTTCTTTGGGTTTGATGCCAAGGTTCACAGATAACCAATATTTGTAATGCAAAATAGTTAAAAGGAAAAGATTTTGAAAACTTTTTTTGTCATTATAACAATTTATATTTTGGTTAGCTTGATGCTGGAGCTTGAAAAAAAATGTGAAATTGTTGGATATTAACGTGTGCAGTGAATGTACATTTTAGTGAAATTAGGAAAGTGTAGTGAAACAAATTCAAGCTGTGTATTTTTTTATAAATGCTTATGTCTTGTTTAGGGAGTCCAGTATTGGTTCAACGAGGTCTCCTCTGCGGACTGCAATGGTGATACAGGATGATTCTCAGCCATCAGCCCCCCCTCCTCAGATTCGCATCTTGAAAAGACCCACAAACAATGGCACGATAGGCTCCCCCCTGAACCAGAGCCGGCCCACTCCCCAGGTGAAGTCCCTGGCTCAGCGCGAGGCTGAGTATGCAGAGGCCCGCAAGAGAATACTGGGAAGTGCCTGCCCCGAAGACCCCCCTCAGGACAAGGCCAGCACTGACCGGTAAAGCACAGGCTCTGTTCTAACCAAGTGTCAAAAAAATTCCAAAACCAGGTTTTCATGTATTATGTAAATTGCTTTGAGTCAGTAAGGATGGATGGAACATGGCAAAAGACGAAGTTAAAATCTGTCAAATGGACAAATGTTAATATTGGTATGTTAAAAAGGCCAATATTTGTGGCCTGTAACTTAAAGAGGGGGTAGTTTGCAAAATTGATTTATTTATTTGGAGCATTCTACCATGTTATAACATCTTGCCCTCATCAAAAACATGCCTGAAGAGGTTTTAGATGTCATCCATGTTTTAGATATGCATGCTCTCCCACACCAGTTATTAATAAATGTACAAAAAGCATGATACAAAACTGTACACAACAACTTCACAAACCTGATGCAATGTGTAGTAGGTTCATTAGTGGCATGCATGATGATTGTGTTGTGATAGCGCTCTGAAGGGGGAGTGACTTCGAGTGCAAAGGGAAAGGGGGCTCAGAGTGACAAAAATGCAAGTGAAACTTATAAAACACGTTAATATGTTGTTTTCTGTGAATATAGCATTTTTAACACAACACCTGTAATATAGTGATGTAAATATGTTATGGGTTACCAGTTAATACCCCATAGAAGTAAAAAAAAAAAAAAAAAAAAAAGATACCCCCTTTAACAAATAGCATGCATACATTGTCTGATCTGAACTCTCATTACAGTGCGAGTTTGGTGAGGATTCAAGGATTTTTTAAAAAGAAACATTACCATAAATGACAATATTAAAGAGCACTTAATGCTACTGACACCATGACTATAAAGCAGTTAAATCCCAGTTAAAACATTTTGTGTGGAAAATAAATAAATAAATAAAAAAAACAAGGGAATATTGTATTTTTGGTCTGTTCTCAGACATTTTGCAACAATATATATTTTTAGGTGTTTCATTGTGTCAGTTTGTCCTCAGTGCATCAGAGGCATTAAGAGACTAGAATTGAGGGATTAGCCACTGAGCTGATACCGATATCCCATATTTGGCCTGGTGCTGTGGCTGATAACTGCAGATTGGAGATCCCTATATTTAGCTTTTAAAATCCATAACAATATCCACTAATTTACCTTAAGTTAAAGTAACAATCATAAATTAACATTTCAATAACAATTTTTTTTTAAATGGAATATAAAGTAATTTGTTACATGTTTAGTGTGAACATACAGCCATATAATGCTGCTATATTTCCATTTTGACTTATTAATCTGTTCAAAAAATGCACACATGGAATGGGGCAGCGCAAAAATATTGGTATTGATATCAGCTGATACTGAGAAATCATAACAATATCAAACAATCAGCCGTTACTGGAACAAATATATCACCCTTAACTTGCTCAAATGGAAGTAATGGAAGGTGAAAGAAGCAGGTGAAGGCAGTATGCTTTCACACGGTCGTAAAAAAAACAAATTATTGTATCCCAGACAGTTATTTTTTTAAACACAAATAATATCGACATAAATTGTTATAACTGGCACAATAAATATATAATTGTACAGTATACTATTCTAAAATGAGCCAAATGAGTCAAAATTATTGTGACAATCATATCTCCAGCACTGTTCTATCTCTCATTTCCTCATTTTACATGTCAGGTTTGGAAATGATGGGTTATTTAAAGTGGAAAGACATCTTAAACATCTGTTGTAGAATCTATGACATTATGGTACAATGGTTAACTCTCCCAGTCTCAGCACAGTGGAAAAAGATTACCACACCATTCACTTCTGCTTATAGACATTGATATGTTTGTGAACAAAATGTCTAATTTATATACATTTTCTGTGTTTTACTGTTATATTTTCTTTGCTATGTTTTTTCTTTAAAAATCTATTTTATTCTTTCAGCAAGTCGGGACGCAACAATAACTCAACACTGCCTTCAGAGGATTCCCGATCAAACAACCACACAGTGCGCCAGCCAGTTGGTCCGGACGGCACCCAGGGTTTCAGGCAGCACAGATAAACGGGCCACAGGAGCTGTTCAGCGGAGGGAGGAGATCCACCCCAAAGACTGTGTACTTCCTCCTCTGAACAGCAGGGGGAGCTGTCCTCTTCTTCCCCATTTCCAGTCTGTGAACACTGTGATGAGGACTCACTGTGATGATGATCCCTTTAAGAAGTGCCCCTGGCGCCTTCAGGCACCCTCCAAACAACAAGCAAGACTTTTAAAGCAAATTGGATGGGGGCTGGGCGGGTACTTGACAGCAATAATCTCACATCACTTCTCACGGTTTTGTTTTTTTCTCTACTAGGGATGCACTGATACATGGATTTTAATTTGCAATAACAGAATGGGTCAATATGAGAGATTAAAGTAACAAATGCCTTCTACATTATGCTTTGTAGTCTTAATTGATTCCAAAGTTTCAATTCAGCCCCACATGGCTTAGAGGAATACATATTGTTTCTCCAAAAATTTTTTAGTGGAACTCCAAATCTTGTTTTTGCATGTTTTTCTAATACTGTGCACTTTTGAACAGTATTTATTCTAGTAAAACTGTGTGATATTAGCAAAACATGTGAACATTTAGAGTATTGTACATCTTCATAGAGCAATGGGGTTATAATTGAAGAGCTTATGGTCATCCCTAAATTCAGATTTCTTTCCAAATGTTGTCAGTGTATCTCTAGCAATGCCATTTTTAATCAAAGGTGATGGTTGTGTGTCAAGTTGTAAGTAATGTTGACTTTTGTTTACGTTGTTTTTTTAAAGCTTTTTTTAGCCATGTTCCCCAGATTTTTAATTTCTATTTAAAGTCAAAATTGACATTTAGATGGATTTTTGAATGGTTTTTGCTTTTTGTATGAATGATGTTGGCATTGTTTTAATTCAAAATCATTTTAAATGTACATTCAGCCGCTGTGGGTTGAATCAGATTGAAAGGTGGCTGTAGGGTCAGGAATGAATTTGTGTCTCCGTATTTTTGTCGCAATAAACATCACACCTGTCACTTATGTATGTAGGATCTCAGGCACAAGTGATTGAATGAATGAACAAAGATTGTATTTTTGAACGCCTAAAAAGCCAATGGAAAGCTTGGCCCCAGCTGTATCCCTTCTCCACCAAACCATGTACCTGTATCCATATTGGAATGTGGTTCACTTATGCACCTGGCATTTAGTTCAGTGTAGAATCTTAAAGCCATACTGAGTGGTGCACATTGTCAGTAGAAAACAATTGTGATGGTTAAATTAAGCTTGTGCCTCCTGTGTCACACCTACTTACTAGTGTTTAATTTCGCTGTAGTTGTTGAATATCAGATCTCAGAATAATACTGGCAATTTTCAGTTTAGGAAATTCAGCAGCAGGAGATGAGCTGAGTGAAAACACAAACTGCCTGTACATAATGATTTAATAAAATAATTTGCAACAATTGTGATGAGTAATTCTTTGGAAAACTAGTGAAGATTTGGCCCAATGTTTGATGCTTTTGTGAAAATTATGGTTGTGCATTAAAAAAAACAAGGTAAATTCTGCAAATTATGTAGGACTACTATGAAAGAAAAAAAATAAAAATAAATTTTATAAAATATTCAGCCTGACCCAATTTTAGTCACACAGTAGCTTAATTCTGCCTTCAATTAATGCATAATTTATGTGAGGCATTCTGTAAAGTCAACTTAACTTTTATGAGAATGTTTTTCCCTCATTGGTCGTTCAGGCTGATTCATGATTGTTTGAGAAATGAGTACTCGGAATTTTTCAATTTGCATCTTTCGCCTATCCCCACCCAGGTCTCTGCACTGTGATAAATGTAGACCCCGGTTAATGTGCATCCCTTTTATAGATTACTGAAATGCCAGTAGCAAAGAGTCAAATTTTTAACAAGTCAATAGAAACAGTTCTATTAAGCAGTTATAGATCAATATTTTGGTTTACAATCTCTGCATCCATACCAGAAGAAAGCATATATGTTCTTTAAACAAAAAATAACTTTATTCATACAATAATACATACATTTGCAAGTGTAAAAGGCCAGTCCAGTGTAAGCAATAGAATACTATTGCCAAGTCCATGATTGAGTAGTATGAATGCTAGCTGAGATGTCGGACTATGTTGTGGCTGGGGAACAGGGTCTGGTTTAAGGGCGGCCATGATGAAGACTCTGAGAGCTGAGAGTCCAGCCTTTTGTATGGTTTCTTGGACTGACGTCTCCCACGCAGCAGACGCAGAGAGTTAAGAATACCCAGGTCTATCAACATCTGAAACAACACAAGGACAGTGTTCAGACGTCTCCTGGCTGAGAATTTAGCTTATTAGGTAAAGCCATGATAATATTTAATGCATTTATTAGCATTTGGATTTTAATTTGAAAGTAAACTCATTGTCACTATTTAATGGAAATGGTTCTAGAGACCCCATACCACACAATGTCTGAGGAAAATGAGCAACAGCTATCATGTGGAGGAAATCACTTTGTTAATACACAATGCGTTTGTTGTATCAGATTACATTTAAAATATCACTTACTTCCATCAATAAACAGGTGAAGAAGTTGAGGGCAGAGAAACCGACAAGCACAAACTTGAAGCTCATGTCCTCCACATAGTAGAGAGATAACACCGCTCTCATAAAAGGCAAAGGGTACATAACCAGCCAGATCATGAGTCCAGAGAAGAGCACCAGCAGCGCCAGAAACCACCCTGCAACCACGAATCACATTTAGATTGTTAAACAATACAGATACTGCCTTATGTTTTTTTTTTTAATTTAGTAATAAAGTAATAAAAGTAATAAAAAAAGGAACTTCACATACTCAGCAGCACATTTTTTTTTTTTTATGTAAAAAGCCAAATACACCACCGTTATAGTATAGAGGTTTCTTGTGAGGATGGGCCTTGGTGACAACTACAGCCATAAAGATGTACTGGAAACCAGACACTGCAAACAGACTGGTGTCTTCAATGTTGGGCCAGTTATATTCACCAGGTGTAGTTCCATTGAGTGGGACATACCTATGGAAAGTACACAAGATATATGCTTTACTGTGACTAATGGAGTCCGTTTGTACAGTTTGGAATTGTACAGACCAGTCTTGTGCTCTAGTAAAGAGAATTGCTCCCGTCTGTGCCAGGATGATAAGCAAGGTGTGGATAAGGAGGCTGCCCAGGACTGGGAGAGACCACAGACTAGCTGGAGGTCTGCTTGCATGGAGGGCATTGCTTGGGCCTCCTTTCCCCATTACAATGGCCAGAAAAGTGACAAGAACCAAGTCAAAGAACAGGAACTGCAGGTCTGCCAGGTTTGTTCTCATCTGGATACACACAAAAAAAATTGACAAGTTATTTATAGAAACACAGTGCAGCAAACTGAAATTGAAACCACAAACTACAGTTAATTCAAACTAATATATTTTTTTCTATCTAAACAAATAAACCATAAACCAAACAAAATAGGTATGCGGTGGGGCACTCTGTTGACAGTCCCAGACTTAAGACTTCACAGAAATGACAAAATGAGTGTGACTTCGAGCGCTTACTGTGTAGAGAATGAGGACAGAGCAGAACTGAATGAGGCTGTACATGGCCACATATCTGAAGAGACTGAAGGATGTAACCAGAGAACAGCGCCCTTCCCTGCACATAGACACATGTAGTTAGACATGATACTGTACCGTCCACACCACCTACACTAAGGTGTTCTCTGACCTGATGAGCAGAGGGACACAGCTGATGTTCTGGATCTTGGAGGTGAATGGTGAAGCCACAGACGCCTCTGCCTCAGACAGAGAGATGCCTACATCAGCAGCTCTCAGAGCCCCACAGTCATTGGCTCCATCTCCACACATGCCCACTCTATACCTATGGGTCAAATAGCTCAAGTTATGTACTGTGTTTTAAAAGCACAAATTAGTTTGTGCAATGATGTAATGCAGATGCAACTCACTTAAGTTTTCGTAATTCCTTCACCAGCTGGGTTTTTTGATCCGGAGCCATGCGAGCAAAAACTGTAGCCCTCATTAAAACCTATAAAAACATCAAATAAAATTAAAGCTCCTGCTTCCGAATGCTGTTTGCAATTATATGTCCTTACCTTAGGCAG
This sequence comes from Periophthalmus modestus, assembly GCA_019594935.1. NCBI lineage: Eukaryota > Metazoa > Chordata > Actinopteri > Gobiiformes > Gobiidae > Periophthalmus > Periophthalmus modestus. The sequence goes on along the minus strand of JAIEZT010000084.1, from coordinate 24,008,077 downwards.
TTCCTCTGGAAAGTAGTCACTAAGGGCAGCGAATGACTTGCCATTGATGGCTAAGTGATAGTTATACCCACTCTGATAGAGGCCCTGACAACAGGCCAGAATAAAAACATGTCAATCCACTGGTCTCTTCAGAGTTATACTGTTCTTCTATTGTTTTCATTGAGATTAAATATTATAAACCATCAATACTGTAAATATTATATATACCACTCTATACCATATTAACCAGTCAATAACGTGTTGACAGTTTATGAACATTAGTCTCCCTTGTTTGCCTGACCTGGGTGAAGACCTACATGTGTGATGACTTCTATATTGTCCTGAGCAGCAGCACCATTGTCCCCCAGGCTGTACCTCAAGCTGGGGCGAGACTGGGCAGTGTGGGGCGAAGCTTTGACAAAGATTACTCTCTCATCAGATCCAATCATTCCACAGTTCTTTGCAACATTCACTGCAGTTAATATGTTATCACCTGCAAATATAGGGTACAGTTGTTAGTGTAATGGATTGAGTCCGAAGACAAACAGCACTGGAGAATACGACAATGTAAGATTGTGCATGTGGTATTGATGGTGATCAGAAAAGTGTTCAGTAAGACAAATTAATTATTATTTAACTGTGTAAATATGCTTCAGCGATACATGATCCCAATTCACAACAATAATGTAAGGAAACTATACATGAAAAACAATATTACCTTAGTTTTCATATGAAGAGAATAAAAATAACAAAGGATTAATATAGCATACATACCAGTGACCATAATGGTCCGCAGACAGGCCAGTTTGAGCATGTTGATGACACTGGGAGTCTCTGTTTTCACTAGGTTCTTCATCATCAGCAGGCCCAGGAAGTGCAGGTCTTTCTCTACTTCCTCTCTATAGAGTAAACACGTCACTGTAATAATGTCTTTGCACATTTTTTTAAAAATGACTCACCGATGAATGGTATTCAAGTCCATATCTAAAGCTATTGGTTTATAGGCAAGTGCAAGAACCCTTAACCCATCCTTGGAGAAATTTGACAGTGTGCTGGTAAACTGTGCCGGCACTGAAACAAAGAGGTGAACGACTGTTTATAGTACCGTAGTTTATTAATATCAAGCATTTAACACTGAACATGAATACAAAAGGAAAGATACTGACCAGTTTCCTCTTTGCAAAGGCTCGCCACCATCTCTGGAGACCCTTTGAGAAAAGCTACCACTGACTGTCTCCCTGGGGTCACAGTCACCACACTCATCCTCTGAAGGGCCGAGCTGAAAGCAAAGCGGCGAACAATGGCCAGAGCCTGGACACAAAATACACGGAGCAAGTTAGAGAACTGTCAATGTTGCTCAAAGCTGTAATGTATATTGTAATGGGAACTCCTACAGTTGTATGCTTTTGTGTGGGAGGCTTCATCACCGCCAGAACTCTGTGACCTCCAAACTCAGAATCAGTAGTATGTCTATTCCCAAAAGGCTCATCCACAGTCTGCAAAATAGATATTGAATGTAGAAATGAGGTAGACAGTTTCAGATTTTAGCCCTTAATATTCACAATCAGGTCAATCTTAAAGAATGAAAATGTACTAATATTCTTGTTGATGGTTTGTTTGACCCTTTGAACATGCATAATTTATAACATTTGTAAATGGAAATGGACAGAATAAACAAAACTTTTGAATTAAAAAGAATTACCCAGCCAGTGGACTCTACCATCTTGAGCTCCAGAGGGTCTCCTACAGGGTTTCCGTGCAGAAGAGTGAGAGTGTGGCAACAAGCCAGAGCTGAAAGCATAGGGCCCGGGTGGAGGTGGGAGGGGTTGGGGACCAGCTCAGAAAAACCAACACTACTGCCCTCCATTACACCCCACACATCCAGACCGTCTTCTGTTAGAGTTCCAGTCTGGGGGGTACAATTAGTAGCAATTATTATTGAAGAATATTATTCACACCATTTAAAAAGGTGGTGTTTTAAATTTAATTGACAACATTATTTTAGTTAAGAGCTGTATTTATAGACTACAGTTCTACTTTTGATTTATAAGACAGAGTTATTGCTAGGTAATTTTAAGCAGTACAGAAAACAATTTGTAGAATATACTTTTATGATCCCAGGAGGAATAGCCACTGTCAAAGAAACTGCTAATGGCTTGGAAATGCTAATAAACAAATAATCTATGCGCAACTCAACACTCTGTTTAAGTTGACATTTACCTTGTCAAAGCAGAAAACAGACACCTTGCCGCTGACATTAATACGGGGAGGGCTGATGCAGAAGACGTTCAGATTCTTGAGTCGCTTTTGGGCATAAAGAGTGGCCGTAGTGATGGCAGCAGGCAGAGCAGGGGGCACCACAATGGTCACAATGTCCAGGGAGCGCACAAATATGTCCTTCAGAGAGGCCTGAACAGAACGAATGAGATGTCAATGAACTGCCAGAATGGCAATATTATTTTAGTGGACACTTACTTTGTATTTGATGAATAGGAGAATGCTATAAATAGTTCCCATGCATGCTAAAATAAAAGATACATCCAAAATGTAAACATGAAGGCAAAACCACAAACAAGGAGAAACCATTTTATCCCTTACCTATTACACCCAGAAAGAGGAGAAACTTGGAAGCATCTCGATTGAAGCGAAAGTCTGAATCCTGAGGATACAAAATAGAGCTCACCAAATTCCCTTTGGCTGTGAAAAATCCTGTAACAACAGTTTGAGAGCATGGTTCACCTTTGATGGACAGCAATTTAAACATGTTGGTACAGTGCATGGATATACCAGTGCTAGTGACTACGGCGACCGCGGGGCAGCCTTCCAGCCCTCCTCCTTTTCCCTGGATGACTTGCGTGCCACAGAACAGTGTGTATCGACGCTCTGTTTCAGAATTGTATCTTTGATCTCCGGCAGGCAGAGGTGTTTTTAACACAGGAACGCTCTCACCTAAAAACAGAACATAGTATAGTACAGTAGCCTGTACTATACTAGAGAATCTATATTGTAAAGACAAATGCACAACTATACCCAAATCATTTGCCTAGTACTATAAACTAAACTAAAAACCATGACTGTTAATGAAGAGACATTGTTCATAAATAGGACATGGTGAAAATAAAATTCCCCATTCAATTTCCCCATTGTAGCATAAATAAAAGTAATCTCATCTTAATTTGCATGTACCACCATACCACCATGTGCCAACTGATGAATGTTTATCTTGTCATTTTCATTTACAAAGTCATTAGTGTAACTCCAGTCCCAACAGATGGTTTACCTGTGAGCATGCTCTCATTGACCAGACACTCCCCAGACAGGAGGGCAGCGTCACAGGGCAGAAGCAGGCCCTCAGCAGGGATCAGCACACAGTCTCCAGGAACCAGGTCCACTGAGCTCACAATCTGCTCCTCTGACAAAAGCCTATCATTAACATTCTTTTACAAATCATTTAAACACACTGCATCTCACAGCAATTATGACCTCAGGGTTATCCGTCTTATGGGGTTTTAACTCATTACCATTATTGGTATTGGATTGCGTTAGTGTTGCAATTACAATGCATTTTGTGCCATAAAGTTTTTTCATCATTTGTGTGGACATAATGATACTACTACAACTTTAGTATTGTGTTATACCCTATCTGGGGTTTCATTTTCCTCTATGTTGTAACACTGTCTCACCTCCTGAGCTTTTGCGGATCTTAACATCCACAATCAGACGAGCCATGTTGTGAAGAGTAACACTTTGCTGAAAAGACCAAGAGACGCTAGTAAAGTTATTCATTATAATAATAAATAATGAAGATATCCATTATTTAATACTTATTATGAACATACCTTACGGATCTCATATAGTGAAACGCCAATGGAGATTAGGGAGATCACAATTATACACACAGCATAATAATAATACTGATCAGACATCCACAGTGCAATGCTGGCTAACTGGAAAATGTAGAAAGGATTCAGAACCTGCAAGAAAATTGACAGATATAAGACATTATCTTTACTAAAACATTATTCGACATGATATAACTACAATACCTCTTCAAACAGAAGTTGGATGTAAGACTTAACAGGCACATCTATAAGGTTGGAACCATACACTCGCCTCCTAAGAGAAAGGATGCTTTGTGTGACTCATGTTTTTAGATTTTATGTAGCTAGCTACATATTTCACACATCAAATACCACTGTCCCATTAGGCAACGTATAAACCTCTTATAAGAATAAATGAGAACAATAACTTTAATAAAATGTACATTTAGTTAGCCTCTTCGCACTAACCATGTATATACACAGCTATCTCACTTTTACCTGAAAATCTGCTCCTGAGGGCTCAATCCTTTTTGGAAGCCATGCAGATCCTGGCACGTCCAATCCTCATTGAGGATACTAAATAAAACATATGACATATTCTTTTATAAAATAAAAGAAACAAAACACCAAATGATAGGGAAGTAACAGTATAATGGAGATAAAGGTGAGCCAATACCTAACACGAACAAATGCTTCCTTTCTGTCTAGCCACACATATCGCAATCCATCAAGAGTATAGTAGCGCAGCAGCGTTTTCTAAAAGACAACAAAACAATATTTACAGATGTTTTCAAGCATAAACAACTTAACGTTTTCTGTACCTGGTCCTGCTGATACAACTGAACAGTGTCTCTTGATTCATTGTCGTCCAATTCTCCCAGCATCTCCCAGCTGAAAGACACAGACCACATTTGTCACAAGCATTTGTCCAAATACTTCAGAAAAAATTTGGTGTGATTAGGGCTGACCTTCCCTCCTCCATTTCTTCAGTGTGAACTTTGACTACATGCTGCTTGTCACCACTGTCCTGAGGAAACACATATACACATATATTGGGCCAAACTAATAAAAAAAAGAAGAAAATGTAAATGTAACACAACTTTGTGTTTGTTAAAAATGCCACACCAGCCAGTTTCAGGCTGCTAGTCCAACAGTGTAATTACTGCTTACTGTTTGTGTATTGTTAAAATGTATTTACCAGCAATTGTGTTGTGCATGCTATTTATTCAGAAGGGGGCAAGATCATTCTTCAGAGACTAAAATCTCACACATCTAAATACAGTTGTTTATCATTTTGCATTGCCCCTTAAAACAGCTAAGCCATGGCAATCTACCTTATATTGAAGCATTAAATATTAAATTTTGATAGTTGGGAATTAGACATGCAGCTCATTGGGCTTGACATAACAGCACTTCCATGAGATGTTTCTGTAAAAGTAAGTATGCTGACTTTAGATGCTACAACCACTTTAGATGCTACAACCATGGTATCCAAGTAAAACTTGGCATCATGTCTGATTAAGAATGGCCTTACTTGTATGAGGAGGACATCAGCCAGTGCCAGGGGACAGGGAGAGGCACGGGCAAGGACCCCCAGCCGCGGGCGCCAGTAAAACAACAAGGCTAGGAGCCCCCCGGTCAATAAGGCCAACACCCGGCACAGCCACATACGCCATCGCACCCACTTGTAGCCCCGTGCATCCTGCAAACACAGATTATTATTACATTAAGAAAATAAAGACAGTCCCACATGCAAGATAACTCTATACACTGATTATGAACTAGGGTTGTCACTAAAAATGTATCCCAGACACGAATTGCTATTAAAACTACAATTCAATTAGGATACGCATTTGAGCAGGTACTGAAAAATGTCAATAACAAGATCAAGTTGGACCTTGTATTTTTAATTATAAAAATGAGTATGAAGCCTTTGACTGAGTGCTAAAATCAAGTTTGAAGTGTTAGTATCATGACAAAAACACTTATGAACATGCAACATGAAAAACGCTTACCATATGTGAATCTGGACAGAGCAGAGGGCAGTGAGCACAGGGAGTAGGCAGCTCACTTGGGGGCTCCCCACAGCTGCCTGCAGAACAAATCCCACATAAATAATGAGCAAATACATAACTAGTAGGTAACCAAGTCAATTCAAAGTTTAGATACTGTTAGCATATTACTTTATTATTATATATATATGTATATATGTATGTATGTATGTATGTATGTATGTATGTATGTATGTATGTATGTATGTGTGTGTGTGTGTATGTGTGTGTATGTATGTGTGTGTGTGTGTAACAAGCAAAAACAAAAACTATGCCAAAACTAAAGTTAAAGTGTGTGTGTGTATTGCCAATTTAAAAACAAATGTTTTTTCCAAATTTATCAGTGAAATATATAGTTAATTCACACCATTATCTGGGAAGTCATTAAAAAAAAGGTTTTATGTATAGGAAGCGATGCCTAAATATAAGGCATCTTTTCTTGAGGGGAGTTTATATCCAACCCTGAAAACTTGAACACCAAGTTCACAACAAATGGAAACATGGATAAAAAGAAAGCACAACTAGAATGCAATTATAGCCAGCCAGACAAAAATACAGATAAGAAATACTTGTTATCTATACCCTTTAAACAATTACGAGGCCCTTTAACAGTGCAATAAAGTCGCAGTTAAAGTTCAAAACCAAAGCATAACCAGGAAAGTAATAATCATCTGCGCAACTGACAAAAAATGACGCGACATTTACACACCGCAAAATCTTTAAGCGTACTTACGTTATCCCTTAACGTGTTCTTTATTAAACACGAAGTTTTATTCAAGTATGAAGAGGAACATATAACCAGCATAAAATCAGCGCGCATCTGTCCCGTCTCTCCGGGTCAGAGCAGAAAGAATCTGCAGCTGCGATACCTGTTCAACCGGCTCTTCTCATCCGGCTCTGTCATCCCCCTCTCTAAGTAAACAAGGCGTTTCACCCGGGACACACTCCACTGGCACAGGCTAAACTGAAACTAAACTGACTCACCTAAACTGTGTGATCAAGTAGTTTATAGGCCAGTTAGAACAGTCCCGTAATAAACAAACAGCATACTGGCTGTGATATGTCATGGGATACACTCACTGTTCATAATTTCTTTCTTTTTTGTAAACCACACGTTTTTTATAAAATGGAAAGAGAAAAGGTCTCAGGGTTTTCCTAGACACAGTGACCTCCTCGAAATGCAGTCAGCAGCATCGAGCAAAAACCACACAAAGTATTAAACCACAACTCTGGAATTGCCTCCCTGCCCAGCTGAGAGCCACACAGAGCCTGGGCTTTTTTAAAGCTAATCTAAAGACCTTTTTATTATAAATATTATTATTCATTATAATTCATTATTATATAATATTATTAATTATATATAAGTTATAAATAAAATGTATTATCATTATTATTATCATTTTAAGTACACTTGAATGAAACACCATAACCTAATTAATAATAATATATTACATATATACATAGACCTTTATTATCCTCAAGGGGAACTTATATATGTATATCTATTACAAAGGGAAACAGTCTGAGTAATACCCATTTAAATGAACTAAACTTTAGGCTAAAATGATACCTTTGTTAGTACTTCGAGGTAAAGAGAATGAAACATTCTTCTATTGGTAGTTTTTAGAGACTAGAATATGATGATGGCATGCTTTGCCATGAAATATCCAAAAAGGTAAATTCAGAAATGCTGAACCTGCCATTTTCAATTATTAACCCCAAGAATAATCTTGCATTTTAACAAAACAATATTAATTTTAAGTGCCCCTCATCTATATTAATATTGGCCTATAAAATGCTGTGATGTCATCTGAAACGCAGCAATAGAAGGTTTCACAGATGCAACAATTCAAAGGTTTTAGCAGAGAGGAGCAAAACTTTAGTGTCAGTGGTCAGTATGCAATGATATTTTCTCACATCTAGAATGTGAAAGAGCAGAAAATAGTAAATCCAAGTGACCTACCCTTTTCAAAGTCCTACATCTTTTGGGTTCACCGTGTAATGCATCCAAAACTACCAATAACTCAACTAAAGCAAATACAGAACATAGCATCAATATGGAATGTGACTACTTCATCGAAAATATGCCTGACACTTCTTCGCAAAAAGATTTTATATAGAACGGGATGGTAAATTCTGCATTGTAGTTAAATGATTAACCCAAATCCAATCATAAACTCATGTTCAGCAGTTGTCAGATCTAGTCACTTCTTGCACAAAATGGCAACGTCTAGCCAAATGCACATGACCGACAAAGAGGATCATGTGAAAACTGCTGCCTGATGATGATGACTCATTAGATTTCAAACCATACTGGCCCAAGTATCCAGAGAGGGAAACGTGTGGTGAGAATGTGTAAAAATAGACCCTATAACACAAAACAGTAGTGTTGTTCCCCCAAATTTTATTTCAGCTTGTCTCAGGTTGTAGCTCACTGATGATGGCAGGACAACGACAGGATAAGCAGGTTACAGGTGTCAGGAACTCCCAAGAAGGCTTCCCACTGAATGCTGTAAGTTTACTAGTCTACTATGGTTTTGGTTTCAACCTGAAAAAGGGAACTGACTCAGCAGTAATGAGCAGACAAGACAGATAAGCAAAAACACCACATTAGAAAAGGGGAAAACTAACATTGGTCATCTGTGTGATCCCTCAGTCGTCCAGGTCTGATCCATAGCAAGTAAATAAATAAATAAATAAAATCTGTTAACAGATATAAGGCAGTGTCCACTAGTAACCTGACCAGAACTTAGTGCCATATGAACCATCTCACACTCTAACTCTGAGGACTTCAGGGACCGCCCTCCTGCTGGTGCCCAGAGTCAGGACTAAACATGTGGAATCAGTGTTTCAGTTTTATGCAGCTAAAACCTGTAAGAGTCTTCCTGAAGATGTGAGACAGGCCTCTACTGACAAAGTTTAAATCCAGGCTCAAAACAGTTCTGTTTAGCTGTGCACATGACTGAAAGGTTTTTATTCTGCACCCTTTTGTTTTAATGGTAATTCTGTGATGATTATTTAAGTTTTGATTTGTGTGATTTTAATGTCTTTCTTATTCTGTAAACCACTTTGAATTACTTTGTGTACGAATTGTGCTATACAAATAAACTTGCCTTGCCTGAAGATGTGGCTTGGATGAGCAGTGAAACGTCTTCACTCCTACAACCTTTTGTCCAGTTGACAGATTTTTTTCTTTTACAGCATTGGCGAATAATAGCTGAATTCCGTACAAATAAACATTAATTTAAAGTGTTTGCTATTCAGAATATTCAGATTATTACACTTTATTAGGAGCAGCAACAGTGACATTTGTGCTCAATCTAATGATTAGATTATATTATAATCTATCTAATCTAGTGCAAACTGTTATCATAATGTCACCATTGTGCAAGTACACACGGCTTGTAAACAAATAATAATAATAAATTATATAATAATAATAATAAATAAATACTTTAACATAATTTATAGATAATTGATAGATTTATTTGATACGTTTGCCACAAGGCTGACATTGTAATAATGAAGTTACATATCTAGAAAAAATGTACCCTCAACCCCTTTCGTAGCTAACAGTTAGCAAACAGTGTTGTGTCCTGTGTGTGTGAGCCCCCTCTCCGTGTCTCTGTGGACTTTATGTTCGTCCTAGCACACTTACCACGCCTGTCCATCCTGATGGAAAAGAAAACAGCCTTCAATCCATCCTTATTCACGGCATATTTGTCTTGATGACAGCTGCACTAACAGCGTTAAAGCGTAGAAGACACAAGGGCTTCTTTCAAAACATCCACCGAGCGAACCCAGACGCTACGGGAAGTCACCTGGTCCAAAATTACAACGATTTCTGTTTTTTCGGTTGGTTTATTCCTAATAATTATTATCTCTTACTTTTTTAGACGACTTAAATAAAATAAGTGAAAATGACAAAATTGTATGCGACTCTTTTAGCCTATTACTTTACATGAAGTAGGCCTGTTATGTGCAATTAATCATGCCCATAGCAACAGGTCGCCATACAGTGCCGTTATCACAACTGAATTCTAAGACAGAAATATTGGCACAATTTTTAATCAATGTTTGCACAGAGAGCCTTAGCATCATGACTCTTCCTGCTACTATGACTCAAAGTTTTTTTTTTGGTTTTTTTTTCATGGGCTTTCCGAAAAAATGAATGCACCTTTTAAAAGTTCGGAAGCTTGCTTTTGGCGAGCCTACGTGGTAACTAATGACGACAGGAAGTTTAACTGGCCCTCGCGCACTGTTCTTCGTGGGTTTCTTCTTATTGGCGGTCGCGAGGGGCATTATTTTTTCACTCCTGAACGTCAACGAAAATTACATGGGGCTTTGGAAATAACCGTCCGACTCCACACGCCTCATCATTGCCGTTTGGAAAAAAATTAAATTAAATAAAAAAAAAAAAAAAAGAAATGACTTGTGAGCCAACACGCATATTTCGCCGTAGATCAACAAAATTCGGACCACTGAGACAAGCAATTCCCCTATGACGGACAGGAAGTCGGCCATATTTGATTGAAAATTCGCCAAATGTTTCGCGTTCGTGTTTTCTAAACGTATCTAGTGCCAGGGTTTTACTCTAAATGTGCTCAGATTTCACATGCCACATCTAGATAGGTGAGTTTACAAAACCTATCGATGGTTTTGGTAGATTCCTTACGGTTTGCCCGCAGCACGACTGCGAAGAACACCTTCATTTCCAGTTCTTTCGATGACATCTCACGACCGTGGGCATTGGACTTCAGAGCTCAAAATCACAGGTGCGTGATCTGGCTCTGAACGGGATGGACTATGAAGTCTCATCAAACTGAACACTATAACGCCCCCTACCATAGACATGAAACGTCTACATTATCGGATTCCTACTAAATCTGGGGAATAAATGTCACGTATGACAAGAAGCAAACAAATACAGACATACGGACAAAAAACATTTAAACATGTTTTTCACGCTGGACATTGGCCTAGACAGCTCAAATTCAATTCACAGATTTGTAATTCTGGCCTGCATTTAATGGACTATGAGGTCTAATCAAACAACACTACAGCGCCCCCTACTACTGATATGCAACACCAACATTATCAGATTCTTTGGGGAATAAATTTGATGCGTGACAACAACCAAAAATATATATTATGAACATGGGTCATTTTTCATGATTGGCCAGCAGGGGCGCAAAGATTAATTTAAAAAAAAAAAAAAAAGAAAATTAAACATGTCTTGCATGCACATGCTTTGCCGAGAGAGCTCAAAATGTGACCATGCAGAATCCAAACATGAACAGAACTCAAAGCCAAACATAGTGCCCCCTATAATACACATAAAAGATTCAACATTGTCCAAAAAAACTTGCATAAGCCACTCCAAACATACAATAGTGTTACACCATAGCTGTATTTTGCACAAGGTTGCTGGTTCAAAGCCATGGACCTCCAGTATAAACCAATCAGCACACGCACTATAAAAATTATGTGAAGGTGAACAGAAAGTGGACTGGAGCTGGTGGAGCAGGGAGAATGTGATGTGGAGGCGGGCGCGCTGGGGAGACGGTCGTCATCGCCGCTTGTGGCTTTAATTCTATTTCAAATCTTTTTTCTGAAACTTAATAAACCTCGAAGTTATTAAAACATTTCACAGAATCTGCCTTTTTAAGACTTAAAACAACTGCATTGAGGAGATAAGTTATCACATGACTGGTTAGCCTCCGCAATGCCTTTGAACTCTTAATATTTGAATTTTTCTAAAAGTCTATGGGGAAAAATGAATGGAAAATGTACTTCGAGAACTTCAGCAGACTGTCACTGTTGTGCTCCAAGCTTACTGAATAAAGATTATACATTTTTTACTGTAGTTTTATGTAATTACGATGATAGAAAATACAATAATAGAAAATAATGAAATAAATAAATAGGCTAATAAAAAATAATCTGGTAAAATAGAAGCAAATAATAATAATAATCTGAAAAATAGAAGCATCTCAAATAATATTAGGCCCTAGATTAATTTTTGATTTGATTGATTCTTCTGAAGTTACCGAGGAAGACTTTAAGGCTTTCGACACCGTGAACACCCTTTCATGTTTTATTGTCTTGAAAAATTAGGCATTGGTAATTATTCCTCTAGAGCACATGTGTCAAACTCAAGGCCCACGGGCCAAATGGGACCCTCCACATCATTTTATGTGGCCCTCGACAGGGTAAATTAAAAGGTATGATGGTCTTAAGATGTCAGTTTATCAGGAGATACAGTTACACAGCTATATTTTTACATGTAGGCAAATGCATATGCAATATTTAACTTTAATAAGTAATAAATACAGAAACAGTTAATTGACAACTTTAAAGCAGTTAGATTTATTTTACATCTGGTCCTTTGAGAGCAGCCATTTTGCTGATGTGGCCCTCAGTGAAAATGTGTTTGACACCCCTCCTATAGAGTAAATAATTTTGTAAAAACTAAGCAATCGCACCACCCACCACCTTTTTGGAGAGGAATACACCAAGGACGCCCTGTATCCATGTAACTTTTCTTCATGGTTAAGTTTAGTACCATTGAAGGCATCTCTACTGCCAGCAAAAAATATCCTTATTAGTCAACTGACAGACGATACTGCAATGTTCCCAAAAGACACTGTACTGGTTGCCAGTGTGCTTCAAATAGGCCTAAATGTTTTTGGTTTTTTTCCAAAGCGTTGGCTTCCTCCTAAATTTAAAAAAAGTGTGAGGTGATTCCACTTATAAGCTCTGATCCACCTCTTGTAGCCTATATGACATTGCTGTCAAGGATGAGATCACTTATTTAGGTTTACAAATAACTAAAGATCAGCGGGATAGAGAAAATATAAATTTTAATCATATGATTAAAAAAGATGAAAATTGATTAATTTGCTGTCCCCAACGTGCTAAAAAGAACGTTCCTTTTATCTAAAGCTGAAGGCATAGGCTGGTGTAATTGCATCCTCGCCTCTCTGGATCATAAAAATGCTCAAAAAATAGAGCAACTACTTTTAGACTTGTTTTGGAAAAACAATACATTACATAAAAAAATTTGTTGTTGTTAATTCTTTTAAAAACAGAGTTCCATCAATCCATCCATTTTCTTCCGCTTTATCTGGGGCCGGGTCCCGGAGTTTCGGCAGGGAGGGCCAGACTTCCTTCCACACACACACACTTCCTCCAGCTCTTCCGGGAGGATCCCGAGGCATTTCCAGGCCGAGAGACATAGTCCCTCCAGCGTGTGGAAGATCCAGGACCCAGTTTGGTCTCAAATATATATACATATATGAATGACTTAACCCCTGTATGAGTGCAATTTATAACTTGAAGAGAGAAGCACACATGGTTAATTAAAACAAGGAAAAGTCAACATCAAGAGTTATTAAGAAAGAAACCATATAAAATTTTGTCATTTTGTACAGTGAACAAAGCATTGGGGATACTTAAAAGATTAGTCTTTAGTAATTTATTGTCAAAGCTATTCTGGAAAAAATATAGGTCGCAAATACCGTAAATGACAAGCTAAAAAAATAAACATCGATTTGATTTACATGGATTAATTCTGAGTGTGAAAAAAAAACAAAACAATTTTCATTTTGTTTAATGATAAAAAGAACAAAAGATGACATAACATTTGAAATAGATGGGGTAAAAATTCAAAGAGTAAAGAAAACATTTATTTTTATTATTATTTTTTTTTTAGGAGTGATTGATGAGAGTCTAAACTGGGGGGCTCAAAATTTCCAAAGCCATCACTGTGTTGCATAAAGTGAAGTTCTCTTTAAACAGTACTGCATTATTAACATGATATAACTCTATAATTGTACCATACTTGATGTACTGTGCAGAGAATTGGGGGTCAGTGTGTAAAATGTCCCTACAAGAATTATTCTATAGAAAAGGACCTTGAGAATTATCACCAACAATCATTAAGCACGAGCTAACCCATTATTTGTCAAAATAATGTTAAAAACAAAAACAAAAACAGATTCAGTACCAAGGTTATGGAATGAAGCATTGCTGTGAAAGAGTTAATTTATGAAATAGTCTTAAAGAAAATTAAAGAATCAAGAACAATAATGGCATTTAAGAAATACATAAAAAACAGTTCATCAACTCAAAAGTGCCCCTTATGTTTGTGATTTAAATGAAATGTACTGAAATGTTTGAAAATAATGACCAGTGTTAAAGCATTGTCTGGGAAAGGGGGCAGATAACATTCAAGATTACTCTTTCTGCTCTTTTTCATTAATTTATTGTATGTTTAAGCTTACAACACTATTGATGTTGATGTCTTTTTTATATTTTATGAATGAAATAAATAAAATTAAATAAAATCCCCACTTTATAAACATAAACAATAAGAAACACTTGAGTAAAATGTACCTGATTAAGCTTTGTTTTAAACTTTGTATTCATCAAAAACATCCAAGACTTGTTCAGATTGTTCAAATCGAACAGGGCTTGGAACAGTGGCCTGAAACACTGTTGATGTCCATATACAGGCTGCATGAGTATCGGCTCACATGTTTCAGTAGAGCAGGGGATTGTCAAGCACTGCCACTCCAGCTGCCACACCTCCATCTGCGTGAACTGAACTTTTAGTCCTCAGCAGATGTCCTACTTGCTCATTCATTATCATCTCTGTTCCCTGTCTGGAGAAACAAAGACATTGGATAATTAATATGAAAATAAATGGGCCTAGTTATTAGATATTACATCCACCTATCCATCTTAGCGCATGATGGATACAGGTCAATCACATCAATCAATACACAAATGTGGTTATAGATCCTTTTGGTGCAAAATAGATTTTGGGAGGACAGTCTAAGACAAGCAGCTGAATGGATGAATCTTAAGTAAATTTACCCAAGCAGCACGTTTTTCTTTGACATACCTGACATAAGCTCCGAACACCCCAAGCTCGCTCAGACAGTTGCTAATAGTGAGTGGATTGTCCCGTCTCAGGAGGTAGTTGTGTGAAGGTGTAGGTTTAATTTTATCCATTAGTATATACATTGTCCTGTCTGAACCCTTTGCCTCCTGAAGCACTTTGCAGATCTCTGATCCATAAATGTTGTTGCCTGTAAAATTAAAGTTTAAAATTAACCAAGAAGCGGAATTCTGGCTTAAATTTAAACAATTTTCAGTACAAAATTATTCTTTAAAAAAGGATAGTATAAAGTATGTGAATATTTAAGTAACATCTCATGTCAGAAAACTAGCAAGACTGGAATTATTTAACTAAATCTAAAATACTGTAGGTGGACATGGTATTGCATTTGTGAACATTTTGCATTCATTATTCAACAAGTGCTGCTAAGCAACCTGTCAGTGGGGCAGCGGGTGAAGGTTTTTGTTTTAGGCACTGTCCCTGGTCATAAAGATAATTTTCTCAAAGCAGTAAATAATGTTCTCCTTAGAGTTCATGTGAGATAAGAGAGTG
The DNA here is from genome assembly GCA_019594935.1 of Periophthalmus modestus. Lineage (NCBI taxonomy): Eukaryota > Metazoa > Chordata > Actinopteri > Gobiiformes > Gobiidae > Periophthalmus > Periophthalmus modestus. Next base: position 23,992,769 of record JAIEZT010000084.1, on the reverse strand, counting down.
TACACACTGATCAAAGGATTCGGTTTAGTCTTTTTAAATCTGAATACATTTCAGAGTTGAAAGCACTGAGATAATTTTGAATTTCATTTCATTGATAATAGAAAAGAAAAAATAGTCTATTGACTGTACCTCCTCCTTCTCTCTGAGGCTTTAACACATATTGCTCAGGATCTTGCAAGGCCATCGCAACAGTTTTGTCTCCTTCTAGGCCCTAGTTACAACAGACAGTTTAGAAGCATTGCTATACACCACAATTTCAGTGGTACTAGGAATCCGGACTTACCATGTCAAGAGTGTAGAGGCCTGCAAAGGTAGCTCTGATGTGTTCAACCACTTGGGGTTCATTGGGAAAGAACCGTTCCAGAACTCCTGGCTGGGCCAACACCTGCTGCACCTTCTTGGTTCCAGTCAAATGAGTGGCAATATCTGGACATTTTATAGCAGAGGAGCGCTCCAACATCAGCCGAGTGTCCCAGTCCTAGAAGACAGCATTGCTAGAATAAATATAACATACAATAAAAGAATGTATAACTATTGCTTTTGCCAACCATATTTATAAATATAATTTTTTTTTTTTTTTTTTTGTATGCTGGGAGCTTCTGAATCATGCTGGAATGACAAGGCTTCTGAATAATTAGTGCTGAACTGAAGTTTTGAAAGCTTTTAGTTTTTGAAATCTTTAACCAAACAGCAGGCACACTGGGCAGCCACGCATAAGAAAGTTTGTTTTGCTCTCGGAAGCATGTGACCCTTGGTTCATAGCTCTACATAAGAATAAGGCATGCAGTTTCATCACATTGGCCTCCAGTTGTGAAGATAGTTAGATAAAACCCTAATCAGGTAATAAATAGAGTACACTAGAAATATTACCGTCAAGTACACTTTTTTTAACATCATGTGCATTTCAGCAAGAGGGATCAATTGATTATATTTAGAAAATGTAAGTAAAATGTATAGTTTTTGGAAAGTTTTATTTCACTATTTTTGGTTGTACAGAAGTTTGGCCTCAAATAATAATCAATAGAGGTCACGCCGAATACAGCACACAAATCGCTGTCATTTATTTCTCTTATACAATATGACTATGTTTTTAACTACTCAACTCTAATAGAAGTCACTATGGCAGTAGAGTCCATTTAATGAAAAAAGTGTTTTTTCCATATACCTGAAAGCCTTGAAAAGTGATGTAGGCAATAATGCTAAGAGGATAACAAGGTGATAGAATGTGTGGCATTATATGCATGTAAAGTAATGTAAATCAAGTCAGACCTGTTGTGATTTGTATTGCTGAGGGACATAACCGTTTCTGTAGTACACCACAGCAACCTCCATGCCATCTCTGAAAGAAAAACAGCAAACAGTATTTGAGATACTTGCATCCCTTGTTTCTGAGAAGTTACTAGTTAGTATTCTAGACGATGTGCCAGTAGCCCTGCTAAAAAAAGCCAATTTTACCTCTGGGCATAATTAAAGTACATAATTAGACAAAAGCTTACATAAGAAGCCTTTTCTCCTTATCCAGTGAGCCTCGTGCATGCACATCTTCAAATGTTCTTCGGATTGTGAAAATATTTCTTGAAAAAAAATGTTAAAAGTTAAAACTTACAAATTACAAGTCAATATACTATATTTTAGTACACAGGAAGTTAACCACCTACAGCTTCATCAGTTCCATCTCGACACATCTTTGGTCATAAATGTTTTGTTCAGTGTCAGACACCAAGATAAGGACCACCGCTCTGGGAAAAAAGGTTAAACTTACTAAATGGTTTACAGTGCTCTTTAGAACATTTGATACAACATGATTATGAATTATTGTACCTGTCTGATCTGTACAGCTCCTTGGCCTTGGCGATGGCTTTGGCCATACCAGCTGCTGGGTTATTGTCCAGAATGGCCATGCTGTCCTCCAAATGCCCAGCCACTTTCAGAATATGTCTAATGAACAAATATCAAACAATTAGCAGCCATTCTCTGTAAATGTCAGGTTTCAGAATGAATATTATCAGTTTTATAATATAATGAGACGTCATATATATAATTGTACAGTTTAGCTATTTATTTTGTGTTATTTATTTAGGACTTACTTATGTACACGGACAATGCCTGCAGCCAAACCTGCATAACTGGCAGAAATTGTGTTGATTTCAATCTGTTTTAGTGCGGAAGACCCATCATCCTTTTGGTCCATCATGTAGTCTGAGCGGTTCAGACCCAGCACTACAGACTAGAAAGAACAGAAGAAAGTAAAGGAGAATCAAATTGATGGAACAAACCATAGACTGGTGGACTACAGCATACCTGAGAACTGCCTTCCTTCAGTATTTGTTTGTGGATTTTGAACAATCTTGATGTGAACTCATCCACCTCTACAGTGCTATTTACAAAAAATGAGATTATACAAATGTAACACAGCCAGAAGAATTTGTGCTTAAGTAAGAATATTTGTAGATTACAACATGAAAACAGCTAAACAACTTCCTGCCGTTTCACTGAGGCATTTCACTGTAGTAAGCAGCTGATGGTTGTTTATGCATTGTTACTGTTGTCTGTGTAATCCTCAGTCGTCCAGGGTGATCCATAACAAAAGACAAAGTTTAATTCTGTCAACTGGACAAATCGTTGTAGGAGTGAAGGCGTTTGATTTTAATAATCACAAGTAGGGCAAGTACAGACCAGTGGGAAGGAGAAGCTCATGAAAGTCAATTATTTATAATGTGCCCCTTTTTTGTTCTGCTGAACTTCATAGAAATAAAACAGTATACAAAAACTCAACCTGGCCAGTGCCTCCTGTAGGAAGTCTGCGTTTTGGCTGATCTTGTCAACTAGACTGTTGTAGTGCGTCTGTACGTCCAGAGCCTGCTGGAACACAGCTTTAGGCACAGGTGTGGGGAAGAGGGTGAAGGGAACGTAGGTAACCACCTGCCGAACAAACACAATGGACTTTTCTTAAGAAAGTAGATCTCGAGGAAGTGCTTTGTCTATTGAAGTCCGTGTACCTCTGATGAGCTGGGGGCTTCTTTTGTTCTCATTAGTACACCATTTAAAAGTGCAGCATCTTTGGCATCCTTTGCTAGGTCTGCCACCAATGCTGTATCCTTCATCATGTCATGTATTTCCTGGGCCATGTTGCGTTACCTGTGGCACAAGAGCAGAAATAATATAAATACTGTATTCCCATTTTTGATGCTGGATTTAGAGTTGCTTCTGCTTATCTGAATGGGTGTAAAGATACTTTTCTGAATATAGACTATGCAGAAAATACACTGACAAGTAAAGCAGTTATTACAGCTCTATGTAAGCAGTATAATGACTACAACTTTACTTTGTGTAAAAGTGAGTGAAATGAAAAACAAAAGTAGCAAGTATGACGTGTTTTTATTTCTGTCTAAAAAGAGCACAAAAATAATAGCCTCGAGACTAGAACAGTAGGCTACTTACCAATAGAAAACACACAGCGCCAGCAAAATGTCTCAGTATGTGTCAGGCGCGACCTTGAACAATGAATTAGAGAATTCCGAATGGACTTTACAATGTGCACCGAACAAGAGTGGTACTTTTATTCGATTGGCTGAAGCGTGCTGGTCATTCAAATACATCCCTGCGCATGCTCCTGGGCTGTATGATCCGGTCACTTCCTGTTTCTTTCAACCAATAGAAATCTTTGTTATTTAAGCTAAGCCCCGCCCACCGCCCGAGCATCACTGCGCACGAGACTCTAGGGAAAAAGTGTTTAACCAGCATTACTCAGCGTTTTGACAGCCTTTTCTACACTGAAGGTATATTGTGTTACGGAGAAGTTTACGTTGTCCAGTCATTCAGTTTACGCGCTAATATTCGTGTGTTTCGTTGTGTTTTTATGTATCAACCTCAAATGTCAGGTGCTCATCAGGACAAACACTGAACTGACACACACTGAACGTTTTCTATTACTCAAAATGATGTGTTTATTACATTTCTGCTTCCTTAAACGAGTACTTTGTAACTTTTCTGGTAGTCTGCACACCTGCTTGTCTTCATGATGTTAGTCCTCTGCCTGGAATGTTAAACAGTGCAGCATTAAACTTCTATTTGCATGGAGATAAACAGAAAGAAAACTGGAACAGAAAATTGTATTATACACTACAGGGCTAATGGTAGTACTGTACTGTATTAGTCCTGTAGTTCAGCTTCTACCCCATTCCAGCAGATGGAGCTAAAGCTTTACATTCACAGACCTCCCTGTAATCTGCTTTTTCAGAATAAACAACACACTGTTCCAGGGCTCTGTAAACAGGATCTAGACTTTTCTCTGTATATCAGATGTGCTCAGAATATTAGGAGTGAGGCTGGGATTATTGCACTTCAGTTTGGGCGAGTGACACATGACAAGAGTTCATTCATCTAAGCAGAAGCAGACAGGAATCACTGGACTGTGACTGTACTCTCCCCTCTGTTTTTGTGTGTCCATTTGTAGATGGAGAGTGGACAGCTGTCGAGAGCCGAAGCGTTGGCGTGCACAGGCTGCAAACATGCATGTCATGTGATGCTTTACTCCGACACCAAGAGTCAGCTGTTTGGACGGATTCCTATTAGACACATTATATTGGTAAAAACAGTAATATTCCCACAATTGTCAAAATGTATCAAACTGAATCTTAATCATGATCTCACCATGATATTAACTGTCATTCTGGATAGGAAAGTATACTGCAATTCCAATTGAATGTTTTTTTTTTTCCACTTACGGTTATTATCAACTACCATCATGTTAATTTTGGCAGCTACACTCATAATAAAATGTATAACGTGAGGATATCTGTGAGTGCCTGAGTCAGTGCTGTCTTCAGAAGTGTTTCAGTGTGGCCTTTGTGACTTTCACAGATGCAGATGCGCTTTGACGGTCTACTGGGTTTCCCTGGCGGGTAAGTACTCCAACTGCTTTTGTTCTCCTCAGAGCTCAGCACAGGTACATTTAGTGAAGCAAGTTGATTCTATAGATACACACTTAGAAAATAAACTGCTTCAGATACTAATTTATAATAATACATTTAATAAAGCTTTTTTCTGTGTTAATGTAACAATGATAACACATTAATACAGATTAAAGTACATTACAAAATGCCACCAAAATGTAAATGTGCTGTGCATTAAGAGCAATAATTTGCTATTGATAAGTAGAAACTCAGTTAGTCAGTGTGCTTTCAGTTAGGGGACTGACAAAATCGGACATTAACCGTATATTGGTATGATGATTTGTACAAGCATTACAGCTGCACCAGTTCGCCACCAGGCGCAGGTTCATTATACTGTTTAACAGTGTATATCTCATTTGGAACCCTAGTTTTGTAAACCCATCAAAAGAAAGCCTGGAAGAGGGCCTGACCAGGGAGCTGTTAGAGGAGATTGGAGTGGCCGTTCCCATCTTAGAGGAGAACCACGTGAATTCCTGCTACAATTCACCCTCTCCCTCTTCATCATCGTCTTCCTCTGGTCTAATATTACACTTCTATGTGAAAAAGATGGAAGAGGAACAGATTCTCGACATAGAGCGCTCAGCAGCATCTACAGCTGTAGACCATGGGCATGAGGTACTGGTAGAGTAAGGTTTTTCAAAAATGTTTTAAGAAAACTTTGTTATCGAACCATGCAAATGCCACAATCCCCAGACCCCCACTCTCACATCAATGCAAATAAAAATAAAATATAGAGAAATATACTGCAAAACTGAAAATTGCCAGCCCATACCTATTATCTAAATGTTCTGTATAAGGAGAGGTATTTTTGTTATTATCGTTTTTTACCAATGAAAAAACCTAGATTAGATTTTATTGTATTTGTTTATTCTGCTTTGTACATGATTATATTTCACTTTCTTTGCAGGTGTTGGGAATGGTCCGAGTCCCACTTTACCAAACTAAAAATGGAGGAGGTCTGTCTTTGTTCCTGTCTCACTCTTTTATTGGGAACGCCCGGCTACAGCTGGTGGACTGTTTGCTGCGCTTTGGTCTCATCCCTGCAAAACACTTACACAAAGCCCTCAGTCGCTCTGTGGAGACTCACAAACATAATGCTCAAGACCTCAGATCAGCTCTAGACTTCATACAGCAGAAACTGAACTGACTCTACTGGACATGCACAAGCCTTCTTCCAGGGGTCTTCAACAGTTGATCAAAGTAGCCCTTATTGAAGAAAAATAATTTTCAGTCATACTTTTCGGTTTGTTTTTATTAAAATCTTGAAGAGCTCTTTCTAATTTCTTTAATGTTTTTTTTTTAAGAAGCTAGGTCATACAGCCTTTATTCGTGCTTTATGATCATTAATTAGCTTATTCTGTTTTGCAGTTTGTAATTGCCTTAACTGCATCTATGGAAGAAACGGTGTCAGCCACATCATCCTTAATAGAAAGGGCCTTGTCCTTCAGTTGAAATGTATTTAAGCTGAAGAAAGGAAATGATTTCTGAACTTAGTTAATTCATTAGTTATATTCATCTATTCTAGTTCTCCTTTTTAACCATATTTTTGTATTTGTAGAGCATTTTTGGCTGTAGAGGCTTAGCAGTTGTAGTGACTGCATGTCACAAGCATAAAGCATAAAGTTTATGTTAGTAGCCTTTATATTCACTTGGGCCTTTTAAACTAGAGTAGAGTAAACTGTCAGAGTGAATAAAGGCTGAGATCGATGGTGATAAAAATCAAGCTTGGCCTTTTCTTTTCTTCAGTGACACTGTAAAAATATGTTTTGCCTTCTATATTTCTAATTTTTGGCTGTCTAATTTTGTATTGAGTGCTGCAACTAAAATGAAATATCTTGGGCATATTATCACTGCAGACATGGCAGATGATGGTGATATTTATAGACAATGTAGGATGTTGTATGCTCAAGCAAACACTCTTATGTGCAAGTTAGGTCTTGTACTCATGATGTAAAGTTGATATTTTTTAAATCATATTGTACACCACTGTACACTCCCCACCACTGGACTAATTACAAAAAAAACAATCCGCAAAGGTTGCAGGTGACCTGCTTTGTGGGTGCTCTTAAGGAGGCTGCGATGGATTAGTGTGACCAAGATGTTTGTTACTGTACAAGTGAACACTTTGCAAGCTGTGCTAAGAACTTTAATATACACTTTTATTAGCTGGCTGAATAAGTCAGAAAATGAAATAATAATGTCACTCACAAATATAAGAATCTGTGCAATATGCTCTCAGTCCAAGATGTGGAGACATAAATGATTATCGTTTGTATTGTCCTTTTCTGTTAAAAATTTGTTCAGAATGAATACATAAATATACTTTGTTAGTACTAAAACAACATGGACATCAATTCTTTGGCCATGTTGTTTTGATAAACACATCTTCTATTGTATGTTTAGGAAACTCCCTCAAGTCTCCCTCAGAAAATGACAGTCAGTCGATTTTTCTCTTTGCTTCCAAGCTAATTTTGAAAAATAATGTTAGTCATTTGCATATTTTTTCTGACATTTTTATAGATTGTCTGTCTCCAGGAAAGTCACCAATGCCTACAGGTGACAGCAAAAATAATCATTAGAGGTCATCTGAAAATACTGTAAATGGCATATTAAGTGTGTGTGTGTGTGTGTGTGTGTGTGTGTGTGTGTGTGTGTGTGTGTGTGTGTGTGTGTGTGTGTGTGTGTGTGTGTGTGTGTGTGTGTGTGTGTGTGTGTGTGTGTGAGAGAGAGAGAGAGAGAGAGAGTTTGCCTTTTGCATTTTTATGATCTATAATACCTACACATAACAGACAGCATATACAACACCAAGGCATTATGTAGCTTATGTAGAAGCTATAGATGTCCTGTGGTTTGCAATATCTTGATATTTTTCCTTCTGAAATCAGGCACAGCACTGGTGCAATCTGAGGATTAATTATGTCCGTGACTTACTCTAGCCTGCAGCCCAAGAGTTGATTCTGTTTAAATGTACCCTGGGTGCATATAACGTGGCTGCACCAGATGTTTCTAACCTCATGGACTTTTCTGTGGGCTGTAAGGAAGACCAGACAACTGGAAGTGTGCATATTTTCAATATTACTTTTTTTTTTTTGCAGATGAAAATTATTTTTCAAATCCATGATCATTGTAGTGTGAGCTGCGACCATTGTAATAAACCAATGCTTGGGTTGAAGAGAAGAAACGCATGCATCATGTTCCCTCAGCCTTCATATCAATCACAATACAGGTGTGTCTTTTAATCACTGCAGATGGTTGATTTACATAGAAAGTGTTAATCAAATGTATGCAGATTTGCCTAAAATGGCCCGTGTGGGTAGATAGAAATCATATTTGTCGGTTTTTCAGCTCTCAAGAGGGAAAAAAACTGCACCACATCCGGCAGCAACAGACAGGAAGCGCTAGAGTAGAAACCATGATCACTGTGGTCCAAAACATGGGTCATATTTTGAGTAAGCTTATGTCAGCGTGAGGAAATGCCTTGTTCTGTCAGACTGCACCTTGCAATCGCAGGATGGAGTCATGTGACTGTGTTGTTAGGGCGAATAACACAAGGTCATCAGGAAAACATTTGGAGCGAGAGAGGGATGCAGTGAGGAGGGAGGAAGGCGGGGGGTATCAGCGGATGGATGGAGGAGCAGGAGGAAAAGATGGTATATTCATAGCAGCAGCCGTATTTATAGGCGCCCGGAGGAGAGGATGGAGCGGGGGGCGGGGCTTCTGCTGAGCGATCGACTAGGAGAGGGGGAGAGAGAGAGGCTTAGGAGGGAAGGAAGAAAGGGAGCCAGCGAGAGGGGAGGGCTGTTTTTGATGAGAGCGTGTGTGTGTAAGAGAAATCTGTCACATTCAAACACTGTTCTGTCTCGTGTGCCACAGGGAGATGGAGGGATGAGCGCAGAAGAGAGAAGATAGACAGATACGACGCAAGAGGACAAGCATGTGAGGAAGGTAGGGCTGTCATGTCATTTGTTTACATGCACAAGTGATGTCTTCATGCAAAAGTCAGGAGTTTGGAGGGTGCGTGTTTAACCTTACATTCACTTCCTCTGCTGCTGCCTCTGAAGTGGACAAATGGATGTAGGCTGCAGATTCACTCAAGAGGTATCAATTATGTAATATGTGTGCACCATTTTCAGCCAGGCTCAGGCTGTTGTGTTGTGAGTGTTTGTGTGGCTGTTGTGTGGGGTACCTTCTTGACCACACCAGTGATTTATGACCATTCACAGACATAAATCAAGTCTCTGTTTAGATGTCCTCTGAGGTTCTCACATGTCTAATTTATACTGACTGTTAATTTACAGTCAAGCTATGGCAATGGATAAACAGGTCACTGAAATGCATGTAGTAGTACAGAAATACCAGAGTGGACAGAGGTTTGTTGCTGTCCTTAAGTGGCTCTAACACTGGTGTATATACAGAAAGCTTGCATACTAATAAATAGATAATAATTGTAAAATAGTCAGTCAAATACAAAAGCCATAAATAAATCTGAGTAACAAAAAAATCTTTGAAAGATATTTTGTCAATATTTAGGTATTATTCCATACAATAGAAATGTCAGCAACCTTCCAGTTCTGAGAAGCAGACAGGAACAGTGCTCACATCACGTACTGTACTACCATAAATAGAAAAGGTTGCTGTTTTTTGCAATGCCTGCACGAAAAAACAGCATTACCCATGTCGTGATGGTAGTAAATTTCTTTTGAACAGCAGGAAGATATACCATGTTTAGTTTATATAGCTGAGTTGTTAAATGTTGGATTGGTGGGTTACTAAAGTTTTTGACACTGCTGCAGTGGCAATGTAATGAGTAGGCTTTTGGAACAGGAAGACACTCTCACAGGTGTTTGTCATTTGTATCATTTGTGTGCTTTTGTGAGCAGGGATGCATGCAATGTAGAAGTCAGCATTATATAAGAGTAGAAATAACTACAAATAGCTGCAAATATCACACATCATGAATAATATCCTCTTTATTTTTTAGATGTAAACTCACTAGAATGGTACTGGTCTACTTAATGTTGTCAGTGGAGACGTCCTCAGTATATTGTACTGAATGGTAAAAATATAGTTGTAATAATTATCTTTTTTTTAGATTGTATTTCTTGTTGGTGAGGGAAATATCAATACAATTAACTGCACTGCAATATGGTCCTTTTAAAAAAGGTGATCTCCTATCCCAGCTTCTTTGGCCTGCAGTAGGGTGACACATTGGGCAGCAGCCAGTTAATTTCAGGGGGTTACATTTAACGCACAAAAGTGACTGCAAAGCAGAAACTATATATAAGTATATAAATCTGTGTGATAAATCTGAGCACAAGACCCACCACCAGTAAACCAATATAGCACACATTTCCACTTATGTCCACTGTTGTTTTCAGAGAAAAACTCTCCAAATGTCAAGAATTTTATGAGAGTCTTTAATAAATCACTAACATGAAGACATCTTTCAGAAATGGCGCTAATGTGTACAATCATAACACAGACAGGGAAATGAATGAGTTGTCACAAACTAAAGGTTCCTTGGAAACCAAGCACTGCGGATGTGGCCCCTTTCACCCAACTGTCAGACTGTTTTCATTTCACTTTTTTTTTCTGCCAATATGCATGCATTCTGTAAAGGAAGTTGTGGCTAATATCTTAAGGGAATGGAGAAGTAGCTCTTTAACTTAATACACAATCTCAAAGATGACTCCTTAACTTTCTCAGTGTGTTTCGTCTCACTTAATCCTTTCATTTTGAGGTTTGAGTACTAAAATTAAATACCGTATATGAGTCAGTGACCTATTTACCCTACTCACCGGAAGGTTGATAGTTTGAACCTCGCTATGGTGTTTTTTCACACTTCATCAACCTCCTGTATACTTTATGAGACACAGAATTCCAGATACCTATGAATCAGTGTTGATCTATAATTGTTGATCAATTGTGTTGAATAAAAATGCAGATAACTGGTGTAAAAATTATACAAATTAGCTTGGATTATGTAAAAAAGATGGAGTAGCTGTTTTGTCAGTTTTAAAAGGTCCTATATTACACAAAATGTATTTGTGTGATTCATGTTAGACTGCTGGTACCACATCAAAAACATATCTTCAGTTGTGTTTTGTTTTATTGTTGTTTAAGTAATCAAAGTTCAAAATGCTCTTTTCTAACTTGTGATGTCATGAAGTAGTCGTTTTCAATTTAACAGCTCCTTTTACCTTTAGTTCAGTAGAAATAGGGAATTCCAGCCAGGGCTGAAATCATTCAAGTGATTCTAGTGAAGAAATATGGATTTTAAAAACACAGTGGAGCACTTCCTGTATTACCATATAACATCATAAGGTGGAATACAGTGTTTTCTGTTTTTTGTTTGAGACAAGAACTCAGCCTAAACATGTAGGATTTATGTGTTAAAAATGTGTGAATGAAACCTCCCGGTATGTTTTTGATGAGGAAATGACATTACATGACAACATAGATTACAAAATAGAGTAAATATGGCCCCTTTAAGTAGTGCTAAAACATTTCTAGTGAGATTTTGTGTATTATTCTCTCCATCAGATATAATTTCCCATGCTGCAGCAGTCGCTAAAAGGATGTGTGAGACTCCTGACGGGTGTAGCTTGGGGGAAACTTTTGTCTGAATTAGGATTTGACTCGTTTGCATGGCTAATCTCTCATCGGCCTAAATCTCATCGCAGCTCTACTTGTTGCAAAAGGCTTCGCACGGTTATCTTAATGAAATGATCAGATGGTTTGCTTGTGTCAGCCTATTAGATTAACATACCCAGTTATAAGTCATTTCCCCCAAAAAAGACAAAAATGGTTGACAGCAGCTGTTGGCTCGCATTAATTCCAACGGGCTTTAATCACCTGCAGAGGACGCTACTATAAGCCCTAAGCTGACAGAACCTCTGCTGTCTGCCTCTGATTTAATAGGCTAATTCCATTATATTTCATGTCAGGGCTACACCACTTCTCCACACCACTCTCCACACATACAGATGAATGCTCTCTGCTGCTTTCTGGACTTGTGTTACATATTTAAGTGCCCTCTGCTGCAGCATCACTCACACAGATATCTAGTCTGCTTCGGTCAGGTTGTTTACATGGAAGACACATTTTGAGCCATTACTTCTGGCTACTTTTTAGTGACTTGATTGGTTGTAATAAGATTGTAATGTCACTGTGCAGTATCTATGTTAAGCCCTGTAAAGGAATTCCTTACTTACCATCTTACACAACTGATTCAAATAAATATTGGTATTATTATTATAATTATTTCACTAAGTCCATGAGAAAATGCAATAGCTAACAAAATGTATGAAAATAAGTACACAAAACCCTGGGTGCATGTTTATCTGACAGAATCAAACTGCATTTACTGTTTTGTCATACGTTCAATAAAAAGACAGGCATGTACAAATACTAGGCTGTAGACCTTTAATCGTTTAGTCAATTAATTGGTCAATGGTGTCTTAGTCGACCAAAATGTGTATAATTTTATTTATATTAAGGATTTTAGTAGTAAAAAGGAGAAGCAAGTGAGTGTGTTAGCTGCAGATTAGGTATTGTTTGGTATTTATATGTAAAAAGGCAGATTAAACTCATGATTCACAAGTTTGATCTGTCTTTACATAAATGCATTTTTTCCTAGTACTTTGTTGTTGTCTTGTGACTGCAGTTTGGGTCAGATACATAGAGATATGTAATAGTTTTGAGAGCTTTTGCCATTCCCCTTTTTAGTCGACTAATCAATTGGCAGGACATGTCTTTAGTCAATAGCAATTTAGCAATTTATTTAGTAGGCTGCAGCGCTAACAAATACCATCTTTTTTTGGAATATTTTCAATAATAATGGCATAGTGTGTTCTGGTCATTGTCAGCTTGCCCCCAGCTAGCCTCTCCTTAGCTCTGAGTAGTACCATCACCATCACCACAGCATAATCATACTTAAAATGCATTCAGAATGTAGTCAGATAATCTTAAATTTGTTAAAAATTTCACAAAAATTTCACACACATGACATAAAATGAATGCCCTACACAAAACTTTTTTTGCTACAGTGTCTCTCGATTGTTGTACTGATGGTTCTGTGCCTTCAGTCGCTCTTCCATTGATGGTTCATGATTTAGAAAAAGGAGTATCTTCTATGAAAGCCTCGCAGCTGCACATCAGGGCTGATACAAGACTATGAGCTCAGGCAAAGCAGTTGAATCAAATGCACCAAATGTCAAATGTTCCTAAAAGTTTGGAGGAAGTGAGCTCAGTCTGAAGTCATCCATATTTTTCTCATTTGAGCACAGATCCATAACAGTTCTGCAGTGTCCTCCTGAGATGTTGTTCGGTGCCTAGAAAACAGCTGCGGTTCTGACAGATTATGGGCGTACACTTAGGCACAAAACATGAAGTTGTCAACAGTGAGGGGTCAGGCTGCAGCTAACAGTGTTTGGAAGTAGCTTCAAGCGGTGTAAGGAAATTCCCATGTAGCCAACGCAGACAATGTACAGTTTGTATTCTGTGATAAGTCCTGTTCCCCATAGACTTTCATAACACAGTCGTTGATTTGTTTACTGTACTGGATAGTATGCAACGCAAATGTATAATGACATTTGACTTGCTTATTAGACTAGTTCATAATAATTTCCATGTTGTAGTGATTTGTATTTAGGGTGCACTTTGACCTCATCTAATTAAACTGACTGAGTGGTACAGGAGGAGCATCTTTTGTGAAAATCTGCCTAGTAGATGCAAGTACCCATACTGTAGAGCAACCAAACTGCATGTCAACACTATGGGTTATTTTTGTACATATAGGCTAGAAACTATGGCCAGAATGGTAGATTTCTGAGGGAAAGGGAGATATTGATCTCAAAGTGTTGATTAGTAGAGTTAATTGTACACATCAGATTTGGATTTCCTAAGTAGACTGTAGCACTTGACTTCGCCACCTTCTTTTTAATGAACAGCCTAGTTTGAACATGGCATAATTTGACACACTCACATATCAAATACATACCTTATATTTAAATCTCTGCCTAAATTATTATTATTTTGTCATTTACTATATTATGTAACTTGTTGTATTTGGGTGTACAGTATGGGGATTCCGTGTAGATTTCCTCGTTTGATTCAGCTCCGTTGTGACCTTGACTGTGTGTGATCCCTCCTATCCTCCCTAGATCCTCTCACCTCCTCCTTCTCTCCCTCTCTCCCTCTCTCTTGCTCTCTCTAACTGAACTCTTTCTGTGAATTCCTCCCCCCTCAGCTGCTCCTCAGATCATTTACATGGGCTTTGTTCTGCACAGATTAAGGTCATTGGCTGATGAGGGCCTCCAAGGTCTCAGGGCCCTGCAGAAGTGACTTAAATCTTCTTTTCTATACTTCTTCATTTGCTGTATTTCTAGATCATGCTGGGTTTGGAGAAAATGAAACTGCTCTAATCTGGGAGCTATTTTACTGTCTTTGTAGTTGTGTTGTTTAACGGAGCGGGTTATAATGATGATTATGCATGCACTGAAATGCTATTATTCAATTATCTTTTCGTTTTGAGTCTTGAGAAGAAGTAGTTTTAGGTCAAATGTACTATGACTGCTGGGAAATAACGTCCAAATTTGTTCTAAATCTATACATGTTCCACTGACCTTTTTTTGCAACTGCTGGAGATTCCATGGAAAGTTGTACATGCATTTTTCTCCCCTTTTGTTAATTTGTGTGCATCAGTGGCTCTGTGGTTAAAGCAGTGGTCCCCCACTGCTCTAACCAGTCTGAGGTTGCTCAGACCTCGTTTTGTTGTTGTGTCCTCAGGCAAGACAATTCACCCATCTTGTTTAGTTTCAAAGTGGTGTGACTGGTGGTGGTTGGAGAGGCTTTGGTACAAATGATGACAGCCAGGCTTCAGTCAGTCTACCCCAGGGCAGCTGTGGCTAAAATAGTAGTTTACCACCACCGAGTGTGGAGGGAATGATTAAAGAACTATAGTGTTGCGCTTTGAGAAGCTTCGAAAATCCTGTAAACCATATTACAAGTGCATGGCTTAATTGTTATTATTAATTTCAACCTTTAAGGAATACGATCACAGTTACCTGGAACTGCTGAGAAAGTCACTACTTTTGGACAACGTGTTTTTGTCAAATGAAAAAAAAAACAAAAAAAAAAAAAGCAGTTATAATCTGTGGTGTAACAGAACAACAAAGATAGTATCATCAAAGTATTGTTTACTCCTTTAACTAAATATATAAAATTTATCAATAATATTGTGAAAGGTGAGTATATAGTTTATAATAATAAAAAAGATAGTTCACAGTGTTGAATTCACACTGTTAAACAAAGTGTGTTACTTTTGACACTATATAGCCACCAACTGTGTAATGCAATTGCTCTAGTCAGCTTTCCTTGACAACAGAAAATAAAATAACAAAATGCCACATTGTTGTTTGTTTGGTTTTTTTTTTGTTGGTCTTTCCATTTCAAAACTAAAACAAATTTTGCACACCATAAGCATTTGACATTACATTTAGTGTAAAAAAAGGTTGAGTTTTTAGAAATTTCAGATAGTTGTGAATATAATGAAGCAGTACTCTTTGTGGTTTGTAAACTGAACTCTCTGGTTTCTTCAAAGTGGATGGGAAAATGATTTAAAAGCAGCAAACTGGCACTTGTTGCTCTGTATTGGTTGAGACATTCTAACCGGATGTGGGCAGTTGCTTCTGTCTGTGTTTGCATTCAAGGCTGAAACTCAATAGCAAGATAAGATGTGGCTTAAATTGGAGGACTGTTTTCATTCAGGTAAAAACTGAACTGAACTGTCAGTACTCAATATGCACACTTTAAAATGTACCCTTTGACTGTATTAGTTACACTGTAATTCATGAAGTACTTGAATCACAATGAGATGAGATCACAAACATTATAAATAAATAAAGTTAGCAATAAGTTAGCAAAATGGACAAGACAATGAGTGTGCTTGTTGTAATTTTCAAATTCATTGTTTTAAGTCATCACTGTGGGGAGAAACTCCTGTTTTTTTTCTGCACAACGCACAGCTACCAAGAGCTCCACTCATAACAGACAAATATATCCAGTTCATCTATATATTCAATAAATTTATGTTGCAAAAGTCCAGGAAATGATGGTCGCATATGCTGTAGATCTTTGTTTCTTTTTCTATTGGTTACCTTTATGTCAACTCTTAGGGCTTGTGCAGTTAATCAGATTTTCAGATGTATTTATTACTGTATTTAATTACTGAATACAATTAATTAACTGTTCAGAATTATTTGTGCAAATGTTCTGCCCATTAAAACTTAGAGCTGAGCTTCTTTTATAGTGGTAGTCGAGATTGGGTTTTAGGCAAGGCAACGCAAGGCAAGTTTATTTGTGTTTATTCGGACACAAAGTAATTCAAAGTGCTTTACAGAATAGAAAAGACATTCAAATCACACAAATCAAAACATAAATAATCACAAATAATCATCATAAAATTAACATTAAAACAGAAGAGTGCAGAATAAAAACCTTTCAGTCATATGCACAGCTAAACAGAACTGTTTTGAGCCTGGATTTGAACATTGTCAAAGTAGAGGCCTGTCTCACATCTTCAGGAAGATTCTTCCAGGTTTTAGTTGCATAAAACTGAAATGCTGATTCCCCATGTTTAGTCCAGACTCTGGGCACCAGCAGGAGGCCAGTCGTTGTTGTTTTAAAACACAATGTGAAAAGAATATTATAAATGAAACATGCTAGATCTCTACATTTCTATAGGTTAATGCTGACAACATAGTAGTGGCTTAAGCTAATCATGGTGTCAATTATGAACCCAATAATCATGACTGTCATAATCAAGCAGCCCTACTCCTAACTGATATTTATGGGGAAGGTTGCGTATACTAGTTCTGCTAGCGGTAATTTCAGCCAACTGTTACCAGAAAGTGACCTAAATATATTCTCACAAATATGGCCTCTCGAGTAGCAGTGTCATGGTGGGCATCTAGAATCCATTCCACCTCTGAGTGGTTTGAATAAATGCAAATAGCACTATATAAGACCTCATCATGTCTTGTATTGATATGTAATGGTCCAACCTCGAGCCTCTGTGAGCCCTTTGTTACTGCAGTTATCCCCCCCCTTCCTTTCCTCTCTGACCCCTCCCCCTTCCAGCAGCCACCACCATGGTTCCTCGCCGCTGTCCGCTGCACACTGTCCTTCATGTCCAATCTCCTCTGGTGTCAGTGTCTCCTCTTGACTGGCCTGACCTCATTTGTCTTAGCGCTCCCTCGCTCTCTCTTATTCTCTCATATCACACTACATAAATCTCACTGTCCTTTGGCCCCACTGTCCTCTCTAGGGCCCTCATGTAGTTTAGAGCAGAGATGAGCTTAACCATAGTCAATTACAGGTGCATTAAAATGTCGTGCAAGTACATTGATTGTTGACTCGGGTCTGTATTGTGAATTATATAAGAAGGGGAAAGTTTTGTGGTTCTTACTCACCTCAATTATCATTGCAAAATAATAAAAATAGATTAACTTTACGTTGATAAATAAATGATTGTAATTTTGAATATAGTGCCCTTGTGTGACATTAGGGAATAGAAACATTATCAAGACTTTGGCCAGTACCTTTAGTTATTATTTTTTATTAAATTTAATTTATTCTTTTTGTTGTCGTTTGTTTGTTTTTCTTTTCCTTTCATTGTCAGTACAACTAATAAATATTGTAATAATTGTATAGAACTCCCCATTAAACCAAGCTCGGGCCCAGTAAAGAGACTAAGTTGACCTATGAAGTCTTGCTCCTGTAATAATAGCACAAATATAAAACATGATTAGTTGTTGTACTATATATTATAAGTACATGCAACTTTGAATACACAGCTGTGCAGGTTTTGTTACTTTGTGGACATCAGTAATCGCCTTACTCTGCATCTCAGCCATTGTCACATTGCATTCCAGCAAGACACAAGAAAAGACAAGCATAAAATGGATGAATACGATTTTCAGTAATCAATAAGTAGAGTGGAAATTTGAACCAGAACAAAGTATGCAGTATTGATATTGAAATTGCCTGATCTTATCTCTCCTTCTGCTCAGGTCACTTCACCTATGGATCTGCCTGCAGGACCTCATGGACACAGCATACGCACTGACATCTCATCATAGACCTACATGACACTGTAGAGGTTGCAGGGTCACGCGGGAGACGAATCACCCAGGTCAAAGGTCACAGACTTATACTCTCCCAGGCTGAGAGAGGGAATCAGCGAGGACAGTGACAAGCCAAGGTCTCGGGGTCAGCCATGATGACATCACACGGCAAGCTGAGGAGGGAGAAGGGCAGTCTGGCCGAGTATGAGTCGCAGATGAAAGGTGAGTGCCTGGACCATTTGGTGGCTATGTTTATTCTATTTGTGTTGTATGTATATTTGTAGATGTGTGTGTTATTACATGCATGGATGCACAGATGACACTGGGGCAGTCATGCATTGGCACAGTTTCCGCATTCACCCAACCATAGAGTCACAGTTCTTTTTGGCTCCTTTATATTCAAATGTATATAATCTACAGGTTTCTGTTATTGTTTGCCGATGTTTTTATTGTATGGCAAAGTGTATTGTAAAATGAGAACTCTGACAAAAATCAGACCTTGTAAGAAATAGCCATGTCATGTGAGTTACTATATGACCCTGTGGGATGAGAGGTGATTGGCAGTCCACCTTGCTTCACATCTCAGTGTGAACAAAAACTGTTCTAAAGCTGTGCAAATGGCCAAACAATTCATCCATGTGAATACTAGCAATGGGCCAAAGGGTTTATGAGTACTATAGAAACTAGTTAGACAGAATTATGCATACTTCTCATTTGGTTTGAAAATCAAGTACCCCAGCTTTAATATGAAAAAAATCTAAACATTTACTCATCATAAGCCTTTGAACCTCATCCATTCTGAAATTGTTTTTTTGGGCAAGACAAGACAACATTGCGCACTCCTGTCCTTGAACTCAGCATGATTCTGTCAAAGCACTGTGCTACTGGAAATGTATTGGGCTTTCTCTTTCATCAAATCTAAAACTAATTTTAAACATCAAGTGATTGCTTCATTCACTTTGGTTTGGCCTTATATTGTATATCACACTGCAACAATTATTCAAAGTAATTCAAAAGTAATTCAGCTTCTGCTGTATACGCAAAAATGTGCAGCTGGAAAAAGCTAGTTTCCTCCTTTAATGTGAGCAGATTGTTCCTTATTTAGAAGTGCATGAACAAAAAATGACAATCAACATCGTATCAGAAATATAAAGCTTATCATTATATTCTTGTCAAAAATTACACTGTATACTGTAATTATGTAAATAGTTGGAGTGGTAGTTTGAAAGTATTTTAAACAGGTTCAGCCTTTCATTAGAGGCTCGTTTTTACCAAATGAGATATCTCTTCAATGGGAGGCAAACACAAAACAGCAAAGTCATTGAACTTTTTGTTGCTTCCAGAGTGATACTATGCGTGTTTTCACCCCACGTTCTGATAAATTATGAGATCAAAGTGTAATAATTAAGCGTGCACTAATAACATTTGGCCCGTGACAGCAGTGTGCGGGTCATGTGCTGCTCTGCTGTGTCTAGCTCAGTGTACTGTACTACAAGGGTGTATTTATAGCAGAAGTAGTGATGCTGTCTCCTCACATCCACTCACCCCCGAGCTGTGTACGCACCAACTCACACAAAAGGGAAAAGAAACCGCAAACATAAAGATCAAAAACTCAAAATTGTTTAAGCTATAACTAAGGGATTTCCAGTTCCAAACTCACTCTTATAATATATAGTATGACGAAGGTAGAACTGTAATTGAGACACATCAGTGATCCTAACGATGATGATAAAATGGTGATGAAATATTCAAATATACTCTAAAATACAAAGCAGCATAAAAGCTTAAATACTATGAACACTAGTAACATAAAAGCTAAAATGTTATGAAAACTACTGTAAACAATGTCAATGGCCATGTGCAGTATAGATAGATCACTACATCGCATTAAACTTGTGGTGATTCACATTATAATGCAGTATTGCAGCAGCCTATTTGATTACTGCAGATTGATAACATTGACATACAGAGCTAGCAGAGCAATGCAGATATTTACCTTAAAAGATAATGTTAAAACTGCATTTGTTTATTGAAGTATACCACTTAACAATTTCCTTTAGCCCTTACCATGTTTGTTCTAGAGCTAGCCTGTCACAGCCTCAGAACAGATGTTTTTATGAGTACACAAAGGTTATGTCAGGAATCTGGATATAAATAGTCCTATGGACCTATATCTCATAATCCTCTGTAGCACATTGCTTCTGGACTGCCCTCATGTCGTCTGCTCCACTGTACTAATGTGACCGTGTGCATGGGACTGTAAGGAACACATGGGGCCAGCTTGTTTCTCATGGTCATGTTTAACTGTAGCAGGTTTACCAATCTGATGGTTTAGCTCAGGACAGCAGGCATAGCCATAGAAAAGAAGACTTTACCTAGCAATTTCTATGCAATGTATGACGCTATTGTTGTGGCTAGAGCAAATGCTAACTATTTCTGTCTTATATTTAGTGAGTATGTGCCTATTTAAGTTGAATTTCCAGATTTTAATAACAAATAGATGTGGATGCAACTACATCTGAAACTGATTGGATAAACAAGCTATCATAAAATAAAAGACAGCCCCATTCGAAAAGACTGTTATAATTTTTAAATGGATAATGACAAAATATATATTGGCAGCATTGCCCATCCCTTTTATTGTATTTTTTCCATTCACACATTAGACTTGCGGGCCCAGCTGGGAGAGCAGATGAAGATCCTGGACTCCCAGGTGGACGTGAAACAGCAGCAGCTCTCAGACCTCTCAGAGTTCCTCCGTCGTCGTGGAGACATCGAGTCGGAATACGCTCGGGCTCTGGACAAACTCACCGAGAGGTTCACCCACAAGACCAAGAAGTGAGTACCAGCTATCCACACCACAGGGATATGGAGAAAAGCCACTCCCTTCCACTTTATTTGGCTTCTGACTCTCTAATCTTGAGTCCTGGTTCTGGTTCATTAATGGACAAACTCCAAATGTATATGTTACCGATGAAAGGGCAGTGTGAATGTATGATGGTACAGATTCTTTAGCAAACTTTAAAAGGTGTCCAAAGTTGGGTTTAAAAATACTGCACTTGGTAGCTGGTGAGTAGTTGGGTCTTAAAGCTGCCATCTGTAATTAAGCACTGCTGCAGTCTCATAGTGTGCTAGCTTTGGCAGAAGAGGACCAGAGAGCACAGGTGAGCCTTAACAAAGGCCAGGTGAGGGAATGGGGAGGGGAGAACAAGTTTCACATGTGCCACCTAGTGGTGAAAAAAATCATATAAACCTATGGATGGTAGCTTTAAGGTCCAATACTTGTATGGATTATAAGATCTGCTTTGTTCGTCAGCTGGAGTGAGGTGGGTAGTTGGCACTGCTACAAGCTGGTTAGTAATTTTATGCATCATATATCAAGAGTCAGATGGAAATCTAAACTTTTATTAGATTTTTTTAGTATGCAAGGATTTCATCACACAATAAAATGAATGAAAACTGAATGATTTTTTTTTTTTTCCCGTACTCAATGCATGTGTTGTGAGAATACTATTTTAAGGTAGATATTCTAGAAGCCTGTAGGCATTTTTATTTAGGGAAACATTCATATTGCAGTTAGTATTTCTTTTCTAGTCGTTAACATTTTGATAGCAAGCTTCTTGTTGTTCCATGCTCAATCAGTTGAGCAGCATCATCAGACAACTGTTTGTGCAGGAAGGAGCAGTGGGGCCAGTCTGTGTGCCAGGTTTGGACCGTCCTCCTTACACAGACACGGTTGATGAGCCGGGAGCATGCCTCTCTGGGGGACACCTGCTGTAACACTCTGACCCAGAGGCTAACACACAGCACTGAGGACACACACCGCCTGCACAAGAGGGTAAAGACTCAACTCCACCCAACTTCTGTGTGGTATGGGAGCGTCACAGTCTGCTGCACCAAGTTAGGCCTCAATATCTTGTTTCAAGGTAGACCTGCTGTGATAAGTAGTATATACTAGAGAACAATATAATTTCAGGCACAATATTTATCATGTGTACCTTTTCTTGCAGGCAGTGTTTTTCTTATTCTTATGTAGTATTAGGCCTGTATGATAGGGTTATTGTGTCAGTGGCATGGAATAGGTTTAATGATATCATTTATTGTGATCTTTTTTCTGTAGCAACATATTGCACTGCAAAAAATACTGTAACTTTTTTCTATATAAAAGTGAGTAGATGAGTTTTCATTTGTGTGGTTGTCATTACCTGGGAAGACAAAAATCTGCCTGAATACAAAATTTTGTTTTAGTGTTGGCTACTGTGGAACTGTGATTCATCAGTGTAAGTTGTCTTTAAACATTAGTCTCAGTGATTTTCATGATTTCTGATTTTTTTGAACAGGAAGTGGGTTGACCTGGTTCTATTACACCTTGCTCAAACTGCATCTGGTCCAGTTGTGACTCCAGTGTCAGAGTGGTTTTGCTGTGGTGTGACACTCACACTCAGAGCTCTGCTGTGCTGTTGTGGTCAGTGCCTTTGTGGCACGCATGAGACCACATGTTCACACGATAACTATTCACTTATTCAAGGGCTCTAGCGTCTGCCAAAAATAGAGTCCCAACAGTATAAATCTGGAGTGCCATGGCTCCTCCGCTGACACCACTGGACTGTATGGTGTGTGGTCTGAGCTCCTCTCATTACTTTTAATTATGCTGAATACTCGTGCCGGTGACTGCAGCTGCACCGCGTGCAGTCTGAGCCCAGAATTTTAAGTCATTTCAGATTAATACTGTGCTTTACAATTAACATAATACTAAATTGTGATCTACATTTCTTAAGTGCCCACAAAAATTTATGCACTTGTTGATGTATCTTGATTTTACCCATTTGACTGTATCAAATCTCTATAATATCTTAGAATACAAAGTCTAATCCAGAGTTTCAAATTAGTTCTATTCAAATCAAACCCACTACTTCACATGTCCTCTACTTAATCAGAATCAAATTCAGAAGAAGTTTTATTGCCATTGTCCGTGAGCAGAGCTCACAGACTAGGAACTTACTTCGGTGATAAAGTGCACATAGAACACTTGTGATGAGAGGTTCTGGTCCTGATGGACCGTAGCCTCCTGCCAGAGGGAAGTGGCTGAAATAGTCCATGTCCAGGGTGAGAAGTGTCAGCAGCTATACACCCTGCTCGCCCCCGAGTCCTGGAGACGTACAGGTCCTGGAGAGATGGAAGGCTGCAGCCAATCACCTTCTCGGCAGAGCGCACAATGCGCTGCAGTCTCTGCCTGTCCCTGGCAGTGGCCCCAGCGAACCACACAATGATGGAGGAGGTGAGGATGGACTCAATGATGGCCGTGTAGACCTGCACCATCATCTGGACCGGCAGCTTGGCTTTCTTTAGCTGCCGCGGGAAGTACATCCTCTGCTGGGCTTTCTTGATGAGGGAGCTGATGGTCGGCTCCCACTTGAGGTCCTGGGTGATGCAGGTGCCCAGGAAGCGGAAAGAGTCCACGGTGGTGATGGGGGAGTCGGTCAAGGCGAGGGGGGGCAGGGGGGCTTTGACTTTCCTGAAGTCCACAATCATCTCCACTGTCTTCTGAGCGTTGAGCTCCAGGTTGTTGCTGCTGCACCAGGACACCAGCCGATCCACCTCCCTCCTGTAGACAGACTCATTCCCGTCCGAGATTGGCCCGATGAGGGTGGTGTCATCTGCAAACTTGACCAGTTTGATGGAGTCATGGCTGGAGGTGCAGCAGTTGGTGTACAGGGAGAAGAGCAGGGGGGAAAGTACACAGCCCTGTGGAGATCCTGTGCTGATTGTCCGAGTGTCCGAGACATTCTTCCCCAGCCGCATGCACTGCTTCCCATCCGTCAGGAAGTCAGTGATCCACCTGCAGGTGGAGTCAGGCACGTTGAGCTGAGCGAGCTTGTCCTGGAGCAGAGCAGGGAGGATGGTGTTGAATGCAGAGCTGAAGTCCACAAATAGGATCCTGGCGTAGGTTCCCGGGGAGTCCAGATACTGGAGGATGAAGTGAAGGGACAGGTTAATGGCGTCGTCCACAGACCGATTGGCTCTGTAGGCGAACTGCAGAGGGTCCAGGAGGGGGGAGGTGAAGGATTTGAGGTGGTGCAGGACCAGGCGCTCAAATGCACTACTATACACTACCATATCTGTCTTGTATCACTCTGGCATCTGTGGTGTCTTCTTTTTAAAAGAAAATTAAGTACCTGGACTCGGTTGCTGAAATTAATGGGTGTCAGACACAGTTTGTACTTTGTCATGGCGGAAAAGTGAGCAGAATTTTAATTAGAGGTGTACAACCTAAATCTTTAATGCGTTTGCAGCTACAGTATCCTTCAGTGCAATATTTCAACTTGTGAAAGGCCATAATGTAGAAAATATGTTTTTGCTGTTTGTTTCTCTTGGAGTAGCATATTTTATACTGCATCAAGTAGCAAACCTTTGCCTTTGTGTTGAAATGGAGTTTAATACAACTTTAATATACTGTTTAGTGTGATATAAGTGGTTCTGGTATTGTAGTCATTATTGCTTTAACTTTTGCATTGTGAGATATTATGCGAATTGCTAATGCCCTCTATCTTTGTGAATTTCAGAGTAAAGAAGTGGGGACCCAGATGCAAGATGAGCTGCTAAAGGTCACCACTGAGCTTCAGACTGTGAGTCATTTGAACTCACAATGAAAACAGCGTTAAATAATTCTGTCACTAAGACACACACTTTGTGCTCCTCTGCAGGCCTTAAAGACATACAACCAGTACCACACAGACTGTCTGATTGCTGAGGGGAAACTCAAAGAGGCAGAGCGATTGGAGGAGAGGCAGACCGGCAAGTCAGCTGAGCTCGGCATCGGCCAATCAGGAAGCCAGAGGCGGAGCTCCGTCAAGAAGATGGAGAGATTAATGGAGAAGGTGACAGAGCTAATGGCCCTGAATGCGGCAGAGGAAGTGTTTAACTGTCTACACTCGAGTCAACCACTTCCTGTGTCTGTGCACACACCTGAAAGAGTATTGCAAAAGTGCCTGCAGTATGTTATGTACTGTGAAGACTATAACAAAAATAGGCCATGCTATGTTTGGCCTGGTCAATAAAACTTGATTATGGAATAATGAAAATGTAACGCAAAAAATAGGGCGTTCTCTCAGAATTGTTATATATATATATATATACATATATATACATATTCATATATTATATATGTATAATAAGTTAAATGTAGCATGGGACCAATACACAGATTTGTATATAAAGAAGTAACATATTACCATGAATACTATATCATATGCAATACATATATACAGTAGGTATAAGAAGATGCAGTGTGAGAGATGAATAGAGCCGATGAGGCATTACAGAAGGTCACCTATTATATCCAAACTTAAAACCTACCTATTTAGAATGGCTTTTAACACATAGTGGCCCTGTGACACTTTCTTTATTTTAATGGTGTAATGTGCTTTGTTGACCTATTTGTATGATGTTTATTGTTTTTTATCTTATTTTTAATGTTGTACAGCACTTTGGTTGGCTTTGGTTGTTGGAAGGTGCTATAGAAATAAAGTTTGATTTGACCTATTGTAAGTTGTACAGCTACATAGAGTGTGTATACTTTGCATAATACATTGCAATAGAAGCACTAGAATCTAATCATAATTTCTGGTTAAATATTTCAACAACCATGCCACCTTGGACTCTTAAATAATGTTGTTTTATGTGCACTTGACAGAGACACGGCCGAGTGCAGGAGACCCAGCTCAAGTGCACTAAAGCTCGAAATGACTACCTGCTGAATCTGGCAGCAGCCAACGCAGCCATGAACAAGTACTACCTGCAGGATGTCAGCACGCTCATTGATGTAAGGAGCTACCTCAGACCCAAGATGCTAACTCATAAATTTTATTCTGGTGTCCTAACTAACCAGCTATTCATCTTATTTGGATATTGATACTTTAGCTTTAACTATGATGATTCAATAGTGAGAAAGGGGTAAGGGGCCGGGCGCAGCGCTAACTGTTCAAACTGTGCTATCATTGTTCAAAATCAGGTACAGAACCTTTAAGTATCAACATTCGTAAACATCCAGATTTGTTTTTTGTCCTTGTTACTTCCTGAATCAGTGCTGTGACCTGGGTTTCCACCAGTCTGTGGAGAGGGTGATGAAGTGCTACCTGACCAATAGATGGCGCATTCTTAAAACAGAGGAGTCTGGTCTAAAGCAGCTGGAGACGGCTGTAACCTCTCTGGATCAGAGTGGAGACAGAGATGCACTTCTGCAGCAGCACGACACTGCCTTCTGCTTGCCGTTTAGATTCAACTATCACCCGCATGAAGGAGACCAGGTAACAACAATGTTTTATGACTTAACTTATCGCTGGGTTTTGGCCAAAGCTTCATAAATTATTGTATTGTCGTATTGTTTTTGTTTGTTCCAGGTGTGCGAGGTCAGTGCGGAGAGCCAGGTCAGGTACGAGCTTGAGACCCGCTTCCAGCAGCTCCAGTCTCGACTCACTGCCGTTACCCTGGAAACAGAAGAGGTCAGTATCATGTGATTATGAATCTTTCAAAGTTTCAGTGTGGCACTCTCACTGACTCAGTGTTGATGTTATCTAACACTGTCTAGAATTGGGCTTTTATCTTTTTTTTTTTTTTTTCAGATAAGTAAAACCCTGAAAGCTACACTTACTGCTTTGCTGGATAATATGGGTGACAGTGACAGCAATCCTGCTCCTGATGTGCCAAGCAACCAATCCCATGAGCCGCCTGGGGGAAGCACTGCCCCCAAACTTGCTCTCGCCAAGCGCAGAGCCAATCAGCAGGAGACAGAGACCTTCTATTTTACAGTACAAAGCATTTCCTAAATTTGATGCAAATTTCTTGTAAATGTATGTTAGTTTATGATTGCATCTGTCCATTTTTCATCTTCAGAAAGTGAAGGAGTTCCTCACCAGCAGCTCTCTGTCCTCCAAACTTCAAGCCAAACATGATCTTCTACAAGATGCCATACAAAAAGGTACATTGGATCAAGTAGTATTTGAATAATTTAATAGCTCAATTTAAATGACCTTAAGTATTTAATTATGATTCACTACTTGCATGTAGTTGTACATTTTTCTTGGGTTTATTTTACATTGCCAATTTCCTTTCGAAATCTCATTTTAAGGCATACTTTTGGCCTAAAATTAATTTAAAATGTCTTGCCGTGTTATATTTCAATAAAACTGCGGCTTATAATAGAAGTCAATAGAGACAATAGGTCACTGTTGGCCCGCCACGTCGACTTTTGTTGTTATAATTTTATGATGAAATTTAGAAAATACTTTAACTTTTATCTTTTAATCTGACTGTGAGGTTAGTACAAAAAGTAAGAAACTCTTTGAAACCTTTCCTACCACGTTTAGGGCAACAACCAATGCTTTAGTACGACAAAATATAGGGCATTTGTTGCTACTGCTTACTTCCCTTTAGCTATCGTCTCTATTGGCAGCATACACAAGCATATGTTGAAAAACAGTCTTCCTGCCAACTAACCCAGATCTCTCTGCAGCACACACTTTGAAATGCATTCAATCACACTTTTCTAAATTCTAAGCTATTAAATGCCACTCAGCTACAGAACATGCACATGTATGATTCATATTCTGGTACTTGTGTATTTACTTTCAGTTCTGTTTTATTTTTCATAGCTGAAGCCGTCAATAGCGACCCTTCCAGGTAATGACTTTTGTATTAGAATTGATCTGACACATGGAGAGAGGAGAGCAGAGGAGGGTCCCATACATGTGCTTGGGATACACGATAACTCACTATCTGAAGAGCCTCACCCACATGTATGTACTATATTGTATATTTCCCAGAAGTCAATGTGCTCGGTCAGTGCGCGTGCGGAAGTCCAGGCCTGTCTCTCAGTTCTGCCACTCACTCTTCAGCACAGACATTCTCTCCTACATACAGGTAACACTGGACTAACAGGGTCTCTTTAATACGTCTGCTCTGCTTCTGCTAATGATGTAGCTGGGACCACTCAAAACAAGGACTAAATTCACACTAAACAATATCTCAAACTGTCCATTAAATTGTGATACCAAAGATTGCTGTAAATGCACAATCCTGTTAGCAAACACTCAAACTCTGATATTATTAATTTATATATTCATTTATAGTTCACATTTCAATTTAAGAACACTTTTAGCATGTGAATTGCATTATATGGCTCAATGTGGTTAGAACTACAACACATATGCATGATAACATATGGATCATTGTTGTAAGTTGTGCACAAATCTAGTCTCTGAGCTAAGTCCTGCCATTGCTACTGGTACGATGCCTTGTTCTTAATCTTTTATATGAAGAGATTAAGCAATGTTGAGTTCAAGTTGTAACCTAAAAGTGATCCAGCGACTACATCACTAGCTCTGCTTCTCTTCACCTCTCTCTAGACCTCATAGAGAACACTTCTGTCAGAGGGGGGCAGTAGAATAGACCTGGGACTCTCAGATTGTCCATGCTCTGGGGTATTTGGCATTCCTCTGTTTGCTGGTGCTTACTGCGGCTTCTTCCCTTCCTCAGTCCCTTTCATCCCTTTTCTCTGAAGGGATTACCGCTCTGGCCTCCGCTCTCTCCTCTCTCCTTGTGTCCCCCCTTTTGCTGCTGAATCTCTATACCCTTATTTTTTACGCTCCCCTCTCTTCTTATCTGTCCCTGCCACTCTGTGTTTGGCTTGATGCAGGAGGAGAAGGAGAATGTCCCGGACTCAGGTATCACACCCAGCTGTCCCCTTTTCCTCTGCATGCAGCAAAATATGTTTTATCCTCATTGCTTTTGGGCCTGGTCTACATAGATATTAATATGTCCATATGTAAATTGTAAGATCAGTATGTGAGTAGCATTTTCAAAGTGTTTTCAAAAAGTAGAGTTATCCCATTAATATTTCTATGCAGTTTCAGAAATATGAAATGTGACAAGAACTGCAAGAAATTGTACCATAATTGCTTGGGCACAGTGCATGATGTCATCAAGTAGTAATCTAGGAAGTCCTGTATGTCCATACACCACAACCACACTCATTTTGATTTGATCAATACTTAAATAACCAACTACTTCACTCCTCAGTACAGTGCCGGTGGATTCCTTGCACCCTCTGCATGTTATATTCATGCATATTACTTACTTTTTACTCCATGACTTTTTGCTTCATAGACAACTCTCTTACCCATGCGTGTATTGGTTCTGTTTAGAATATCATTTGCAGTTCACCCACAGACTGCTTTTGTTAAATGGCATTTGCGATTGAGCGCCCACTCTGGGATATCTGAGTAGACGTGGCCCTTAAGCCTTTTTGAGTCAGCATCACTTTTGTGTAGCTATTCATAAACTGTTGTGTGCTAATATCTTTCTGAGCTCTCATTCTAATCTGTGCGTCCTCTCCATGTGCAGAGCTCTGGGCAGCAGATCCCTGTGGTGGTTGAAAGTTGCATTCGTTTCATAAACCTTCATGGTGAGTCAGTGCTGTGGAGCTGTGGACAGTTGGTAAGCTTTTGTGGTGCACTTACAGTGGCTCTGCTCTTCGCTCAGGTCTGCATCACGAGGGGATATTCCGAGTCCCTGGCTCTCAGAGGGAAGTCAACCTTATTAGAGACGCTTTCGAGAGAGGTACAGTCACTCTAAACACCATAATGATGGTTAGAGGGTTATGTCAGAAATTCCGATGTGTGTAAAGACTATGAAACACCACTTTAACGTGGTGGAGGGGTTTGAGCACCTGAATGATCCTGGGAGCTATGTTGTTGGGGTCTTCATGCCCCTGGTAGGGTCACCTATGGCAAACAGCTCCTGGGTGACTTGTCAGACTAAGAGCAGTTCAGAAGCCCCTTATGATAAGTAAAAAATCAAGGTCAGTTACGTCACCCGTATTGGCGTCATCGGGGCCTGGCCTGGTGTGGGTGCTTGAACTCGAGTGTCTGGTGGCCAGGCCTTACCCCATGGGGCCTGGCTAGGCACAGCCCGAAGGAGCAATGTGGGGCCATCCTCCTGTGGACCCACCACCTGCAGGGGAATCCATAAGGGGCCGGTGCAGATGGATCTGATTCAGTCAAAGATGGGGGCCCCAACAACCGGATCTCCAGATATGGAAACTGGCTTTGGGGACATAGAACGTCATATCTTCACTAATCTTGCACGGGGAGAGGCAGCGGAGTGGTGTGAGCCTTTTTTTTGCCCCACGGCTCAACTGCAACGAGTTGGAGTTCATCCTGTATCTTCGAGTTGGGGACAGGTCTCTTACTGCTCTGTCAGCCTACAGGCCGAAGATCAGCATGACCTTCTTGGAGTCCCTCAGAGGGGTACTAGACAGTGCATCAACTGGGGACTCCATTGTTCTACTTTGGAATTTCAATGCCCATGTTGCCAAAGACAGTGACACCTGGATAGGGGTGATCAGGAAGAACAGCCTCCCTGATCAAGCGGTGTTTCATTATTGGACTTCTGTGATAGTCACAGAAACAGCTTCTCCCCCTCCTGGGGGAGGTTGGGGATATGGAGTCTGAGTGGACCATAGTCTCCCCCTCTATTGTAGATGCACTTGTTGTGGTTGTAAGCTTTGTGGTGCCTGTCACGGCGGAGATCCCTGAACCTGATGGCAGACCCCAGAAGTAAGGGATGATGTCAAGAAGGAGTCCTTTCGAGCCTTTTTGGCTTGTGGGACTCCTGAGGCAGGTGACGGGTGCCAGCAGGCCAAGTGTGCCGCTGGTCGTGTGGTTTCAGAGGCAAAAACTTAAGGTTGGGAGAAGTTTGGGGAGGTCATGGAGGAGGCCCATCAGTCGGCCTCAAAGAACTTCTGGCAAACTGTCTGATGCCTCAGGGGGTGGAAGCAATGCTTCATCAACACTGACTGGGGATGCTGTCGGATGGTGGAAGGAATACTTTGAGGATCTCTTCAGTCCCACTGTCATTTCTTCTAAGGAGGAAGCAGAGACTGAGGACTTGGAGGTGGACTCATCCATTACCCTGGCTGAAGTCACTGAGGTGGTTGGCAAGCTCCTTGGTGGCAAGACTCCAGCGGTGCATGAGTATTTTAGGTGTCTGGATGTTGTGGTCTTGGCTGACACACCTCTCTAACAGAACGTGGCGGTCGAGGACAGTACTTCTGGCCTGGCAGACTTGGATGGTGGTCCATCTGTTTAAGAAAGGGGACTAAAGAAAGCTTAGTTTAGCTATATTTGACTTGTTGAATATATGTTAGTACTGCCATATTATCAGACAGATGTGGGAGGAATAGCCAAAAATATATTCAAGCAAAACTTATATGGCAAAACCAATATGGCATAAGTAAGACTGACTATTGATTTCTTCATTAATAGTTACTAAGCTTGAATCATTCTTAACTAGCTATTATATAAACTATTCTTTCTTGTTGTTATATTATGTCTAGTTATGGTGTAGTTAGTATAAAGTGTTCCCCAGGTACAAGTTTGACTATGGTGCTTAACAGTGTACACTAATCTTATCTATTCTTGCAGTTTGTCTTTGTCATTGGTAACAATGCTTTCTTTGTTGAAAGTAACAGACCTGACTCTGTTTCAGGCATCACTCTTTTCAGTGAATACACAGGGAACATTAAAGTTTAATTGTGACAGCTATTTTTTTCTCTTTGGCACACTGTTTGCATGTCTTTTCAGAGGTTAAGTGTGAGAGAGTCAGGCTTTTAGAACTCAGTGAGTGAACACAGTGTACAAGGAACAGGCAGATGTAAGAGACATGAGGTTTTTCTTTTTTTAATCTAATCTAGGTAAAAGAACATTGACACTTACCGGAAAGGACCAGAAGCTTTAGGCACACATTTATACCTAGTTTAAACATGTCAGAAATGTGTTGAAGCTATCCACTGTTTTTACAATTAAGTAGATTCTAAACACCTCTAATAACTTTAAAACCCTTATTAGGCATTTGTAATTTTAAAGCTATTTATACAATATTTATTAATTGGACTGCAACATCTCAAGTATAGATTCACGTGTCATGTTTTCAGAGCAGAAGTAAATTTAGATAGAACCTCGTTTATAAAATGTTTTTGAATCGATAGACATCAAAGACATGTGATCAGTTATCTATATGCTCCACATGCGTCTGTTTCAGGAGAGGACCCTCTGTCGGACAGTGAGTGTGACCTGGACTCAGTGGCCGGTGTACTGAAGCTGTATTTCAGAGGCCTGGAGCCTCCTCTGTTTCCTTACGACTCCTACAACCAGCTGCTCGATTGCGTCCGTAAGTCTGCCTCTCTGTCTTTATATGCGTATACATAGCATATAAAATGGTATGTCTTAATTTACACTTCAAAATGAGAGAATCAAAATAAAATCTGACCTAGCTCTAGGTCACAGGTTATGCCAATATATTCTTTAAAATCCAGTCAATGAACAATATCACACATGTGTATCTAAGAACAGGAAAGAACGAAAGGACTATTGATGTCCCTATTGTATCTTGGTAAATTTTTCTATTTGTTCTGTGTCCATAGTTAAGGCACAGGCATAACTGCATATTTAATGTAATGAGTCACTGCTTTTAAGAGTTTAAATACAATATCATTTTAACCACTCAGTGGTACATAATAGTACTTGCAGGTATGGGGTAAATGTGTCGCATCTCTCTGATGAAAGTCAGTTTGTAGTTTTAAAAAGCTTTTACTTCAGTCTGTTTTAATTCTACTAGAGTTGTTTTATAATAAATAAACCATTTTCACTAATAACTCCTCCCTCACCTCACGTGAAACTTGTTTATAGATGTTGTTCCAAGCTCTGGCTGCTGTTGATGCAAGACTGTGAAACTGGCTCTAGTTCTTCTGTCACGCTCTGATGATTGTTGTGTTTTCTGTTTTTCAAAATCCACTGCATTTGCATAAGAAACACATTGTAACCTGCCAGCCCCTTTAAATTGAACTGTACTGAAGTAGTATAATTCTTTATGTTTGATGTTTTTTCACCAGAGAAGAACATTTCTAAATTAACGTTTCAAATAAATGTTTTTGCCTGTTCTTGTTTTTGTTCCAGAAATTGAGTTGGTGACTGAGAAAGCAGCTCAGATTAAAGCCATTGTCTCTTCATTTCCTCGGCCACTGCTCATCGTGATGCGTTACCTTTTTGCTTTCCTGAATCAGTAAGTCATCACTTTTTTTCAGCAAACACAAAAATAATCAGTGCAATCCACAAACTGATTTTGTTACTGAATGGCACAGTTCTAAGGTTTGGAAAAACAGTGGTAGGACACTAATATATAGTAAAAAGTATTGATAGGCACAGTTAATAATCTTATAGTAATAAGAGTATAATTATACCTCTGTGATATTAACGACATGTTGATGTGTACTTCTGACAAATTCCACCTGCCTAATATGTTAAGATTAGCAGTCAGTTAAAACAGTGTCATGTGTTCTTCTAGTGTTTCCCAGTACAGTGATGAGAACATGATGCAGCCCTATAATCTGGCTGTGTGCTTCGGGCCCAGTCTACTCCGAGGGGTGGACTCCGATGATGCAGTTGCTCAGCAGCCACAGGTCAATGAACTGGTCAAGACCATGATTCTCCAGCACGATGTCATATTCCCCAGCCAATCAGAGGTGCCCGGACCAGTCTATGAGAAGCACATGACTTTGGAGCAGGAATACTGGTGAGAGAGTGCATTTTGAGACATACAATTAAAATCATAATTGCTAAGGAAATAATCACTGTGGTAACGCTTTTGTTTACTTAAATGTGGAATAAATAAATCAATAAATAAAATGTTGTTCAACCAGTGACAGATTTTTCTCTATTAGTGAACCAATAACTGAAGAAGGAGATGGGGAGACAGAACATCTGCCCAGTGAAGAAGGTGAGTAAAAAAACACGCTGTATTTGCATATATGTTTTGGTGAAATTCTGAGCTTTCAAATGAGACAGGGACTGTGGTTACATGCACACTGAAATTATCATTTTTGGAGATTTTTGGAGTTATTATTATAACTATTAAAATGTCATAAAAATGTCAAAATCATCTGATTTGTCTGTCATGGTCCTTCTGAATACTTACATTCATTGTGGTTTGCATGTCATTAAAATAATGTTAAAAGTCCAGAAATCAGATAGTAATTTAATTTTGCTGTCCATGTAAACAAACCCAGTGTCTGTGGATATATAAGCACACCTTCATGCAGGTTAAGGCACTGGCTCCAGGTTCAGTTGTTGTGATTGTTATTCCTTTTTAAACTGGCAGGAGTGCAGTCTACATTAATAACAGTAGTGTTGTGGTGCGGATTGAGATAGATGTATAAGTTCTGTTGATAGCATTACAGGGTGGCCTAAAAGTCACTGACAGTTGAAAAAAAATCATAACTCTTTTGTTTCTAAATATTATTATTATTATTTATGTTTTTTTTTTTTCCAGAGCATTTAGAACTACCGTTAACATGAGCAAATATAGCACTGAGGAATGAACCCTCATTGTACAGTGGTACTTTGAGTCACATGGGTCAAATTCAGAAACCCAGTGATGTTACCGTCAACATTTTAATACCAGAGATGCCCCAAACATAAATGCCATTAAAGGAATAATAAGTTGTTTTCAAAGACAGGGGGCAGTATGTGATCTCCCGAGACCTGACTCGTCCCGATTTCTTCCTGTGGGGCAATCTTAAAGAAAAGGTGAAAACGACTTAAAAAATAATATCGAGGATCAAATAAGAGCCATGAGCCTGGAAATGCTTTCAGATGTAGAGCTATTCAGAGCAAAACCAAAAATGGTGGATACTTAAAAAATATTATTTAAAAAAAAATAGGTCATTTTTACTTCTCCTAGTTTAAGTAGTGATAAGTTTAAGTGTAAGTGAACAGTTATAACTGTATATATTGCCAAAAATCTCAGAAGGTTCAATTTACCTACTGCTAAAATTTGGTGAGTATAACTTAGAATTATAGGAGCTACTGAAGATTTAAAAGTGTAAATGACTTTTGGGACACCCTGTACAATCATTGGTTGTTTATGCTTTTTTAACCATAATGTATACATTCTGTGTTCAGAACTGGAGGCTGTGGCCATGTTTGACTATGTGGCCAGATCACCAGCAGAGCTGTCCTTCAAGCAGGGAGAGCTTTTGATACTCCACAGCAAAGCCTCCTGTGATTGGTGGAGAGGAGAAGTGGGTGGAGTCAAGGGACTCATCCCGCACAAATACATTAGCCTGTTGGACGGGTAATAATAATTTATATTATATTCAATACATGT
This sequence comes from Periophthalmus modestus, assembly GCA_019594935.1. Lineage (NCBI taxonomy): Eukaryota > Metazoa > Chordata > Actinopteri > Gobiiformes > Gobiidae > Periophthalmus > Periophthalmus modestus. Next base: position 23,957,467 of record JAIEZT010000084.1, on the reverse strand, counting down.
ACTTTGTTCATCTGAAGAGAAGAGGACACTTTTTTGAGATTTTTATGGCTTCATTTGAAAATCTGAAATGTACAGCAAACAAATGGTGACGTCAGCTTTTTCCATTAAAGAATCTCAAAATAATTTTACTTTTTCATTGTTTAATGGGTTTAAATAATACAGAAGAATGAAATACTGAACAATGTTACATACACTGTTAAATGACCAAATCATTTCACTAATAAACATACAACGCCCTGTCTCCCATAAATCCACAAGATAACAGATATACAATACATAAGATATACATTAATTTCAGAGGGTTTAAAATGCTTGTAGTTTTACAGTAGTTAGAAATAGCAGCGGGAGTGATTCAGCAGAAAAAAGATCTGACACAGTCACAGAGCTAACACTCCAGTCAACATTAGCACATTTAGAGAACGTCTTAAAATAATTCACTGGTGTCGCTGTTGCCAGATATACTCCTACAGTAGGTCAGAGAAAAATGTCTTATCTGACGTTTTGAATTTCACCTCTTCCAAAAGTAATCTTCCACAATTTCACCTCTCTTCCAAATTTGTATATTCACTAAAGTATTGCTTTAGTTTATGTGTAAATATTTATTTCGCTCACATTAACTAATGCCTCCTACTTAATGTCTTTTTAACTTTTTTTTTTAACTTGCTAATAAATTTGCCTTAAATTTCTCTATGTTACTGTGTTATTCCAGGACGGAGCGAGGAAAGAGGGATGAAGTAGGAGGAGGGGGAGGCAGCACCGGGAATCTGACAGTCGAAGATCCAATGGAGAACCCAACAAGGTACAAACTTGTAATTCAAACATTATTTCAAAGTCTGTGTGTAAATCTGAAATAGGTATTGTTCAAAATAATATAATTACTGTATGGAGATCAGGATAAGACAGCATATGAGGCGTGAAACAGTTACGTAAGATTTTCAACAAATGTTGACGGCGTGACAAACAATACCAGAATATTCCAAATTATCTGCAACACTAGTGTGTAAGATGCTAATTGTCCTTCTCATGGCTGATATTGAGAGCTGAGATACTTCAAAAAAATAAAAGTAATACATTTGTAATCGACTGAGCTCTGTAATTAAGATAAACTAATAAACAGTACTATTTTTTGCAGTTTCACTTAAGCATTCTGATCATTTTACTTTCTTTTTTAAATTATTTCACTTCAGAATCGACTTTAAAGGTTCACTCACCAACCACTTTTGCAGCCAGTGATATGAATGAAGTATCTAATTGTCAAAGACGATGGAAATGTATTTTTTACTCGCTTACATGTAGACAAGGACACAAAGTATGTTTATGCATGCAGTTTCTGAGTACAAATGTTATTATGTTTTAAGCAGATGTTTACTCTGAAACTGTTCAGCAGACTACACAAAATTATACGATTTTATTGCATAGTTTACATGACAATATTTGATTTATATATACTGTTTCTCTTCTCTTGTTGTTGTATTAGGATGCGTGTGAACAGTGACAGTGCATCGTTGCCGGGACGACAGAGAGGAAGTGAAATTAGCCCAAACAAGCAACCCACTTCTCCAGCTACAAGGCATTTTCCAGTGTAAGTGTACAATTTGTTATAAAGTTATAGTTTAAGAAAAAGTCGTTAATGTGTGATACAAATACATCTTCTTTGTTTAAATAAAGGTCCCAGGAAAGGAGGCATACCCTGGACACTCTGCGACAAGGAGGCTTCAGACCAACAGACAGACCGGGCTTTGTTCAGCCTGACAAAACCGCAATTGACAAGGTTACATACATTTTAATTTTACTTACATTAAAATCAGAATACAAATAAATGAACAAAACAATGGAAGTACTGATTCACTCTGGGCCATAGGTGCATATAGCCAGACTTGCTATTTGTTAACTGAACATATCTTGAAATTATAAACTAAAATTGTGTAACTTTCTCTGCCTGAATGGACTGCTGTGTTGCTAACTTCACAATGATCAGTAGAAAAGGGTATTTAAGGTGCCCTGGTATTGTTATTTTAATAATTTATCAGCAGAGAACAAGAAATGGCCAGGGCAGGGAAGTCAATGAAGTATACTATTGATTCACAGTACCCACTGATCTATCAATTACACAATCGTGGTCAATGCAACACAATGGGCCGTGGGTTGAGGATAGAAAATAACATAGCATAAATGTTTTACTCCAGTGCCCAGATAGGTTACATCAGGAACAAAATCCAACACGTAAATCCACTTAGTCTGGATGTGTCTGAAACTGTTTTATTAGTCATATAAAACTAAAAAAGAAAAATATAAAAAAGTTTATCGCTGTAGATACCTGTGAAATAGTGGGGACACTGAAATGTGATGACAAAATTTTGTATATTTGTCACATCTGAACCATGGCATTATGGTATAATCTTTCACTGCTCTACAGGAGATGATCAGTCGTCAGATGAACTCAGTGTTCAAAGAGCTTCTGTCCCGCCAGCCCGCAGTGCAGCCGTCTGCTCTGCCTGTCCCGCCTGTTGCAGCGCCCCCTGCCTCCTCCAGCTCCACCACCTCCCCTCCTCTGCCTCAGCCCGTCACTAAGAAAGGAGGATTTGGGCTTCGAGGCCGGGTCCTCTTCAGACCTGTTGACTGACAGCACACACTTGCTTTATGACATTGGTTCAGCTCATGAGGTTGAAGATTCTTTGACACGTGTAGAATATCTGTGCCATCTTGTCGAGTTCTTCTTGTTGTGTCCAGGTGGTCATGATTTTGTTCTGTGGACTTTTTTACATCTTTTGGGGGAACCATGTAAAGGCCTCATCAGACTAAACTGAAGAGTGGACATCAAACTTAACTTGAAGGTATTGCGCTGCTCCCTAGTGGCAGGTCTGAGATCAGCTCACCAATAGTTTTATTTAAAAGAAGAACACTGATCTGGGGCCTGTGTCTAGGAGTGCCTTCACATTCTCACGTTTATGTAACTTCTGTGTAAAAACTGTGCTTAATAATTTTATGTGATTTTAAGATTGGAAGTGTTCAAAAGCATGCAGCTTCAGAAAACACATACGATCATCCATTACTGTGTAAAGTGTGAAGACGGGGGTGTGGGAATGCTGTTACAATGCTCTCAAGGCAACTGCACAGCATCAGATATTCAAAGACAGTTGTTGTTTTTATTGCCAGCCCCTTTTCTGCCAGTACGCTTCAGGGCAGCTGAAATACATTTAGTAAACAGATGTAATTTATCAGGTGTAGTGAGTGGATCTACTTGTCAAGGAACTAAACGCATAGATAGAAATCAGCTACTGAGGAAACATTCAACTTTTATCTAATTTTAAAACATTGTTTACAAACGTAATAATAATAATTTCTTAAGATCTATGAAGGCATTTTTATGTCACAGCATTTCTATTCCCATTGTTTACACAGTTCTGTATAGAGCATTCATTCCCCGTCGTATGTGAGCGTCGGCCTGGTGAAAGGCCAGAACTCAGGGCTTTAGAGTTAGAGAATAGCTGACTCAGGTGTGGTTACTGAAGGATGAACGAGTTTCTCTTCACTCAGGGCTTTGGTCCACTCACTGGAAACTGTGCCCGCGCCTCCAGAGCCAAAATGGCCCCCGTGTCAGAGAGGACAGCCATGAGCCATCCTCTGTGTTTAACTGTGAATTCTGACTGAAGTAATCTCTTCATTTTTACATCATGGCCCTCGGATTATCTTTCTGCCTAACTCATCTGCGAGTCTATTTCTGAAGTGTGAGCATTTTCACTGGAGGTGTGTTCATACTGTGACTTTAACAGGAAGGAATGGAACCACTGTAAGGAGTTAAACATCTGACTTTGAATTTGTATTATTATTTTTTTGTTGTTAATTGATTTCTTTTACTCATACAAATATGAAAAAGGTGCAAACTGAAAGTGATTACATTTCGACCCAACTATTCTCATTTGGAGTTCCCTATATCCAGCCATTGGTCTTTGAATTCAGTCTCCTAACACTGCATTTATTTCAGTTTTTACAGTGGTTCTCATTCCAAACTATAACTTGGAGAGCATTTGAACTGTTTTACACACATTGTTTTGTTGTGTTTAATCTCAAAAGCATAGAAATAAGACATTCTTTTGTAATGATTCTGCTTCTATGACAAAAATAACATGTTTTCTGCATCACTCTTTGCTGATGTCAACAAATGTACTGTGTCCAACAACTGTATGTGCAAACGAATAAATGAACGATGTAAAGAAATGTCACTAAACCTCTGTCTTTCTTTGTCCTGATGCCAGTGTGGAGAGACTAGCCCACTGCTGTAATGTGATCCAAGAGCCGTCCACTGCACTGCCTAAAATAACCTCTTTTCCACAGCCACAAAAGTCCAAGGACTTAGCCCCATTAGCGGGGTTAGCACCAGCAGGTTTGAGAGGTGCAGGTGTTTTGTGCGTGCTTATGTGTGTGTTGCACCAGGGACACCCTGATGAAGTGATCTCGTTGACACTGGAGATTATCGCACATTTCTGAGATTCTCTGTTTGTTTGACACTCTCATTGATAGCAGATTAACCTAAAACTTTAAATACGGTAAGTGCCATGTAACTGGGCTATGATTTTTATAAGTGAGACTCTTGTGCAGCTGCAGGGTGCCATTTCATTATATAATTAGTTTAGACTTAGGCATGCTTTTATTAGTAAGTTTATTTTCCTAATTTCATCAGTGGTTAGTATGTGTGACAGTTTTACTGAAACTTTTCTAAATCATTTAATTACCATGGCTCAATTCTTTTAAAATCTTGTATTTCATTATGCAAATTTAATTTAGAAGGTTTCCAATCTTTGGTCTAAGGAACAGGTGTCAGTTCTCATCTGTCTCTCCATGTCCATGTTGGCCCTCCACAGCATATGCATGGCTAATGGGTGCATATCTGCTGATGCTCCTTCTGTGTGCAGTTACGATGATCAGTGATGAGTGTCTGGTGGAGTGTCCCATTGATGATGATGAAGATGAGGATGAAGTGCAGCTTGCCTTTTCAGCTCCTCCCCCTCCTGAGTTTGCATCCAAAGCACCCACCCCTTCACCCAAACCACCAACAGCACCTGCCACACCTGCTCCCAGTCCTCTGGCCCCTTCAGTGAGCAGGGATCCATTCGGTATCAACCAGCATCTCAAGGTTTATTATTAGTTAATTTATCTACTTCAAGTTTGAATTGCAATTACTTGGTTTTCTTTAATTATTTTATTATACAAATAAAATGCTAAATAATCTATATAAGGCTTGGATGAAAAGAAAAGAAAATGCAATGTTCTCTTTATAGCTAACCATTAGATTTTTTTTTTTTTTTTTTTTTTTTTTTTTAGACACCAGGATTAAAACCTACTGACAAGATGTCAGTGTCTGTCTAAGATCCTTTGCTGTTGCTATAAATTTCACCCACCAACAAACTTTCCTGGGTGATGGTATAAAAGTCTGTTTCTACCTACTGTTTCTATCTGTCTCATTGGTGTATTCAGCCACATGGTGGTGCTACTGGGCAATGACCAAGGAAAAGCTCTAATATTTAAATAGCTTATTTTGTATGAGTAACACCCAAATGCTTACATATACTGTATATGAATATGAACATATAAATATACTGAGGTTGTGCTGTGTTGATGTGTTATCATGAGGCCTTTATCTGTGTCTTCTCTCATGGACAGGTGGAAGTGAGTGATGTGCTGGCTGAACCTGCCTCTCCTCACAGCATAGACCAGGTCTGGTTTTACAGTTTGCATGGCTTTGAGAAGACTCGTGTTTGGAGCTACAGGATCTTGTCTTTGTTTCTGGCCGTCCCCTTTGCTCTTCTCTGTGGGATCTCCCTGGGACTTCTGGCCTGTTTACATGTCTGGTACGTCCTCAACAATCTGACAAGCCTAAACATAACACAAACGAAACAGAACATATAGATATCCACTGGGACTGAATCAAATCAGTTTACCTTTTTCACCCCACAGTGCAAAGAAAAAAATCATTATAGGCTAAATTCTTCATGGGCATACAAGAAGAAAAGGAGTTGCCAGTTACAATCAATAATATGGGAATTATCTTTATATAATAAAGGTGCACCATGTAACCTGCCTGGAATGTTCTACAATGTGGCATTACTCTGGCATTTTTTAAAATATAGCTGTAAAACCCTCCAGCACATTATGAGAATGAATGTGTTGCTTACTGCACTGCAAAGAATATGTTAAGCAAGCATCCTCAGCGGCACTTCTACAGATTTAGTGGATTAAGGGCTCAGGTATGCTGACAGATGATTCAATGACTTGTTTTTATAGCTCTAATGCTCTTGATCCTCTGTTGGTGCAGGTTTGTGGTCCCGTTGGGTCAGCTCAGCCACACCTTCGTCCCATGTGTTCGCTCTGTGTGGGTGTGTGCTGTCAATGTCCTCATCTCACCGGTGTGCACCAGCCTGGCCCTCTGCTGCAGTCATGTCGCCATCATCCTTTCCAATAAGGACTGGCAACCTCTAAAAACAGACAAAGAGGGGGTGGGAATGGGGCAGAGAATGGATGACTGACTTTTATAATGTATTTTCTGTGTGGTCTGATCCAAGCACATTTTGTTTTATATTTGCTTATTAAATACATTTTATTTTTTTTTTACCTGTAACTGTAAATTATGTATTTAATTATATGATTCAGAATAGAATAATTTACTGTAGCCGAGTTTAATCTAAGAGTTTAAGTCCCAAATATCTCACTATTTTTGACCAACCACTGTCATCGATATTCACACACTGACAGACCAACGCTCTGTTTGAAAAGCTTTTAAAAACAAATGTCCAAATGAAATTTTTGGGGGGAATAAATGAAGAGTGGTATTTATACTTACAAGAGTAGGACACTTTACTGTTAAAGCAATTCTTGATAAACAACAAGCATAGATAGTAATGAAATACATGCAATAAAACTATGATTTTGGCATAAAGGAAATAAAAGATAAGAGGTTTATGACCAGATTTATGTGCACATAATAGGCTACTTTGTTCTTTCAGTCCAGTTAAAACATATTGGTAGCAGAGAAGCTACTTCCAAAGGTGTCAGGTATTGTACAGTTTGTTATGAAAGTCTATTGCACAGCAGAATAAAGTGGGGATAGATCCTTCTTCCGGCTGAAAATGTCTCATTGTGCTGCTGAAGTCAATATCAAACATTAGTCCAGAAAATATATGGGGGAGTAGAGTAATGGTGGTGGTTTGTTCATCAACATTCTTAGTTTTCATCATGAAGTAAACAACCTGAAGGGGGCGCCAAACAACACACTCACATTACCCAGCATGCTGTTCTTTACCGCCATCTTTGTTGTTGTGGTTTCCGCGGAGAGCCTATTTCGCTTCAAAATCGGTGTTGTTTTCCTTATTTTACATTTGATTTGGAGTAAGTGGAGGTGAGGAGTCAGACGGAGCCATGGCGCAGTACAAAGGAGCAGCGAGTGAAGCCGGAAGAGCGATGCAGCTCATGAAGAAAAGAGAGAAAGAGCGAGAACAACTCGAGCAGCTCAAGCAGAAAATAGCTGAAGTACGAAGCATCGCACTGTTCTTCACATTTTACTCATGTTTATCTTTTTATCAGTTGTCAGGTGGTTTTAGAACATTCCATGGCTAGAGTTTAAACCTTATTATGTAGGAAATTTAATGTGGATTGGAATAAAAGTGCACAGTTTGTGTTGTGTATAAAGGATAGTGCCACCTGCTCATGATTTCTTTATATGAAATACAATTTAAAAAAAACATAGCAGCATTGAATAACACTGTTTATTAATCCTATTTAACCTTTATTTTGACTATAATACAACACTTATTCTACATTGTGTGTTCTCTCAGGACAACATGGTCAAGTCCAACATTGATAAGAAATTCTCAGCTCATTATGATGCTGTGGAGGCAGAGCTCAAGTCCAGTACAGTTGGTAAGTATTTATCTAACAAAAAATATAATCAATATATTCAAGATTATTTTTGAATATTGTTGGTTGAGCATTTTCCACAAGGTTCCCTCTATTATAAGAACAGAAAGAACATTTTCCTTATAGCCACAGACAGAGTTTCAATATTGTTGTTACTATTGTATCATGTTGACAAGCTTTTCAGAGGTACTTAAAGTTATGTGCTTCTTCTGGATGTTTATTGTTGTTAAATTCACCTTCCACTCATTCAGAGACTCACCATATGAAGAAACGGTGGGGAAAACTGTTTCTGTTTGAACATAATAATAGCACATTAGGCTGGAAGACCATGTTGAAACAAATTGTGATCTCATCCTGTGACAATTTGCACATTTGGAATCCTCACCCACTCTCACTGTCAGTCATGGCGTGACTGATTGAAGGTCGAATGACTTTTGTGATTTTTATTAGCTTTTGGCCAAATTGCCCACTCCTAAACTCACCTTTTACATCTTGCATTACATCCAATACATTGTATGTTGGGTTTCACAAGAATTAATAAAGCTTATATGTTGTCACTGAACGCATAGCATCCTAAAAATCCCATGAGCCTATTTAGATGAGTTAGTACTAAAGTTGAGCACCAGTGCAAGAGGAATGCTAGTCCCTTTTTTATGCCACAAAACACATGGGGGAAAAAAGTGAATAATGAAAATTTATAAATTGTAAAATATATACATGCACTTGTGTATGTTAATTAACCATTGGATTTATATAGTGCCTTTAAAGACATCCAAAGTGCTTTACAGCACAGTGTTCACTCCACACTCGAGGTGGGAAGCTACTATTGCAGCTAGAGCTGCCCTGGGATAAACAAACAAAAATAAGGCTGCCAGTCTATGCCATAGGCCCATATTAGGAAATAAAGTGAAGTTCCTTGTCTAAGGACACAATGACAGTTTTTGCCACATTGTGGCATCTGATATTCACAGCCATATCCCATCCAAGTGCTAACAAGGCTCGGTCTTTGTTAACTTCTGAGATCTAACAAGCCAGAAATATGTGTATCTCTTTAAACATTTTAAGCATTATTTGAGTAAAATACTTCTTCTGTGCACTATTTTTCCACATGGTTTGAATTGTATGTAGCATAAAGATGAACTGACAAAGCTGTTGAATGATGTGTTAAACAGGTTTGGTGACACTGAACGATATGAAGGCCAAACAGGAAGCTCTGGTAAAAGAGAGGGAAAAGCAGCTTGCCAAGAAGGAGCAGTCCAAGGAGCTCCAGCTGTGAGTCAGATGTCCTCCCAGTGCTACATGCCCCAGCCTCGGTGTGAAGCCCGAGGTCAAAGATTACAACAAACAAAGTGATATATTTGAGAGGAACGTGACGATCAGAAGAGCTCTGACCCTCCAACCCACATCGATCCTCAAACTGCTATCAAGTGATGGGGGTGCCCAAAGTTAAACTAAAATACAAAATAAAGTATTTGATTTGATATAAACTACAAAACACATTAGGACATGTGAGCAAAAGCAACAGCAATAAAAGCAACAGTTGTCAGTTCAGTTCCACAATATCTTTAGTGTTAACATTTAAAAGCTATAATTTTTCTCATATTTTTGGTCAGAGCAGTAAAACCGTAAATCACATACATGAGGCAGCCCTGTAGCACTGGTGCATATAATAAGTCTATCTTTCTTTCTTCTGCCATACATGGTCAATACATAACAACTCAGGCATTTCATTTCAGCCTAAGGCTTTGTTCTTCTATAATGTTCTTTTTAAGGAGGATAACTACCTCGCTGAGCAATATAGAAGATATTTATTGCAACCTGTTCTCCACATCTGTCCTGTCTTTTTTGGTGCTTGAGTTTTATTTCACTACTTGGGCTAAAAGCATGGCCAATCCACCAGAAAGACATATGACAGCTAATTCAAGATTTAGTTTATGTTTGCTTGGTGTCCTTGTGGTAATAATTTGCCATTTTAGTTGTCAATCTTTAATTGTCTTCATTGGACACCAGAAGTTGAGATATACAGCAATGTTTCTTTAGGAACCTGTTCAGCTGGCACAGGAAACTCTGACTCCAGTTTTCTTCCACTAAAAACAAAACATTATTACCCAGTTGATGATGATTTATTCTTGGTTTCCATCTTTCCTGGGATTTCTTGTTATTTATGGCATTACCTTTATTTACAGCAAACTCGAGAAGCAGAAAGAAAAGAAAAGAAAAGAAGAGCAGAAAAGAAAGATTGCCAGTTTGTCTTTTAACCCCGAAGATGAGGAGGATGAAGAAGAAGAAGGGGAGGAGGAAGAGCTGGAGGGTAAGAATGTATGAAACAACAAACCCACAGTTTATAAGAAAACTAACTTATAATAATGACTCTGATGACAAAGATTTTCCAGCTAAGAAGAAAAAACTGGGGAAAAATCCAGATGTGGACACCAGTTTTTTGCCAGATCGAGACAGAGAGGTGAGACCTATAACTGTGTTTAAGACACTTTTTAAGGCTTTGTGCCCTCCAGGAGCTGACTGTTGTTCATATGTGTAATCTCACACACATGCATTAATTCAACTGTGGTCAGGAAACGATTGTTCTATTGGAGATTTTATTGTTGTTAAAAGATGACAAATTGTGTAGTAAAATTATATTGTTGCAACAGAACAGCCCCAGCAGTGCGCTCTGGAGCAATGTTCCCACAATATGAAATATACTGTATTTTGCACTGGCATGTTGTAATGTTAGGCCCTGCCTAACGGGCATTTGAGAGTCACTACATCTAATGTAAAAAAAAATATGTTGTTTAGGAGGAGGAGAATCGCCTGAGAGAGGAGCTAAGGCAGGAGTGGGAGCTCAAGCAAGAGAAAATCAAAAGTGAGTGTTCATGGCACGCATTAATTGGCCATACCACGTTTTAAAGCCTGATCTTGTCAGATCTCAGAAGCTAAGCGAGGCCAGGCCTAGTTAGTACCTGGATGGGAGACCACTGGGAATATCAGGTGCCACAGTGGGGCACCAGTGGCGAAAACCCCTCTTTGTCTCCTTAGACAAGGGACTTCACTCACATTGCCTAGTATGAAAGTATGTGTACGTGCGTGCTGGTGATGGTTGGAGGGGCTGATGGCTTGGAATGGCTGCCTCGCTTCCGTCAGCCTGCCCCAGGGCAGTTGTGGCTACAATAGTAGCTTACCACCACTGAATGCAGAATAAATTAATCATAGACTGTTAAGTGCTTTGAGTGTCACAAAAAGTGATATATAAATCCAATGATTGATTCAGTCATTAGTGAATTAATTAACTCCAGCCTATACACACAAATAATTTGCTCTTGTCCTTAGATGAAGAGATAGAAATCACCTTTAGTTACTGGGATGGGTCTGGACATCGAAAAACTGTCAAAGTAAGTATAGTATCTTGACCTGCCTCTACACAAACCATACTAATATTTAAGGCTGCAAGATTAATTTAATCAGAATCACATTGTTAATGGTTGCAATTTGCAAATCACCATTATGATTAGACTGCAGTCATATAATATCCTCTGAAAATTGCAAGCAAACCTTCCTTAAACTGAAATTTCCTGAATTTGTATTAGTTTCACAGTTCATATTAAAAAATGTGCATTGTAAATAAATATGAATAAAAAATGTGCAGTTGCAATACTTTAAAATCAAAATGAGATGAGTCTCCAAAATCATGTAGCTGTATATTTTTTTAATGATTTATTGACAGGCCTAAAATGTTGCAGTCTTCTAGTGTACTCTAAACTATACATTATTATTTGTACTTAACAGATGAAGAAAGGGAATACCATCCAGAACTTTCTACAAAAAGCTCTTGAGGTTCTTAGGAAGGACTTCAGTGAACTACGGTAAACATGCACTCACTTTTTACTTTGTGAGTGAGTGAGTAAGTATTATAAAAAGTACATAGTTGGTAAATAAAAAGTACAAGTACAAGTTCACTAGGTTTGTAGATCATTACATGCTCTTGTCTATTGAGATTTGAGGTGAAGCACATAATGTCAATCTGTGTTGTATATCCTCAATGCATAAACACAGTCCCAATATTTACTACTAAAATAATACTTACCCACTGTGAGAGGCGGGCTGGGCAATATATTGTCTACATGATTATATCAAAACACTAGTTTTGAAGATATGAAAAAGTGGAAAATGTAGTATACACTCTAAACAACAATAAAAAGTGAAAACACTGATAATTTCAGATGGATTGCAAAATTTTATCTGATAAATGTTACAGAATTGCCTATCCCTACTCACTGTGTAATGATACTTCTAGAGTTATAGTCACAAATGTGCCTATGTTGTCAGATCTGCCGGTGTGGAGCAGCTGATGTACATAAAAGAGGATCTGATAATCCCACATGTAAGTGCACCTTCTCTTCCTCGTAATAAAAAATAATAATGAAATGAGATGTTGTTTGTCCCGGCGATGCACCAAATTATAACTTATTCAGTATTTTAAAATGTGTTTTTAAAATATTCAAAATAATCTTTTGCTCCTTTTAGCATCACAGTTTTTACGATTTTATTGTTACCAAAGCCAGGGAAAAATCAGGTTGGTCCCACCTTTGTGTTTCACAGATACACATGTAGAACTGAGTTTAACACAGGGACGTGTACACTCCCTCCGCAGGCCCCCTATTCAGCTTTGATGTCCACGATGACATACGGTTGGTGAACGACGCCACTGTGGAGAAGGATGAGGTGAGGATGTCTTTATGACTGGAAGACACATATATATAAGACACATATATATATATATATATATATATATATATATATATATATATATATATATATATATATATATTATATATATATATATATATA
>JAIEZT010000084.1:23797211-23942211 GCA_019594935.1 Periophthalmus modestus | reverse complement strand
ATATATATGTGTATATATACATGTATATATGTATATATATATATATATACGTATATATGTATATATACGTATATATGTATATATATATGCATCTATATGTATATGCATATATATGTGTGTGTGTGTATATATATATATATATATACACACATATATATATATATATATATATGTATGTATGTATGTATCTATAATAAAATGTGATTTTTAGATTTAGAGCACATTTTATTATAACCAGTAATAAACCATTTAACTTGTGACAGTACACTTTTATTTATCTTTTATATATTAATTTTATTTATTTATATGCTGGGTCGCGTGCAAGTAAGTATTTACATTCTATTGAAATGCTAATGGTCATTATCTCTTCTGTTCCAACAGCTAACTATTGTGTGAACTCCAATAGTTTTGGACCTTCTCACTCCCTTTAGTGCCTGCGGCATACATTCCTCTTTGCCCTTTTGTTGTTAAGTATATAGTCTCCAAACCTGTAGGGCAGCTCTGCTTTGACACCTTTAATGACATGAATTATGGTTTTAATCAAATAGCCTAATGCACTATCACTTTGGGCCCTCATGTTAATGTTTATGTAATGTGTCCTGTCAGGGAGACCCTGACTGTAAATACTGCCGAATCACCCCAGGTGACGTGCAAAAGGCCCTTGGCTCCAAAGGACTGAAAACACTTGGCAGTAAGTGGAACCTCCGTACATTACCAATATCCCTAAAAAGATTTTTTGGTGATTACACAACTGATTAGAAACTGTTTTTTTGTTTTGTTTTGTTTTTCATTTTAAGCCTAAATGTTAATAAAAGTGAGCTTAATATTAACCTTTCACTGTATAGATAAATGGGATTGAGCAAGAAAAACAGACGAGATGAGAGAGACTTGTATCTGAAAATGATCTACAAATTGCAGAGTACATAGAGTATCCAATACCGTATTTTCACGACCACAGGGCGCACCGGATTAAAAGGCGCAGTACAGTTACGGGTGCTTTTTCTGCATTTAACACATGCAAAAGGGGCACCGGGCCTTAGGGAGCAGGCACGGTAAAACATGCATGTTAGTATGTGCTCTAAAAAAGGCAAAGAAAGCAGAACTGTGTTCGGTTGTGCTTTATTAAAGTATTTAGCAAAGTGCTCACATCATTTTTTTTTAAATTAAGTCTCAAATCCATCAAAGTCTTCATCCTCTGTATCTGAAATGAACAGCTGGGCTAGATCTCTATCAAATACAGCAGGTTCCCTCTCGTCACTATCAGAGTCCGTCTTGTTGCCGTACGGCTCCTTGTGAACGTTACCGGCTTTTGGAAAAGCTCAAAGAACAGTGCAAGCAGATACCTCCCAGTCTTTGTAAAACTGTTCGCCGTCTGTCATCCATCGCTCCCACGATGTTCGCAACTTTTACCCGCGCCTTATGGTCGTGAAAATACGGGGGGGCTGTTGCTCAAGACTTGGTTGCTTTATTGTCTCTACTCACCGTAATTACACATAAGTTCCACCGTCTTTTTCCAGGTATCACTCCAGACTCACGTCGCTTCTGCGCTCAACCACACGCCACATGCACGCGCACGTCACCTCTCACTCACGCGCCACACTGACACAGCACAGAGGAGCTTTCAAAATAAGATTCAGATACGCCACAAATACATTTATAAAGTGTTATTTTCATGAACATTTCAAATATTTCAGAATATGGAGTCAATGTCAAGAAACCTTAATATTTCACATAGAGCTGTTTTTCCTTTAGCTTCTGCTGTTTGTGCTAAGACTCTCCCCCTCTCCTCGACCTCTGCCCTGACGCTCTGACTGTTGTGCGACGGACACACATCTACCACAAGTATAATAAACTCGTCGTTATATCAAATGGATTTATGTGGCGATTTCCTATCAGGATTTTCATTATATATCTACGGACGAGCTTATTAGCGTGTCATGAGGAGCGGACAAAAGTCACGTCGGAGAAAATGCGGTCGCTGATAAATTATTTACCGTTTTGGTCGGCGGCCCGGTAGCAAATGCGTCAAGGACCGGTGGTTGGGGACCACTGATGTATAGAATATGTATATTTATTTGAAGTGTTTTGTTTTATATGTTTGTTTTTGTTTGGTTTTATATTAATAAATCAGTTTGACAATAAATTAGAATATTTGAATATTCCCAAAAGTAAATTTAGAAACAATCCCCTCTGTAACCATAATTCTATAGATGTTTATGCACTATTTACTTAGAATATAGCCTAGCCTTCAAAACAAACAACCCATATTGTAAAGCATTGAAATGGACTCCTTCCATGTTGACAGCACAGCCTTTGTTTATTTTGTGAATGAATTGTGACATAGGTAACATGTCTGTCCTCAGGTTGTATTCCTTGGCCATGTTTTGAGCTGATGGGTAATGAAGACCCAGACATCTGCCAGCACTATGTCCACTCACCCAACAATGTGACTGTGGAGACCGTGGAGGATCCAGACCTCAGCTCTGACACTGTGGTTGTCTCCTGGAGGCCCAGCCCCTATGGTATGGGATTGTTAAGTTTAACATCATCATGATCAGTTTGGGTCCAAATGTTCCATGGACACAAACAGAGATTATAGAAGCTTAGTGACAGGTATTGTCACCACAGGTAATGCAAACCTCATCTGGATAGAAGTTATAGGTCACCAACACTGGATTCCGACAACATACATTACATACATACCGTTGTTTGGACACAAGGGAATGCACGTGGAAGAGAACAGGAGTAGTCTTCCTTCCCAAAATGGGGGTGGGAGTGTAATGCTATTTTTCTTTTCCAGCCAAGAAGACTTTTAAATTTTACATAAGAACATTAGAATACCTGCAGTCTGATTGTTAGAATGGATGGGATATTTCAACAAAAATATATTTTTTTAAAAAAGAATATTTTATTTATTAACTCTTACTACTACTGTTGTTGAGTCTTCTGTCACTTTTTTAAGTTACTTCTGGAAAGAAAAGAGACATTAATAAAATGAACCTAATATATTGTTACTGAATCTAATCTATTGTTTGTGCATATGATATGTAGCCTATATATTACACTGTCTGGTCTTGTGTCAAAGAAAGTTTCTATTAAAACAAGGAGCAGAAATGAAAGAACTTAATTAAAAGCAAAAGCTTACTGAGATATCTGATTTTGTAATGCAAAATATATTCTCCTGTGATGAAAGGTGGAAGTCAGATAAAACTGACCTAGTGCTTGGTTGAATTTGACGTAAAGGCTAATTGGCGGCACAAATCTAGAATGTGTGCAGAGCGTGTCAGTGGGGAATGTGTTTTTCTGTGTGCTGTGTGCAGGCATCGCCTTCCTGCGAGGCTTTCAGGTGTCCCTGCAGGCTCTGGGTGGATCCAGTGTCTTCTGTCAGCTCTTTCTCTTCCACCGTAACCTGTCCCTCCCTTCGTCACATGCTCAAAAGGTAAATAAGGAGCAAAGAAAAGAGTTGTTTTTCCTGTACGTTGATCTCCCTCTCTCAGGGATACAAGAACTAGGTCTTATAGCATAGCATTAATCTAAAATAATCCTTTTACCTGCTCTGTTCTCCTTAAAAAAAAAAACCAAAAAAAAAAAAAAACTACGGTAATGTTTTACGTAACACTATTCAATTTTTTGCAAATTAAAAAAAAATCAAGATATGTAGGAGGTATACATTGTAGAAGTTTTATAAATAGGGAAAGGCATTATAATGTCTACAATATTTTATTGCAAATATTTAATTTACTATCAGTGACTGTAATGGACCAAACAGAAAGGCAAGGACAAAGGTGTAAAAATAAGTTTAAATTGATTAAATAAATAAAAAAATGTAAATAGTCAAAAAGTAATTTAACAGAGTTTCAAAATAATGCAGATAATATTAACAAAAAGCTAGGTCCAACTGGGGTCAACTTAACCTGAAAAGAACAGAACCAAAATTAACCCAACTAGACAAAAGAACAAAGGTGTTTAAATAGAAGAGGACTAACCCCAAAATGACCACAAGAGGGAGGAACTTAATTTCTTTTAAATTTTCCTTCTCTCTCTCTTTTTTTTTTTTAATCACACAGTAAATATGACTGACATAACCTATTACCTTGTTTTTTTCAGGTGTATAAGTCAGACCCTTTCCGAGGCCTGCCCCTGGGCTCTCAATATGCAATTACAGTCATGGCTCTGCCGGTGCCAGAGCAGTGGGACCGGTTCTATCACAGTACCACTTTCTGTACACGCTGTAAGACCAGTCTCCTGGATATTAGATGACTATATACACATTTGAACCTACCATGTTATAACCAGGGAATATAGGTGCCTCCATAAAGGGTGTTAATGGTTTATTGATTCATTGCAAGTTTCATATTTATCTATAAACTAAAGTTATATTGCTATGTATTTACAGCTTGTGCAGAAAAGAATGGGTTTGATAAGTGCAAAAGAGGTCAGTATACATAAGTCAGTCATAATTAAACTCTAACTCTACCTTTTATGGTCATTAACAATAATAACAGCTCTGCATGTCTCCACTGTGGGTGCTTTTACAGTAAATATCCATATTTCTGAAGCTGATTGGACTTAACTCACAATAGTTAAATATACACTAAGAATTCTCATCTTAAACACAGTTAACAAAATTCAATCTGAATTTATTTATTTATTTATGGATTTATTTATTTTTTTGTTTGTTTTAGTTTTTTAACATATTATGTAGTATACTACATGTTCTATTATCTATTCTGGTTTTCCTGGTGATTTCATTTATCTCTGTCAGGCAATGTCCTCTTATACAAGCTTATCTTATGAAATGTGTGGATATGCTTTTTTATTTACATGGTAATTGTGATTGTAGATTGGTATCCTCAGCATGTCAGCATTGAACAGAATGGGACTACTGCTGCAGTTACCTTTAACCTGGCCCCAGAGAACCTAGACATTAGGAGCTACTTCTCAGTTTGTTACATAAATAGCATTAAAAAACAAACAAACAAAGTGGATATCACACCGGTGAGCCTTTTACTACGTATGTTTTGATGCTATTGAGTAATATGTTTAAAACTTCTTACTGATGTCACAAACAGAATCTGGCAACCAACAAAACCCATCACACATTCAAGCTCCAAGACCTTCAAGAGGGAACCAACTACACTTGTGAGGTATAGCACATTATTAGGCCCGAGCTCCAGAATTTGCTGAAGGGCCTATTAGCATCGTAAGGCCATGTAAAGCCGTGTAACTGCAGTGAACTGAAGTGCCTGTCAGTGATCATATTGTCTACTGCAGATTGCAGCAGACGTAGTTGACGCTGTGAGGAAAACATTTACTATCCAAGTTAAAGGTACAGTCTTTTTAAGCACTGGAGTCCTGTCACATTTGATTCTGATGTCTTCATTTTTGATAGAAGCAGACAACTCTCCACTTTCCACCTCCCCTGTGGCTTTGCTGCTCCCATTGGCTCTAGCTCTGGCTGCAATAATCATAGTAATAGTGGTGGCTTTTACTTTGACAAAAGCCAAGATGAAGTTGTTGAAACTGCACATTGTACCAGGTGCAAAAAAATCATAATAATAATTTTATACCAAGTCAGTGAATAGCCAAATGAATGCAGATGTTTGTTTTTTTTTCAGATTCTGACATCATGAATGAGCATCAGGAGAGTAAGACCCAGGAAGAAGTGATATCATGGCCCAGGGCCAGAGCATCCCCTCCCAGGCTGCTGATCTGCTACAGCAGTTCTGATGGCCCTGCTCACATCAAGGCGGTCATGAAATTAGGATCCTTCATTCAGCAGCACATGGCCACACAGGTATGGTGTGACTCATGCCTCTGCCTGTGCTGGGCTCATTTAGGTTTACTATTGTAAAATACATTTGTTGGCAGGTTTGTCTTGACCTGTGGGACTCCCTGAGTGTGGCACAGGAGGGCAGTTTAGCCTGGCACAGCCGCCAGATCCGGGACTGTGACTTTGTCTTGGTCATGTGTTCTCCTGGACTTCGCCATAGACTCGCCATTACAGAGTTCAAAGAAAACCCAGAAGAGGAGGAGTCCACCTGGGAGACTGATAACTTCAGTGCAGATGCAGCCATCAGTCTGATTGGAGCTGAAGTTGGTCATGCTAAAGCCAGGGGCCAGGATCTGTCCAAATACATGGCTGCTATTTTTGAGTACTCAGAAGAGACAGACATTCCCACAGAGTTGAGCCTTGTGTCTCACTACACTCTGACCAATGACTTACCTCTGCTGTTCTCCCACCTACATGGAGTGTCTCTGCACAGGCCTGGGGGCTACCTGAAGATCAGCCACATTTCAGAAGAAGGCTTCACGAAACTACCAGCCGGAGCAGCTCTGCAGAGCGCCATCTGTGAGGCTGGAGAGGTAATGAAGGCAAGAAGAATAGTACCTGTGCAACACTAAATGCTTGTATATTTTTAAGTATTTCTCAGTAGTTGTCAGGGCACAGTGCTTTTAGGGTGTTTGAATGTATACCTGCAATAGTGAAAAAAAAACACCTAACTTTCATACACTTCTAATGCGACAGACCAGTTACTCTGATAACTACACTTTGACCTTTGAAGTAAACTCACTGTGATTCACAGGAAGGATTATATATAAAACACACAAAGAATGTAGTAAGTATTTATCACTTGCATGTCAAGTATGTTTAATGTTAATGTTATGTGAAAGGATGTAAGTGTTAATAATATTGAATAAAGTACCCTGAAGTATTATACTTAAAGTTTAAGACTGTATCTAGATACTGTGTATTGATCTACCCTATTACTGCATGTGTTGGCATCTTGCAAATAACGTTTGGAATAACAAATATCATTAATTGCATTATTAAAATCAAAAATGTACTAAATAAGTTACTGATGTATTATTTATACTAGAAACATCTATCTATATTGAGTGTAATATTACATGCCTTTGTCTTTGTTCATATTGTGTTTGCTCATATTGTGCACTGTAAAATTATATTTTTGAAACATAAACAATTGTCTGGGCGTGTTGATGTTTTGCCATAATGGGTAAATAATACCAGTAGGCTTAATATTAATAGGCCACGGTGTCACCGTCCCCATACAGTGATGATGTAGCCCGTTCAGTTAATGTGTGTTTGTGGAGCGCGTGAAGCTGCTGCGTCATCAGGCGTGCGTGTGCGTGCGTGGGCGTGCGTGAGCGTGCGTGAGCGTGCGTGAGTAGACAGCCTTTCTCTGACACAGGCAACGTGCAGCCGCAACATGGTGCTCGATCTAGACTTGTTTAGGACCGATAAAGGAGGCGACCCCGAAATAATTCGGGAAACTCAGAGGAAAACGCTTCAAAGATGTCACGTTGGTTGATAAACTAGTGGCAGCAGACACAGAATGGAGGAAATGTGAGTGTTTTTAACCCCAGCCGGTTTCTTCCAGCTAATGCTAACGCAGTAGCTAATGATGCTAGTATTAGCGTCGTGTGTAGCCTTGGATCATTCAATGTTACTGCATCATTCTCCCAACAAAAAGGAGCATTCAGCATTTGACTTGTTGGTGTATTGTACATTATTTGTTGGCATAATGATTACAGTGTATAAACGAACTAATGTTGTCCATTTAGAAGAACCGTTTGACAGCTGGTAGCGATATTGTTTCAATTGTTTTGCCTACTTGATGATTTCCAACTTCACTAACTACATTTTACTTTTAATTTACTGATTTCAACAAGGACAATGTTCAGTCGGTGTAATTATTTCCAATACATATCAATTAAATATGTTATTGGCTGTTGCCAATGTTGGTGTATTAATATTGTACAAAACCTTTACTTAGACAGTTTTGATAGTAAAACACCACACCCACTAACCTGAATCCCCGATTTGTCTTAAAAAAATCTCAGCAGCATGTGTATAAACTGGTTAGGCCACAAAACTGTCCTTTTGGACTTAGATAGACTATGCTATTTGTGTTTAGCCGGTTAGCCTAGCCAGCAAGTTTGATGAGAAATCTGATGCAATCCCAGCCAAACCAGCCCTCGCCCTGCAGTGGTGCTGCTGCTGTCATCCTACTTTCTGCAAAACTACACTGCACCTGACTAATGATACAAAAACGAAACGATTAAAACAAAAATACAGATTTAAAAAAAAATGCAAGAAATTGCTTTGATTGAATATAAATGTTGTCATGTTTAAGTGTTATTTTTACATGAGCCATGTATTTAGGAATCTAACTGTAATGTACAATTTAATTTATAGGTCGATTTACTGCAGACAACCTCAACAAAGCTAAGAACTTATGCAGCAAAAGCATTGGCGAGAAAATGAAGGTAAAAGTCTTGTATCATAGTTTTTTGTGTACTACAGTATTTCAACATTCCACTTTGTTCTATAAAGAAAAAAGAACCTGTTGGAGATGATGACTCTTTACCTGACGAGGCTCAAAACGTGGAGTCGCTCACAGCTGAAGTCCTATCGGTATGACTACTCTGCTGCTCCAAGTCTTCCAGCCAAATAGTGGTATTTGACTAACACCATCAATTGTTGTGCTTTTATAATTATTGTTATTCTTGTTTTTTTTCTTTTTTGACAGGGTCTAACAGTTACTCAGATTAAGAAGGTGCGTGTGCTGGTGGATGAGGCTGTAGAGAAAACTGACAAAGACCGGGCCCGACTAGAGGCAGAGCGATTTGAGTATCTGAGGGAGATCGGGAATCTTCTGCATCCATCAGTACCAGTCAGCAACGATGAGGTGGGAGTCAAGGATAAGGGTTTGTGCCCCCAACATTTTGTGTAATTTGTTGACTTGTTGATTTGTTTGTTCAAACAAGACAAAATTTTAATGTTTAATTGGGGCATGTTTGTTGTTGAAACTGTATAATATTAATACAAAAGTTAATTGAATTCTGACATTGTGGTATTCAATATAACATGGCTTATAATGCATGCAGCATTATATTAAACTGTAAGTTTGTTACACATTTGTACAGAACATTAATAGACTGCAATAAGTGGTGCCATGAAAAAGTGGCAATATTACAATTGTGTAAAGAGTTCTTTAGTGGTACACGTCCCCATTTGGAGAAATATTTTTTGTCTAAACTATTTGGCTCAGAACAATTGAGCATTTGTTTATAATACCATTCTAGTATTGTATTAACCATATCATTGTAATGTGGTAAATCATTCATTAAAGTGATTGTGTTTTGTTTCACATTGAAATGTAAAATTAAGTGGTAAATTTGTATATGCAGACACTTTCTCGTCATCCCCATAATCAAACAGCAATGTCAACTGTTTCGTCTTGTTTCATCACACATGTTGGAGCCATACTGCATTATTCATTTGTCTACATCTCCAAATTTCAAAATACTGTTCAACCTTCTGATGTCATGAAGCAGTAGTTTTCAAGATAACAGCTACCTACCGGTACTTTAGTTCAGTAGGGATAGGAAATGCCAGTGAAAGTGTATGGAGATTTCTGTGTAAACCCTCTGTCGTCCCGGTCTGATCCATAGCAAAAGACGATGTTCAAATCTGTCAACTGGACAAATCCTCTGAAGCAGAGAGCCCTCTCTGCTTGTGGATATCCAAAATGGGCCTTCAATAGATCTAAGAGAGCTAAAAAACAAGACAACAGGGAATCTTAACCTAGGAGAGGTGTTACCATTCCTTACATAGTAGGTGTGTCTGAAAAACTTCAGAGGATTTTCAGACAGTATGAGATTCCTGTCTTTTTCAAACCTACAAACATGTTAAGACAAAAACTGGTTCACCCAAAGGACAAAATCCTTAGCCACAAACAAAGTAATATAGTCTACTCTATTCAGTGTAGTGAAGAGTGCAGTGAGCGTTACATTGGAGAAACTAAACAGCTACTCCACAAGAGGATGTACCAACACCGGTGTGAGAGCTCCTCTGGACCCCAGTCTGTTGTACATCTACCTCTCAAAGCCACTAACCACTCCTTTGAAGATAGTGAAGTTCAGATCCTAGCCAGAGAAAAGAAATGGTTTGAGAGGGGAGTTCAAGAAGCTATTTTTGTTGGGAAAGAGAATCCTTCCTTAAACAGGAATGGGGGCCTGAGACATCATCTCTCCCCCATCTATAACTCCATCCTCAGACCCAAACAAAGAGAACAATAGCAGGATCATTAAGGGCTGAATACAGTAGTTTCAGCTGAAACTGGAGACAATAGTTGTTTACAGTTTCAGTGTAGTTAGCCCCGCCCTGCAGATGGATATAAGACAGTGGCCACTAACAATCTGATCAGAACTGAAGAAGCAGCTTGGATGAACAGCGAAACGTCTTCACTCCTACAACGATTTGTCCTGTTGACAGATTTGAACTTAATCTTTTGCTATGTATGGAGATTAAAAACACACCAATGCCTCCCTGACATTACAAGTTGCAACAGAGTGTTTTCTGTTTGCGAGAAGAACTCGCCCTACATAGGCAGAGTTTGTGGGTTAAACGTGTGAATGAAACAAAACAAAAATCCAGATATGTTTTTGATGAGGAAGCGGCATTATAACATAGCACAGTGTAATATGGGCCCTTTAATCTTTAATTATGACATAGGTCAGAAAACGGCATAATATAGGCCCTTTTATATAATCTTTAAAAATTAAAATTATTTATTTCACAGGATGCAGACAACAAAGTGGAGCGCATGTGGGGCGACACTACTGTCCAGAAGAAGTACTCCCATGTGGACCTGGTGGTGATGGTGGATGGGTTTGAAGGGGAAAAAGGAGCCGTGGTGGCAGGAAGCCGAGGATACTTCCTCAAGGTAACTTCTGGTAATGCACACTTGCAAGCACCAACAGGCCTGCATTCTTTTGCTGTTGCTCTTGTATATAATTTCTTAGATTCTGTAATTTGCAGCTACTCATGTAAGTCACAACCACTGACTTATTTTTGCTTGTGTTGGCGTTGTGTTGTGTTCAGGGCCCATTGGTATTCCTAGAACAAGCGCTGATCAACTACGCCCTAAGGATCCTCTATCAGAAGAACTACACAATGCTGTATACCCCTTTCTTTATGAGGAAGGAGGTTATGCAGGAGGTGGCCCAGCTCAGCC
Source organism: Periophthalmus modestus (assembly GCA_019594935.1). Taxonomy (NCBI): domain Eukaryota; kingdom Metazoa; phylum Chordata; class Actinopteri; order Gobiiformes; family Gobiidae; genus Periophthalmus; species Periophthalmus modestus. Next base: position 23,931,166 of record JAIEZT010000084.1, on the reverse strand, counting down.
AGTTCGATGAGGAACTTTATAAGGTACCTACAATAGTTCTCATGGCCAGAAAGGTGTATGTAGAACTGAGATATGAAACCCCAAAAACATTAAACTGAACAGGGTTGAATTGGGTGTGTACTGGCCAAATCATTAACTAGGTTTCAGTGTGTAATACTTTAATTAAGTGTATTATATCAATGACTAATGTTTGAAATCAGGATGCAATAGTCTACTGTGCCACCAGTGCCAAGAAATAACTTAATTACTTCTAGCTGCATTGTCATATCAATGTCTTCTCTGGAAGTTAGGTGGTTGTTTTGAATTGGAAGTGATACAGTTGTAAGTACCAGTTTCTTGTTATTCCCTGGTAAAATTGTGCGTTAAAAGATGTCTTACACATGAGCAAATAAGTTTAGACACATCTTTCTAGCACAAATCCAGGGTTTTCTATTGGAAAACTGGATGAACTTATGGCTCTCTTACATGGATAAAATATTTCAAATATAAGAGCCTGGTATTACCCATTTCTACCACTTATCTTGTAAATGTCTTATTTCACAATTCTCAAAGAAGTAAAGGCCATATGGGCATAAAGGGGCTTGCAAGTTCAAAGCCAATAGCAACTTTCTTAGTGAGTGATTTCTGTTTCGAGAAATGTAAAGTTTGTGTTGGCTGTGAATGCTATAGTCACATCAAACAAGTATGAGAGATGGCTCCACTGAATGATAGGTGAAACATCAACACATTCCTTTCTTGATAAGTCTTTAATCACGTCATAGTAATAAAATAAAGTGACAGCAAATAAAGCTGTAGTTGTTTGCCTTGCTGTTGGTCAGTCTTTCATACAATAGACTAGTTAAAATTTCTAACCTGTATCTAACTTGTAAATAGTACACCTTTTGTTAATCATGTCCTATGCTATTCGTTTGAAAATGAAAGGAAATGCATGGCTGAACCTATACTGCCCCCAATTGGTGTCAGTTGGAAATGCAGGCAGTTTATTTTGTACTAAAAATGCTCAAGGGGGATCCATTTTCTTTGTATTTTCATTTTTTTTCCTCATAGAGATGTTCTCTTCTGTCCCTCAGGTGATCGGGAAGGGCAGTGAACGCTCAGATGATAGCTCCATTGATGAGAAGTACCTGATTGCCACCTCAGAGCAGCCCATTGCAGCCTTCCTCCGAGACGAGTGGCTCAAACCTGAGGACCTGCCCATACGCTTTGCTGGGTTCTCTACCTGCTTCCGACAGGAGGTGGGCTCTCACGGCCGGGACACACGTGGCATCTTCAGGGTGCACCAGTTTGAGAAGGTATGGTGCAGACAGAGACACAAGCCAGTTCCCTTACCTTAAATGATTGTGCATATTTAAAGCCTGCCTTAATGTCTCCGTTCCATCTGAGTTAGATCGAGCAGTTTGTGTACGCCTCTCCTCATGATGGTAAATCCTGGGAAATGTTTGATGAGATGATTGGGACAGCAGAGGAGTTCTATCAGTCTTTAGGAATTCCTTATCGCATTGTGAACATTGTCTCTGGTAAAGACTTTCTTCTCTTGTGTGATAATTGGTGAAGGCTGCTTGACATCTTTTATTAAAATGAAATGTTAAATTCCCGCCCCAGGTGCTCTGAACCATGCAGCCAGTAAAAAGTTGGACCTTGAAGCCTGGTTTCCCGGATCAGGAGCTTTCAGAGAGTTGGTCTCCTGTTCAAACTGCACAGATTACCAGGCCAGGCGCCTTCGCATCCGCTATGGACAGACTAAGAAGATGATGGACAAGGTGAGTGCAACATACATAGAGCAGACTGGAAACTATGTTCCCCTCAGCTGCATCCTTAGCTTCTCATTACTACTTACATTAGTCTTCATTACTTAAAGCAGACCTATTATGCAAAATCAACTTTTCAGAACTTTTAACCATGTTATAAGGCTAGTTATAACATGGTTAAAAGGGTAAACAACTATAACTATGTTATAGTTGTTTACCCTTTTCATTTACCCTCTCAAAGTAGTTTTTGGACTGATTCATGCTTGTTTGAGCAATCTTTAATTACCCATTTTCATGATGCCATATCAATCTCTGTTTTCAATTCCATCAGCATATACTCTGTACTCTGTACTTACTTTGTTCTTCGATGTTCTTAATCAATGATGTGCGTAGGATTCAGCAGAGTTGCATAGTGATTTTGGTACAAATAAATCAGCTGCTTGCTAGCGTGATGTGCAGCTGTCCATAGAAGGGGCTGACAGCTACACTACTCATTCTTGGCTCTTATTTGGCACTGCAGTTTTCTAATGCAGAAGTCAGTGGACTTCTTTCTTTTATCATGCTGTTTTAAAGGATGTTGGGATTTAAAATTGATTTCACTTTGTAACCCCAATTTGTTCAGGTTTCCTGTGTTCCTATTTTCTAAAAAATAAAAATAATAAATTAATAAATAAATATGTTTTCTTGTGTAATTTTTCAGACTGAGTTTGTGCACATGTTGAATGCCACCATGTGTGCCACCACTCGTGTGATTTGTTCTATCCTGGAGAACTATCAAACTGATGAAGGAATTATTATTCCAGAGGTGCTCAGGGACTTCATGCCTCCTGGTAAGACTACAGGAAGAGTGACCTATACAGTTTGTAAAGGAAAAAATAAACTCGACAATTACCACTTTAATTTCTTGTTTCTTTTAGGTCTAACTGAAATGATCAAGTTTGTCAAATCTGCTCCTATTGACCAAGAAATTAGTAAGAAGGCTAAGAAGCAGCAGGATGGAGGAGGCAAGAAGAAGAAGAAACAGGGAGGAGGAGAGCTGCCCAATGCTATGGAGAGCATGTCTGTCAACGACTCATAGATCTGCACATAATGGGGCCCTCCAGCTGAAAGCATCCACATGGACTGAACTGGGCCTCAAATGTATGATCTATGAGGCTGAACATCTCCACATTCAACACGCACATATAAAGGGATCTATCTTCATCTACTTGTCTGCCATTACTTCATTGTTCACTGAGCCCAAAAAAGATGCGTCATCCTAGTTTAACATAGTCAGTTTTCACCATTCGCTCTGAATGTTTTGGTGCATTCTTTAAAGCTTTTCAGTTCTGGACTATTCACAGCAAGTCATCTATAATGGGACTATTTGGATCAGTTTTTATTGACAGGTCATGAAGTGTCTTAACGGTCTGTTCTCGGCTTTAAATACATATTGTTAATTGTATATCTAATATGTTTAAGGATTATGACATTGACTGTATGCACATGAAGTACATCCAATTGATCAGACTATATAATTATTAAATCAGATTAACAAGTCGAATAGTTTGTGTTCATTTTAACGGTTTAGTTGAACAACTGTTACTTGGAGACTGGGACCCCTAAAATGACCCTACAACTGACCTGTGGAATGTAAATGGAACCATTTATGCCAGTATTTCATCTTTACTTGAACAACTTGTTCTTTGGGTAACATTAATTTGTACAGTTTGTGTGGTTTTAAACTAAATTCACTAAATGTTTTTATGTATTGTAGTAAAACTCGCACCAAAACATGACCAAAACAACAGCAGTCTTGACTCACTAGAGCCTGTCTCCAAAAACAGGCCAGTAACAGAGTGTCACATATGAAAGCAGTCACCCGGTACATTAACAACAACAAACAGTTACAAGAACAACAAAAGGTGTCAACTCTGAACTAAACCCAAAATATCAGATCATTACAGTATTAAAGATTAAATAGAGTGCCGTAATGAGTTACTGTAAGTTACTGTATATCCTGAATCACCGCCTGTTCATGACCTCATTTTGGGACCACTGATGTATGATGCATTAACACAAAATGGATAGAGGCAAATATGAGCTGCCAAACATAAGAATGGCCATTTTGACCAGAAATTCTTTAAATTTAGTTCTGAAATGATAAATAAAAATAGAGAGGCTAGTACTGTATAGCACTACAAACAAAGCTGCATTATGTTCACTCTTGTTATGATGAAATCTGTTTGGTTTATAATAGAAACTTCTGATAAGTAGCAATAAGGAAGACCTGCCATGTGAATGATTGACTAGTCAACAATACAAACCTTTACAACAGCAACACTTAATCTACAGCTTGGACAGAAGCTTATGTTGGGATACTGTTTTCATTTAGGATTATTTTTACTGCAGTATTAAGGCAGTTTTGGGCCTTTGTGTATTTTCTTCATCAACTGAAGAGTTAGTCTGGGCTGGAAAATGAGTGACATGTCAGAAGAGGACCACGAGATCACGTTTAGAGTCAAGGTACTTGTACTTCATGACAAAAATATTAGACTACACTGGTTTACTAGATTTCCTATACATTTCCTATAGTTCCTGGGTCGTGTGGAGGTGCTGCGGCCTGAAGGACTACAGATCCTGGACGAGGCAGCACTGAGTCTCAAGGTCAGCTATTATAGTATTTGAAAGTAACTCTCATAAAAGAATTCCTCTTTAATGTACAAAACATAACACACCAGAATACCCAATAGTCAATAGATCTTCTAAGTCTGGACACTGTAGAATGAAAAGCTTGTGAAGGTTTTTTTTGCATTTTTTTATTTGATCATGAGAGTAAAAGTGTTTTACTCCACAGACAGCTGATTCAACTTCTACAGAGAAAGCGGCAAAGAACAGTAAAGTTCACCTGTTCCTGTCTATGAGTGGAATTGACATTCTGGAAAACAAAACCAAGGTGCGGCCCTAACATACTCTATTAATTATAAGTATGATTGCAGCACAGATTCAAAACATCCTTGTCTGCCTCCTTTAGTTCCTTTTATACTCATGCCCTCTGCCCACTGTGTCGTTCTGTGCTGTGCTCCCATCTTCACCCAAAGTCTTCGGGTTTGTGGCCAAGCACCCAGCCGTGGACATGTACCATTGCTATCTCTTTCAGAGCAAGAAATTTGTAAGTATTGATATTTGAACAATTTCTTACGTACTGAAATGAATTATATTTAATTGGTCTAAAAATTATTAAGCACAATAAAAGTAAATAGTAAAAGGACGGTTTGAAAATGACTTGTAAAGTGTCTGACTCATAAAACTACAATTGGCTCCACCTATCAAAGTGCGAAGAACACACCTTACTTAAACAGTTGTATTCTGTGACGCTTCACGACGTCACAAAAAGATAAAAAATATTGATATTCCAGCTATGATTGATTCAAGCAGTGTTAGAGATGGAGAAATTAACCTAACTGGGATACAGAGTTAGTCATCAAAACTGCAATGACTATAGTTACTGTGTCATTGGGCAAGACACTTCACCCATCTTGCCTAAGTATGAATGTGGTGTTTCAGTAAGTGATTTATGGTGGTCACAGAGGCCCTTGATTGGCAGATTAGCAGCCACATTTGAGTGTGTCAGCCCCAGGGCAGTTGTGACTACAGGAGTACTGTATTTTACCACCGTCAAGTGTGGAATGTTTTGGGTATCTTTAAAGGTGCTTGATAAATTTAAGGATTTTTTTTATTATTATTAAGCTTTTATTATGAGGATGATGATGATGACTCTGATGATTATTTAATTTTTTTTTTTTATTATTAAGCATTTCTTTATAATGTTAACTTGATGTTATAATCTGCTTCAGTTGTACTAACTGTTTTTTCTTGTTGTGTTTCAGTCTCATGTGTTGGTGTCTGTGATCGGAGATGCATTCAGGGCCTCACAGAAGGACAGCAGAGTTCAGGGGGGGAAGGACCTGATCGTGGAGGCTCTCAGACACAAGGTACACACACGTACACACTTTTACCTTTTAGTGTGCAGCTTTGTTTTTTTTACAGATTAAATAAGACTTTTGAAATCTAATTTGCAAATAACTTAATTTTGTTTAGTCTTACCATTGAGAGCTTCTTTTAGGCTGTTATTTGGTGTTCAAGTTTTGCACAAAATACCTGACTTTTTAAAGGGGAGACACTACAGGCAAATGGAACTTTTTTCAATTTTTTGTCTTTTGATCACTTTGGTCTCTTAGAAGCTTTCATGTGAAAACAACAGAACTGTCCACCAGATTGAAATAAGGATCACTCCTTAAAGTAGCACCTACATATACCAAACGTTTCAAACTTTAACTTCGATCTTAACTATATTTAATTCCAAAAAAAATGTAGGTGAAATTTGAAATTTTTGGCAAATATTTTTTCAGATCTAGTTTTACTCAAATACTAAATAAGATATCCAAAATCCCCTATATGTTTTAGTATCTAATATGTTGACAATAAGAAGCAATACATTTAAACCTGCCTTTTTTCATCTTTCTGTTTTGAATGTCCCAAAATGATCAGTTGTAGTAGTTTTCAGAAACAACATTTTTATATGAAAACTTGACATGATGACGAAATTTTAATACACTGATTTTACATTTATGTGAGTAAACTACAGAGGAAGTTTCAAATTAGTATCACCTGTAGTGTCTTGCCTTAAAGGGACACTGTGTAACATTTCTGGTGGGGAGGTCTGCCACTTCCCTGTCTCCATGGCGTTGTTATTGCCTTGCCTTGTAATGGTCAACAGTATAGCAATTAGCAGATTCATCTTGCATTGATTCAAATACAGGTGTTTTTGTTGCTTAAAAAGCCAAACATGCATTCTTGCAGTAAACAGTTTCGCCTCTCCAGAGATCTGAGCTGGTGCCACCTGCTTGTATCCATTTCAATTTTATATCCATGGAAAGTTTAAAGATATATTGTGGAGCATGCCAAGCAAAGCAATAACATCTAGGAGAGAACAAGGAAGTGGCAGACCCTCCACCAGAAAAGTGACAAAGCACACTTTTAAAACAAACAAACAATGTTCTCTTGTTTCCTTGCCCTCAGAATAAAATACTGCAGAGGGAGAACACTGAGCTGAAGAGGAAGCTGGCGGCACAAACTGACACCTCTCAATCTTTCTAAATAAATGACATTCGCTTTAACATGAAACAAAATAAACACTATTTTTCAATGGTGGCTCTGTGTAACCTTTATTAATAACCGTAATTATAATTGTATGGATCAGCATAAAATAGTCCTACCACCACAGGAACAAAATAGTAACAAAAAGGAGTATGATTTCTTATCAAATAAAAATGCAAACTGTCCACTCTGTAAAAATATGCTGTAAAAATAAATGGCCACTACTGGAATCTAAACAGTAGTCAAACTTCCGAGCTGTCCTGAAGGCGTCAGTGCTTGAGCGTGTTGGCGTCATCACGTCACGGTTCATCTAACCAGGCAGGGCGGTGATGGGTGCGCTCATGTGTGAGGTAAAGTTTTGAGCATTTTTACTTTTCAATACCGCGGTCAAAGCTTATAGAGAGCTCAGTTTAATTGCCATAAAGTTTAATTATGTTCATAACGTTAGTGTTTCGCTGTACGTAGTCTATGCCAAACACTTTTAACTCGGCTTGTTGCATTCGGACTTGAGCTTTTCCGTTTTTTCTGTCTATTTTCTCCCTGAAACTTACTCCTTTCCTCTCACAGACGTGTTGATCCGGCTTCATGGGGATCAGGATGTCCCGCAGCGGCAGCCGCCAGTCCCTGCTCTCGGAAAAGAGGCAGGACACGCGGCGGGGAGAAGAGCCACTGCCCGACACCGACTCTCTGGACGGGACAGACCTCAGGGAGGACATAGCCCAGTTCCCCTACGTGGAGTTCACCGGGAGGGACAGCATCACCTGCCCCACCTGCCAGGGCACCGGGCGCATCCCTTCAGGTCAGTGGAGATCCCAACAGTTTGGCCAGGGCCGGCCCTAGCTTTTAGGGGGGCCTAAGCAGAATGTGTCTCTGGGCTCCTGGGCAGTGGATGTACTTGGACTCAGCTACTGGAGACTTGCATTTGACAACATTATGACCACGCTCTCATCACCCAATTGCATTTCTATTTATATGACCAAAAAACTGAGATGTTTTCATCTAACTTGTAAAACCTCAGCGACCTCAGCGCACCTCCGGGGTGTAAACACATAGATAAAACAAATGTAGGCAGCAGATATTTTGCTATTACATATATATATATAAAAAAAAAAACAACAAAAAAAAACAAACAAAACAAAACAAATGTAATCTTTATAGAGGGATATATAGGAAATTTTAAACCCCCCGAGCACTGTTGGAAGAACTTGAAGAATGAAGGAGCATGGCTTTTATTCACAAGAGCATTGTACCACACTGGCTTCCAAAATCATGCAATCAACTTCATAAAGCTTCATAAATAAATGTTCATCTATATAAAAATAAAATGCACTGCTGGTAATGTTAATGTAGATGAACAACTAAAAGATATAATTTGGCATTTCTTTTTTCAATTCACTAAATCACTGTGCAGTTAGTTTACTGTTGCGCTTTTGTCTAAATAGGATTCAGGATTTAAAGCTTTATTGTCATGTGCACAGTAAAGAAACCAGAATGAAATTCTTACTTTGCTGCTCACGCTGGATGCAAAGTAAGAAAAGGAAATTGGGTATAAGATAGATAAATAATAAGTTAAAAGAGAGCATATAAAAATATAATCAAATAAATAATATTGCAAATTGTCATGTGTAAAGTATGTCTGATGGCTATTGCTCAGCAGTTCAAGAGGCAAACACGTTCACCATGCTGGGTGCCATGTTGAATGAATTAATGAATTATTATAATTAAATTTTCTCCACAGAGCAAGTGAATGAACTTGTGGCTCTGATTCCATACAGTGATCAGCGGCTGCGTCCCCAAAGAACGTGAGTAAAATCCTCAGTTACATAGACTGCTGATAGACTCTAATAAAGTATGCGAATTATATTTTTTTTGTTCTGTGCAGGAAGCTGTATGTGGTGCTGTCCGTGGTGCTGTGCCTCCTCGCCTCTGGTCTTGTGGCCTTCTTCCTCTTCCCTCGGCCTGTCGCTGTAGTGTATGACGGGGTGCACTCTGTAATCATCCACTTTGACCAGACTAATCAGATGGTCCTGATGAAGCTCACTGTGAGTTACAATTCTGAATTTTCTCTAACTTTACAATTTGTGGTTATTTATTTTACTGTCTAAATGTCCTCAAAACATAGTATAAGGTTTATGGTTTATATTAAAACAGGGTGTTCACTTGCCTGAGATCCAGAATACACACTGAGCCCGGTCACTGGTCAATCTCCCCTTTTCCAATGGGTGTGATTGACAAGTAGATTAGCCAATCGGGGACACAGAAGGTAAAAAAATATCATACAGGGGTGATAAACATTGCGTATTTCTACAGAATCAATGAGGCACTAAACTCTGTTAATCTGAGGTGAGATAAATTTGATTTTATTTGTAAATCATAGGTGACCAATGAGCTTCTTCCTTTCACATGTGTCAGAGAAAAAAAACTAATCTGATTGCACGCTTGATCAGGCTTGAGGCACAATGGAGGACATGGGGACCAGACCGATATCAAGCTGTTTAAAAAATACAGAGCGATATCATTCTGGATTTGCCAGGCAAAGTGTTCATGGTACACAGGGTTATCTAAATATTGACCTTGGCTGTATTACCAAATAATTTGTTTAATTTTATGTTCCATTTTAGTCATATGAAAAAAGATGCAATAGTTGATAACTGTGTTTTGTATTAAGATATTTTACAATACAGTTTAACACAATAAGTTATGTTAAGTTAAAACGACAATGTATATGCCTCCATTTACAAGTAATTAACAGAGTCTAAACCAGGAACAAAACAAGGCTAAAATAGGACTTCATGAGGAAAATCTACCTCTACAGTAAAATGGAGAACTTTGTGTTGTTGTGATATACTCTCTTGCATTACTTATTGCATTAGCCAATGCTGGAATATCTATCTTTTTTGCAATATTTTACGCAGCCCTAAATCACACTGTTGAATAATCCATGGTGACTTCTTCGCCACAGAGCTCTCTCAACTTCAGCAACCCCAACTTCTTCACTGTGCTGGTACAGAGCCTCAGCTGTCAGGTCCTGTACATGAAGACAGTGGTGGGCTTTAGTCAAATGGACAATGTGACGACCCTCCTGCCTCTTAGCCAATCTCAGGTACAGGAAAAAACATTTTTTATGTTGTTTTTTAAAAATTATTTCCACATTTCCTTATGATTGAGTGCTTAATTAGTTTACTGTGCTCAGGTAAACTACACGGTGGATGTGGAGATTGGCAGGAATTCACCTTATGTGTAGTGAGTCATATAAAATACATTTTATTATTCAGTTTACTAAAGTTATAAGTATTAGTTAAATGTAGTGTTATTTTTTATTTGTTTCAGTACATTCTGCACCATGCCTAGTATCAAGGTCCATAACATCGTAATATTCATGCAGTACGTATTGCTTTTTTATGACTACTACTACTACTATACTACTATACTACTATCACTATTATGACTCACCATATTGCTTGTTTTTTAACTGTTATGTTGTTTTTAAATACATATTTTAAACTGTAGTACTTAAATAGTGGTTGGTGATTTTAATTAAATGTGTTTGCCTTTTATATCAGTAGTTGGTGTAACCTGTTGGATACTTCATGTTTTATGCAAGACTTATGCCTTTTACAGTATATCTGAGTATGACTTAAAGGGCATCTGGCACAAAAAAGCTCAGCAGTTGGTACATATTGTGAATGACCCATACTGGTTTCCTGTGCTCTGTCTTCAGGACGTCGGTGAAGACCTCATACATGGTGAGGACTTCTCAGAACAACCTGGAGTCTTACCCATATATCGACTGTGGAGCCAATAGCACATTCCCCCACAGGAGCAGGCAGCGCTGGGACCCCTCCTAAACCCTAAGAAGCAAGTGTTACTAAATGCACAGGTGCTTATCTGGAGTTTACCTGCGGTTTGAATGCACAGGTTGTTGTTGTTTTTTTTGGCAGCTTAGCTTGGGGAGGTTTCTATAAGGTTTTATTGAGTGGCATTATCATGTTTACACAATTGTTTAAAGAATGTAATGGTGAAGACTTGCTGATATTGGCTTAGCCGCTGTCTGTGGTTATCAGTGTGGTCTTTCGGCTGCTTGTGGCTAGACTAAGCGGCATTGGAGGAGAGAATACTCGATTGCATTCAGCTGACAATGAACTAATCAACTGCTTGTCTGCTAAAGTCTATGTTTTCCTGCTGTCGCATGACCATAGGATATTGGTCTAATGCTGAGGTTGCATCAGTGAATCATTTGGTACAATTGGGCTACTAAGATTACTTAAAAGGGGAAGAGAAATGACTGGAGAATGCTTTTGCCGCATCAGTTTCTGGGATTCCATATGAAACAATGGACGTGTGTTTTTTGAAGAAAATATGAATACAGAAATTGTGTAGCGCTTGGGATTGAACTAAAAATGTCTGCTGCCATGGAAATCCACCATGTTTGTAGCAGTAGAGCTAAATATCTATAGAGCTAGATTAGCCAAAAGTGTTAAAAAGTAAAAAAAAAGTACTAGGGTGGATCATTACTGGTAAATACACCCATCTTTCTATAGTGTCAGAATACTTTTGAGTGGCTGCTAAAGTCAGTATCTCACATCTTAAAAATCTCCATTGGTTTAACATTAGGCTCACTGAAAATCATGAGTTGTGATGTCACAATCCCAAGCTCTATAGAGTGCCGTGATAGTAACTTGAATGCCAAGTGTGACTGAGTGTTTTTAGAAAATATTATTTGTTTTGACTTGTAGGTAATTCTGTGTGTAAATTGTTGCTTATCTTAAAATGTTTTCAGGGAGTGACCTTAATTGCTTTTATAAGGAATGGTTCTTTAACTTTAAACTTGTAAAGTTTTTTTTTTTTTTTTCATTCATTAATTTAATTTATTTGGTTTTCATTAAAGAGCTGATAATAAAACTAGAATCACCAGTGTATAGATAGTCTTATTTGCAATGACAAACTCTAAAACATGTGGTACCATATTTTTTTCATTTTAATACATGTCTTCATTGTTGCATACAAAATATCATACTCTTCCAATACTTCCTTTATGACTTGACATATAAACTTCTATAGCTGCATGTGAAAATATATTACTAACATTACATTATAATGGCGCAGATACAACTTAATATATTATGGCTGTGATACTAGTCTGTCTAGGGCTCATCCACTAAATGCATAGTCACATATAAGCATAAGTACAAAAATATAGCTGAATATAAGCTTATTAATATCACAATAGTGCTTTGTCTTTGGTAAGTACACACATTTCTGTTGGGCCTTCAGGTTCAGCTCTAGTAAAGCATATATGTCTGTCCTCATACACTTGCCTTTTATTTAAATCACTTGTTTATACCCTGCAAATGGACGTAACATAAGCTTACTTCATCTGTACAGAAATTCCCTCCACACGAATAATGTATGGTCAGATAAAACTGGTTACTCGCAGTCCTTAAACATTTCCAGGATCTTGGTTAAACTTTTGTTTGTCGCCAGTTAAGCCAAGTCTGGTTACCTTCTCCCAACACGTAACTTTACATGGACACTTTTGCCTCTGTATTGTGAATATAAAGAGGATTGTCTTTTCTGTTCTGGCAGTGTTAGGAATGAGAGAGAGCGAAAGAGAGTGGATATAAAAATTACATCATCAGCTCCAACAAACTGGGATTTCTCACACGTTTGGTGCCTCAGAATCTTTGAGTTTTTGAGACTTGTCTTTAAACAGTGCATTGAACCAACATCATAACAGCTTCCTTGACTAAAGTAGGTAGACAGGAAGAACTATAAGCAAAATGGATTATCTTTTACAGTAATTAAAAGGTATGGTTCACAGTTAATTGTGAATAGTGAGCACTTGAACAGTTGTGTACAGCCAGTTTTTAGAGAAGCAGATAGGAACATGGATACTAGGTGAACAAATGGTACTGCAAATCTAGTAAAAACGCAAATTTCACATCAAACAAAACATCATTTTACTTTTAATCTGGATAAATGTATTTTTATGGTACTGGAGTGATATAATTTGATTTACTACTGTACACTAGGTTTGTCAAAAGAATCGAATATCAGATATTAATCAATACTAAAACAAGTATTGGAAAAAAGACATATAACTGGATAAAATCTGGCCTTTCTTGCACAGTTTCATCTTGAGTTTTTTTGCAGTACTGTAAGACCACATGGTATAATTTATTGTCAAAAGAAAGGTTTTAAAATTATAATGCGAGTATTAAAATCAGTATTGAGTCTATTCATTAGTATCGAAATCGAGTAATCAGAAACATTTTAGCATTGTGACACTATTGTACAACTTTGATAATTTTCACATCTAATTATAATAACCCATAATATGTTTTTAGTGTTTTATGAGAAAACATAATAGAAAAAGTAGCAGTATAATCATAAATGAGTACTTGGGATTGCAATGCATATCTATGGCTCTATTAGTAACCATACACATCCTGAAGCAAGCCTGTATCTTTGCTAACTTTCTGCTTCTCCAAACTAGGGACAGCTGACAAAAACTGACTTTTAAAAAATATTATATAATGGACTGCCGTGTAGTCTTTATATATGGCATATTGACCAACTGATTGTGCACTTCTTTAGCACAAATTTTACTGACACACAGTGCTGCATGTCCGTCTTTTTGGGTCTATCTTCTCTGAGCGAGCATGACTTTGTTGATGAAGTTGACGATGGCGGTAGCGGGCTGTTCCGGGTCCAGCTCTGCAAACAGGTGGCACACGTTTTCCCCTTGGCTTCCCGGCTTACGGGCGACAAATCCAAAAACTCTGTGGAGGAAGTGTAGATAACAAAAGTGTACATTTAGTCCCACACTGTCTGAATCTGACAGTCTGGGGATAAATATAGCTGCAGAGGAGTTGTGTAATAAGTTTAATATCCTCCTAGAGACACAGAAGTGAACTTTTGTCCTCTATAGTGAACATGCTGTACTTGCTCATAACTCTAATTGCAAGGCTACACATCTGGTCTATCTTAATCTCCATTATCCAACTCATTAACTTTAAATACTAAAATATGAACATCAGTCATATTTAATCTCTGTATAAACACGCCTAAAGACCCATTGCACTTACTACAACAAAGACCAGACTTCCCTTATCACATGGTGCTTAACTCTTGTCTAGAATAGAGTCTTCTCTTGAGTCACAAACTGCAACAATCCATCAATTTCCGATGTTTAGTCCTGTACTTTGGACAAGAGGTTTGATTGCAGCTTCCTGTCACTCTCTGGTCATTTCATGCTGGACTGTCTTGTCAAATAAAGCTTACATGCCTTAAAAAGAACCCCGTTTCCCCACATTCAAGTACGCTGAGAGCGGGATATTATTCCATGTCTCAAGAGGATATAGACCATACTATCTTCTATTTTGTCCAAAGCCATGCATAGACCTATACTGTTCTATAGCCCATGTCTATTCTTCAAATTAAGTCACTAAACTGGGAGCACTTACTTAACAGTAGTGTTGTCGGAGTTAGTCCACCTACAGCCAGAGAGAGAACAGACAGGCTCAGACACGTGCAGCAGCAGCAGCCAACATGCTTGAGAACAGAACTCACTCTCAATAAACAATCATATCATATATAACACAACACAACATTTAGACATGCTGATAGCAGCTGATGCACTAGGGGTGCACACATTCACTGGGCCGGGTTAGTCATGGCTCTGTCTCCTTTGTACCCACATACCGTCTGTCTTTGGGGTCAAGGCTGCTGAACGTCACACTGTTGACTGGGTAATGTCGTCGAAAGAACACCCTACAGCAGAAACAATAGAGGCAAAAGAAGTTATGACTTATCCTGGACTTTATTATAGATTATACAGTCAATATGATTTGGATGGAGCATTAGCTGATGCATAGAGGTGAGTTTTGAGTTAATGAAGTTTAAGTCTCATACCGCCTCTGGCTGTCAGTGAGAGTGATGCCTTGGGATGTCACTTTGAACTGGACCACTGTGGCAGGGGGTCGGGGAGCTCGACTCAGAGTGGAGTCAGTTGCCTTTGCGATGGCCTGGGGGCCGGTCAGAGATTCAGTCTCCACTGAGTTCAGGTATAGTACGTTACAGGCTGAAGAGAAACATAATTTTAACTTCTCATATTGTTGTATGTTTTAACACAAGTCTCATTAGCTAAAGATTTTTAGGTATATGCAGGTTAGGTATGTACAGCTACTTCAGTTCTTACCAGCTCCCTGTTTGAGCAGATCGGCTGCAGTGCTAATGTTAGCCACTGGGGGCACCTCCTGTAGCTCTCCAGTGAGTTCTGAGAACACAGAGTAAAAATTTTTAAATTTAAGGCTTAAACAATATAAATATGATGAAATTACATAAATTACCCCCCCAAAAATAGTAGTTATCATTAATCATGCTATACTGTACTAGCAGAACAAGGCTTTTCAAAGTCACTATTTGTTGTTCTGTTGATTTTGCTATTATTTTGAAAGTGTAATGTCAAGTACAGACCCTTCTCTGGGATCTTGAGAGCACAGGGCAGAGAGATGGGAGTGATGACGTGCTGGTACACCAATGCAGAAAGACTCCCTGAAACATGCACACATAAGTAGGTGTAAAAAAACTACAAATATCCAACATTGCATATTTATTTACATGCTTTAAGATAAAAAATAGTTTGTCTAGATTTACAATTAGCAAATGCACCACTAGATGTCCCCACAGGCCCAAAAATTTGAAATTAAAAAGAAAAAATCTATAAATGTGGTTTACCAAAATATGGTTCATTCTGACATCCTTTAATCTTGACTCCTCGTGGCCCAGTCTCTATGAGAAAGTGTCTGACCAACTGCTCCAGGGGGTCACCCACTGCACTCATTCAAGATTTCAAAATAATTTCAGAAATCATTTAAGATAAATACAAAGTACTCTCCATAACTTTAACAGTATTGTTAACAGTATGTGCACCTTTGCTGCTGTGGTTGTTGATATTGGCTGGGGGTGTGGCCACCTTTAGGGCCAGTCCATATGCGCCCTGGAAAGAGTTACTGTCCCGGATCAGGAAGGTTCCAGGCTCTTTCTCCTTCAGAGCTGCAATTGCTGCAAGAGTCAAAAGTTACTATTTAGATGCAAGTCTCAAACTTTTCTATTTCTTTAAAGAAAACTTTTTCCTGGTACTTGGTATTGAACTATGACACAAGTAGATCATGATTTGTTGTTTTGTTCATTGTAAACTGTAACACTGATAAACAGAACAATTCTAATAATAGAAGTGGGACCACGATTTTGTGTTCAAAACTGCTGAACTAAAAGACCCCATCTCTATATAGTGGCATTTCACCACAATAAGCAGCAGATTTTCATTTACTCATTTAATTTCAAAAATTGTGTCAAAGTGTCAAAAAAAGAACCAAAAACTGTTTAAAAGAGTCTTTAAAAGAAAATTGCACCTAAAAAGAGGAATGTGGGTAGATTATGGGCAGGTGAAAACAGATTTTCTTGACTTGAGCCCCAAATGCAGGACAATAGAGGATTTCTCAAACATTCATGAATTAAACAAAATTCAGCTCCGAGTAAGCTAATGATGAGAGATGTATAACAAGGTTCAAAGCTCAGTAAAGTTGATTTTGCATAATATGTCTCATTTAAGTTTTACAGATACTATTTATCAGACTCTACAATGTATGCAGAATCATACCTTGTTCTCTGGAGATTCCCGGCTTGTACCAAAACCGTGAACTGTCCTGAACGAACTTCACACTGACCCTGGTGCTGTTCTCCATCTCCACGGATCCTTCATTTTGTCCTGTAGGTGGCGCTATTTCCCCTACAGTGGGCGAAAAAGTCACATGGTGCTGGCTCCCAACTGACTGCCTGGGACCACCTCCCACTCCCCCATCGCTCAGGGGGTTGGTTTGGGCTGGAGTGTGCCTCTTCTCGGGCAGGGGAGGTTGAGGGTGGGGCAGGGGTATGGAAATGGTGGAGTAGTTGGAGTGATACTGTTGTTGACTATGGTTGGGGTAATATGGTCGTCGGTCTAAAGTACCAGGATGATGGTGATGGGGAGGGGAGCCGTGGTTTGGGTGTTGGTGTGGCTCGGCGAGCATGAGTTTTCGACCTAAAGTGGCAAATCCAGGGACAGGACTTTCGGAAATAGGGGAGCCCTCCATACTATTGGAATGGTTAGGTGTGGGAGAATTTGGAGTAGTGGGTTTTGGGGAATCTAGCATTGAAGAAGAGCTGTTCACTCCATTCACAAATCTAGTATGATTTTGGCTTTGAGGCTGAGTTTGCACAGCAGCCTCAGTTGGTGGGGAGGGGGTTATATCTGGGGCAGGGGAGGCATGGACTGGAGAGGGTGGGCTGTTTGGTGGGTTTGAGTCTATGATTTGGTTTTCTGTGTGTGTCGATACAGCTGGTGTAGTACAGTCTTTGGTTTGCTCTGTAAAGGAGGGGCTGGTGCTGTTCTCCTGGCTATGTGAAGGTTCTGTGCTGTTTCCCTGGTTAAGAGGAGGTTCTGCTGGAGTGTTGTCTCCGCCGTGAGGCTCATCCTGGGGGCTAGAGCTCTCACAGTCACTGCCAATGATGTCTGTGGTCCGAATCTCATACTCTCTACTGCTGGGACTGAGAAAAATAAGGTGATTTTTTTACTATGAAGGTCCATGGGGTATAAAAAGGCCACTTCCAATATAATATTTACCTCTCTTGGTTGCGTAGTGGGCTGCTGGTGTGGACGGGTGTAGAAGGCCCTGACATGTCGGATGGAGTAGAGCAGGCAGGATGGGCATCTCTGTGAATCCTTTTAAAGGAGCCATGAGAAAGATGGTCCCTCCAGCCCACACTCTCACCAGAACTACGCAAGCCATCTGCAAAGTACAATGTGTTTAGAAGAATTGCTAGACAGTGGGAGTGACCGTTTAATAACATTTTTCATAATATAGAATGTATTGCACAACCCAAATCAAATGGTATGGAGAACTTTAACATGAATGAATGTGCTGCATTGAACAGCAAATGTCAATTTTGACTGATTGTTATTGAAAGCTTTGATCCATAAAAAGGATGTCATATTCCGTATTCTTTGTTGTTGTTGGCAACAACAAAAAGCTTTTAACCTTTACATGAAGATAGTGATCTTGCACTAAAACGTTTAATGAGAATGCATCTGGCTTGATGCATGTGATGTGTAATTGTGTAAGACCCCATTGTTAAAAATTCAGCCTGTTTAGCGTGACTCACCAGTGTGTGACTCAGATGGGTATGTCTGGTGCTGGGACTCAGGGCAGTGATGTGTCCCATTACCATGGTGATTACAATGTCCTGTTACAGAAGAGGAAGGGGGAAGCGGGGACGTGGATTCAGACTGGTACCCGGAGGCATACCCCCTGCTTTCTGATGGGGAGGGCTGGTAGGGTGAGCACAGACACACCTGGCGGGGTGTCTGGTACCCACTGCTACTGCTGCTGTACTTCATGTCCAGGTGGGAGTGTGCGTGGGAGCGGGACGCCTCAGGGTAAGCAGGGTGACCAGACGGCAGCGGGTCAAATGAAAATGCAGGTAGATCATGGGACTGTGGGCCATAAGAGGCTACGGTGGCCCTCCTATGCCAATACTCTGCTTCTCTATCTCGCTCCCAATCTGTGTCTCTGTCCCAGTGAAAAGACATGTCCCGTGCTCGCCGTGGGTCTCTGTCCCAGCGCAGCTCCGACCCTCTCTGAATCTCAGCCTCCCTTGTCCTCCTAAGCCCCACCTCTCTCTGTTGCAGCTCCGCTTCCCTGTCCCAGTGAAAACTATCTCCGCGTTCCATCCTCATTGTGTGGTATGACTCCTCTCTCCTCACTGCACAATCCCGACACGGACAGTTAGCATGCAATGGGCCATCCATGAGTATCAAATCATGGTACGTTGGACTGATTTTAGAATGGTGTGGGTGGCTGTGTGGTGAAGAGGCATGGTGGTAGGGTGGGTATTGGTCATCTGGACAACAGGGACGGTGATGTGAATAGTTATGGTGATGAGGGGCCAGATCCGGAGCAGGGTAGCACATGTGGCGAGATGTTTCGGAACACGATCTGTGTTTGTAATGCTGCCCATTCTGCCTGTCCCAGACCAGGTCAGGAGGTGGTAAGGACTGGTGGGGGGAGTAGTGCTGGTATAGATCCATGTAGGAAGGAGAGCTAGCAGAGGGGGTGGCTCCAAGATGGCCGTTGGTTCCAGGTGCTCGGTCCAGGCAGTATCCATTTGGCATGAGCAGGGTACGGTCACAGCCCGGTTCGGCACAGCGCTGTGAGCGGTACCCGTCCCGACAAGAACAAGAGCGACTCAACAGAGTGCCATTCCTCTCTGATGGGGGTAAGGAATCTCCATCATCCAAAATGGCTGTCTCACGCTCGCCATCTCGCCCCTCGATCCCTCCCAGCAGCCTCTCCAGCTCCTCTTGTTCCTGACGGGTGGGGGGTGGAGGAGAATGGGGCACGGGGTCTTCTTGGTGCAGGCAGGACTGATTCAAATGGCTGGAGTGTGCGGAGAGGCCAGAGTCAGAGCTGTGGGAAATGAGATGACTGGTTCGTTCGTCAATAATACCCGCCCCTGGACTGCTGCCATTGGTTGAGATGAGAGATCCGGACCCCGCCCCTTTTCGCTTCTTAATCTGGGCATAAAGGCTGCCATCAAGAGGACCTCTGGTGTGGGCAATATCTGGGAAAAAGTAATGTACGTTTAAGCTATTTATACTACTATCTAAATAAAGTAAAAGTCAGGAGTCAGTTTTTACCCTCCAAACTGTCCTGGTAGCGTTCATTGAAATTCTCATAAGAATCCCACCGGACCACAGGGTCCCCAGTGTTGTAGTCCACTGTCACTGCTGCGTCATTCTTATGGTACTCACGGCCTGCTCAAAATAGATTGTAATTAACACAGATGCTGGTTGTCTTTTTAAACTGTATGTAGTTTATGTCAATATAAATATAAAGTACGAGTGAAATCACCTTTGGTCTTTTCTGGTCCAGAGGAGAAGACAAACTCCACTGTGGCGTCAGATGGAAAACGCTCATCTGTTAACACAATCATTTTACATCTTTAAATAGTTTGAACATTTAGCTTTCCTCAAAGACTCCTATGTAAGATGATCTGCTACACTTTCTATGTAAAACCACTACATACAGTAAAATGCGGATTTAAAGGTGACCACCCTGTGTTGAAGTTACATCCCTGACAAAGACATCACATGTAGTTTCTATTACCATATTTCAAACAAACTCTAATGTCTTCCACAGATGTTTGGAGAAGGTCTGATCTGTGCATTACTCGCTACACATAACTGTATTTGCCATCCAGCTGGCAATGGTGGTTTGTAGAAAGTGAAACCAACAAGGAAATGAGATAATGAACACATCTATTACGGTGTTAAACTTGAGAGCATCACTGGAGAGTCTCTTTGGGACATTTGCATTATAAATACAGTATAAGTCTTTTTCTCTGTGCTAACCCCTGGAGAGTGCTCATCATGTCCAAGGAGTGCAGATTTAGCTGCTACAGAGGGAGACTTAATTTGTCCAGCCAGGGGACACACTGTTGTGAAGGCAGTCTCCTCTCATTACATTTCAGTAATTTCAGCCATTGTCATTGTCCCAATTAAATGTTTAAGTGGCAGTATACATTGTGGGAATGTCATTTATGATCCACTGTAAAGGAAAGAGACTAGATGCATTGAAAATATAAACCAATTCTCAATCATATTTCAAAGCAGTGTTTAAGGTAATATGTCTGCCTTTTTGTGGTTAGTGAGTTTTATAGTGCATTTACTTAGTATCTGATACCTTAACATCAACAAAGACACTCAAGCGCGCTTTTTAGCACGACAAGTAGAACTTGTCAAATTACTTAAAATTTTTTTGTCAATAACACAGACTTTCACTGTATTTTGGAGTAAGTAAAATCAATATTACAATGGCAAGTCAGAAGGTTGACCGAGTAAAAGTCAAAGCAAAAACATTAAAATTCCAAAACTTACCAGTACAAGCCTCATCCAGCTCCCCTTTGCCGAACCACAGCTGTGAACCGTGAATGGTGCATGTGTGGAACTGCAGCCTGAAAACTGTGTCTCTGTCAGGAGTGTGTGCTCTGCGGTGGTAGCACTTCACCTACAGGGGGCAGCAAAAGAGAATAACAACAAATTAAATCCATCCATCTCAAATAAATTAATCTAAAAATATTTGTCTAGTATTTGAAATGATGAATTCAGTAAATGTTCTTGAACAAGACAATTATTATTGCATCTGATGTGAACTGACCAAGATGTCTCCCTTCAGTAACAAAGCTGGCTCCACAGTCACACACAGCCTCCTGCCGCCAGTGCCGTGAAGGTTACTGCACAGAACAAGAAGATCAGATAAGCTTAGGGTATGATAGGATGTATTACAGGAACAGAGTGACATACTCCTGATTGCAATTTCTAGTGATTTCTGATATCAAAAGATGAAATATAAGGATGACTTTATCAAACTGAATACTCTCTAGTGGATAAAGCTTTCATTGTATCATACTTCTCCACCCATTCCTTGTAAATTAGACCTCTGACATAGCCAAAACCCCATAGCCTCCGGGGCATCCATCTTTAGAGGGGGGACTCACTATATGCCTGAAGTGTAGACCAACTGCATGGACTGGTAGATCTTCAGGAACGGGAAGTAACCTGTAGAGAAACATGGACAGACATTGAGGGCATGTGGAGGAATGTGCTGACTGCCTCCGATCAGCAGATTAAAGATAAACGAGCGATTGTGTTGGCAAAGGCACTGGGTCAGCTGTGAGACGAGGAGGCAAACATAGAGTCTTATACATATTTATCAGCCAAAAGAAAGGCGCATATTGTTTACATAGTGATTTCGGACCAACCTCCTTCTCCCTGGAAGTTGGGCAGAGAGGGGATGAGGACTTGGTGGAGGAAGAGAGGGCTGCTGTTCATCTTAATGGCTCCAGACAAAAGACCTCCAAAATAATAAATGTATCTAATAGAACAAATCATAGCATTAGTAAACAGAAAGCTAATAATTAGTTTTCTATAGTTTCAGTTTTGTATGTTGCTTGTGGAGGTTGGATAATATCAACTAGACATAAGTCATTAACTTTGGATTAAAGGTAAAACATTATCCATAAGTTTGAGCTTCCTGTATATAGGAGCTATTTTGAGTATTTTTCACCATTCAAAAGATATAATACTCAGTTTAGAATAGTTTATTGATTATGTAAATTCTCCATTCAAGATTTTCATATTTATGAAAAATATAAACAATTAGATGCTACAAGGGATTATGTAATATGCAATGCCTGACAGCGTATTGTACCTGTTTTGGGATGGCTGTAGAGAGGAGGACACTTTATCCTCACAGAACTTCCTCATGGCCAGAGTAGTGAGTGCTTGGTCTGCCCTGTGAATCAAAACAAACAAGGACTATAAAACAAGAACTTCCACCAGCCTTTTGTGTATGCCTGCATAGTACGAGGATATAGCTGGTTTGTGACAGGAGGACAGACCATAATTCTGGCAAACTCCAGAGGACCCACCCCATCTAAGTCTACACAAAAATCTGTGTTGATAATGGCAACTGGGAACATGATACTTTCATACTACTATCAAATAGATGAATAAATAGATACATAATTTATTGATGTACATGCACACAGTTACTACTAATAAAAATAATAATTAATTTTATTTATCAGAGTCTTCAAGGACTCTTCACATTGAGCTGTTACTGTCCAAAACCAAGCTCTAATTGACAGATAATGATTTAATTAGCTTGTCTCTGTGTTATTATTAAACCTGCTAAACTTCGCTGTCAAGAGACAAGCAGGGGATACCACGCCATCGGGCCAACTTATAACCTATGCACAGTAATTATGCATGTTTTTCAAGGTGTATTTAGGTATTTGGATTTGAATAAATGAATGTTTTGATAGATAATTTAATGAAACATTTGAGGCAAACAACAAATCGATAACATTTCTAAGTCTCGTACCTTCCACCAGAAATGTTACATTGTGCACCTTTAAACCATCTGCAAACAAATCTTAGTTTTATGGACAAGTGGTCTTGAACACTCACCCAGCAGAGATCTTGCTGTAGTGCATGTAGGCAGCGATGATCACTCCTGTTTTACCTTTGTTACCCTGAAAGGTAAACATGACATCACAAAACGCATACGAGAGACCATGAAATTGGCTTTGGTTTCCTCCGCAGGCTCCGTATTTGAAGGAACACACTAATGCTTGAAAGTTGATAGTTATGTGGACACGCTAGGTTACATTTTTTTATTTTTATTATACAATCACAGAGTGCAGATAAACATGTGAGTGCATGGAGCAAATTAAGAAATTCCCTGTGGTGTTTTTCCCTAAACTTCCTGACACATTCCTAAGACATTCCAGCCTCTGCTTCCCAATAGGATCCCAGTTAGCTCTTAGCAGGCCCACTAAGCACAAATTTGTATTAGCTTGTATTACCCCTAATAGAGTCTCCATTCATGTTTATTCCTTTGCTAGCGCGATCCGCAGCTGGGAAAGTACTGGTCAAGCTGGAATGTTTTGGAAGCCAAGTCCACCACAGAAGTCTGGTTTAGTATTTAAATCCCCCAACCCCTCAAAACAATAAATAATACATCCACCAAAGAAATAAGAGCTGAGATGCAGTGTTTGATGGTTATAGTGTGACAGAAATTGGAAATGCTAATGTTTTTATAACTTTGTAATCTGTGGGTTAAATACATGTATAATACAGCAACTGACTGCAATTTTTGATATGTTGCATTTTTTGCAATGTTTTTTGAATGCATATTGATTAAATATATTTTGTCCTTAATCAAATATATAAATTAAGAAAAAATATTGTATTATCCTTGTTTACTTTGCAAAAGTGGTTCAACTGCATTGTTACAGGGGCTGTACCTCATTTTTGTCTGGTAATAAACTTATCTTGCCCTGTACAGACATATTGTAAAAGCAGCTCTTGGGGTCAAAATAGAACAAATGTGCACTATATATATTCAATTATAGTAAGTATTTTTGTTGTTGTTTGTTGAAAACAGCTGTTAATATGTTAGTTGTTGATAGTAGTGTAGATTGGGTAAGTGAGCAACATATTTAGCACAACATACAGTATTTCCATATACTGCTGCATTGTAAAAGTGAATGGGTACGTCGTGTGAACTCTGACCTTGCAGTGCAGGACCACCACATGCTGAGGATCAGAGGTCAGCCACATCTCCATGGCCTTACATATGGCACAGATCTTATCCAGAGGGGGAGCGTGCAGGTCGGGCCAGCCAAAGTCATGCACCTGACGGAAGACAAAAGAGATGATCATATTTTTATTGATGATACATTTCTGTATAATTTTACCACACTGGACTCATCACTGGACTCAAGCTTGGACTTGAACTATGATTTTGTATATTTAGTTTATTTCATATTCATGTTTGTTGACACTCCAATATTTTTAATGCTAATAATAAAGTTAAAAGTTTAATGTATAAAGATGATATTGTAATGTAATGTTGCATGCTTCGCACTGGGGTTATTAAGTCATGCATTCTTGATATTTGTTTTAAAATAGTTTAAAAGTTGAAGACTGAACTTGTGATCTTGGCAGAGATCAGAGTAGAAGTGTGTACCTTTGGGTTGATGCGGCTGACATCATGACGTCTTTCGGAGAGATTCAGCAACTAGAATGAAAACAACTAATTTCATCATATTCTGCTATTTTTAAGTATAAATTCTAAACATAGACAGTAGAAGCAACGTTTACATTACCAAAATTAATATTCTAATTTTAACAACAATTTCCATTTTAACTCGCAGAGAGTCAGGATAAGGCTTCATAAGCCATAAACAATGTTAATGTGACCAAATCATCTCAATCTAAATGGAAGATCTGACAGGGGCCCAACACAAAGTGACAGATTACAGTAAAAGCCACCCTTAAACTTCGCTCATTCAGGGCGTGTCCAAAACCAAAAACCAAAAAAACACCCGCTTATTGTGGCTCCATACTTACATGTGGTTTCAATGCAACACAATTCCTCCTCTCACTTGTGCAACACATCTTTAAATAAACAGGAGTGTGTTGTGAAAGCTCCACTAATTACTGTTTGTCTGCTCTTACCAAGAACTTGTCCTGGTGTTTGGACTTCAACATGGCCGCCACCTCCTTCAGGTTCAGGCGGTACCTCTGCTCCTCCAGCTTTGGCGGGAAAAACACAGAGATGATCCGCTCGGTGATGTACGTCAGGTCGAAATCGTAGTGACGTTCCATGACCCTCTCCATTACACGGTCCACACTAAAGCTCCTACACAGGGAGCAATGAGGCAGAAGGGATAAGTGCATATAGGTCATTCAATCACGCAAAGTCACAGCAAAGTGGACAATGTAGTTTAACGAAAAAGTTATTCTGGACAACTGTGTAGCCACTTAGGGCTTTTACATTAGTAAAAAAAAAGGAAAGAAGAAAATATACAGTAAAAATAAATTATAATAATATAAGTTTAGATATGCGTGACAAGTAGGTCAGATTATAAACTAACTTGATCCGTCACATGGTCTATTCTAAATCTGGTAGAAACAGCAAAAAAGAGATGACCATGAACTGTGAGAACACATTTGATTAGAAAAAGGAATAAGGCCTGATATGCACTTTAAATGTTATTACATTATACATCAAGATATATATAATGCTTATATAGTAGAAGGATAAGTGTGTGAATGAGGTGGCCTTTACCTCGGCAGGGTGTTCCTCTGTTTGGTATAGGTCAGAGACTTGGTGGACCCCTGCAACAAAAATACAATTATGAGAAACTGCAGAGTCTGTACTAACTGGATTTATCAGTATCACATTAGAGCTCTTAAATAATAGTGCTTTATCGTGACATACTCTACACTGATATAAGGTAAGGACTTTTATTGTCCCCCATAGGAAAATTTGTGCTCTGCATTTGACTCATACCTCAATGCCACTGGGGCATCTCCTCAGCAGCAGTGAGCACCGCAGCATAGTGCTCGAGACCCATTTCCATGATTATTGCTAGGCTTGGTCAGGACTACCTTATCTATGGTGCAAGTTCTGGGTTGATAGGGGAAACTGGAGTGCCCAGAGGAAACCCCAGACAAGGAGAGAACATGCAAACTGCACACAAAAAGGCCCAGGTGAACCGAACCTGGTACCTTCTTGCTGTGAAGAATGAGTGCTAACCATTCAGCCACTGTGCCGGCAATTATTAATAATCTAATAATGCTACATTATCATAATATCTTCACAGCAACTTTACATTATGCTACATGTGTTGTGTACTTAAATATTTATTTTATTTAGTTTGTAATATGCAAATCAGCAAATGACAAAATCTTCAGCATTTACTATGTATACTGCTGAATAAAAAAAGTGACTTTGTTTAAAATGTCTTGCTCACCATGTGTTGGATTTGTCGAGAAGGAGCTGTTCCTCTTCGTTGCTGCAGAAACAGAAAACATGGAAAAGGAAATCATTTTAAATCTAAAATAAATAAAATAATATGTGTATGACAACAGGAAGTAGCTTGAGATCAGTAAGTCAAAGGTGAGCAAGAGTGCAAGAGTTCAGAGGTCAAAAGGAAGCAGGGGAAGAGCAGGAGTTAATTCAACACACACTATAACAAACACAGCGACTTTATATGGCAACAGAAACATGCATGAGGTCCAGGAGAACTCCAGGAGACAAGCCACAGCTGAGGGCTCGGCTTTCCGGAACAATTCACCAGGAAGGAACCACACTGCTGTTTGGGAATTAACACTTTGGATAAACACGGGGAAGTCTATTTCTACTGAGGACTGTTGAGGAAAATAGGCTCACCAAGTCATTGGATGGAGCAGGGATGCAACCTGAGGTCACCTGTAACACACAAGAGACAAACAATAAAAACATGAAAAGATTTGCTGATTTCAGTTATTTAGTATTTGGAGGCGGCATACACAGTATATTTGGTGTGCAAAATGCTTTCTGGACTGTAACAAAAGGACAGCAAGTTCATAAGGTCGGTACTGTTTGTACTGTGGGTGGAGTATTCTGTATATTCTTGCTATTTTAATGTCAAATAACACAATTGTCTTGTAAATTTTGGCAACTACTTAAACCATGTTACAGTATTTTTTGTTACACTATTTTGTTGCAATGTATTATAAATAATAATCTGCATTACTTATTTGCTAATAAGTAATAATATTTGCTCATTTGTAAATTGTAAAGTTTTGGATAAAGAATTATATATATAGAAGTGCGTAAAAAGTTAGCTCAATTGGTCACTGTCTTCTGGGCAAGCTGCCAATCCAAGATTAGGATAATAATTCACACAGTTTAGTGAAGCAGCTTTTTGTGTCCATAATGGAGCTAAACCTTGATAATGGCATCTTTAAGAGCTGCAGAATGAGAAACACATAAACCTTTCTCTGTAAAAGTACTTAAACCGGTGGAGAGTAAGTGCAAATCCAGCTGAATTTTAAAATGGAAATTTGAAAAATGGCCGTCCACATGTGTAGTGGACAGACCTACAGCTGATTCCCATATTGGCTGGTGGCACAGGGCAGTGAACTGTGTCCAGAGGAAGTGAAGATCTGATAACTCAACACACGTGTGCATGCACCAGTGTTCCTCAGCATGTGTATGCTGTTTAGACGAAGACAGGAAGTACACAGCGCACTAAAGGATACAAGCTGCACACATGCTTTGGAGAAAATGGCTGTACTGCATAACATTCTGTATTGATTTAGTTATTTATGTCTTTTGTCTTGTTTTAGAGCCTGAATATTACAAACTAACTGATTAAAATGACACTTGTGACAAAATTGATAAACAGATAATAATCAATACAAAAAACAATATCAAAACTAGAGACAGTATTTGTACAAAAACATCTATAGGACAAAGATGGACCTTTCCTGAATAGGTTTAGGTTCAGTATTGAAATACAGTATGAAAATGATGTAACAACATGGCACTATTAAAAGTTAAATCATAGCAAATGTAGTGATTGAGTAACATGTTTGGCACCGCAATTCCAATGATCTGAAAAACAATCTACTTCCTCTGCTTAACTCAACAATGTCATGTGCGGTACTTTTCCCATTACATACATGTTGACATTACCAGCTATTTTTTCAATACATTGAGATTAAAGATGAAGACAGGAATAATATAACTTTGGTTTGAGTACCAAATCAATAAAAATGTCTCTTGCATAAACTTGTACTTTCCCCAAATATCTCCTGATGTTGAAATGTACAGTGTAGTTTACAGCCCTGAAGGCATCTTGGAGTCATTGAGAAAATCCTGGGAAAACCGCACATTTGGATTCAGACTGACAGCAAATGCCTCTTTGTAGCTGTGGTCCTCAGTTTGTGCAGCGCTCACTGAAAGCTCGCCCATATAACTCATAATGGATGTGGTTCTATTGTAGGAAAATGCAACCAGAAAATGTGAATGTTCTGGAACTTCTTGGATAAGGGCAGTCTTGAAGGAGTCCAGATGCGCCTTAGTCTTTGTTATGACTACAGCAACTACAGATAAAGATTTTCTATGTTTACTAAAACTGCTAGCCCACGAAGAAAATTCCATACCAGTTCCTAACTTCCAAAATCAAGTATCATTTACAATCAGGTTTATTCCCATTGTATTGTGTGGCTAGTCCTTTAGACCTGGTGTAATATGTAGCTTTTGGTGGGGAGTCTGTCACCTGCTTTTCATGGTGATCTTATAATTTTGCCAGGAGTGTTCCACAGTATGGCATTAAACGCATCTCTCAATCATTCATTCAATTACACATTTTATTGCTAAACAATTACCTTGAAAACATGCATTCTTACAGTGAGCGAGGGCTGCCTCTCCACAGATCTGACTTGTCACTTGCTTGGGTTAACGGAGTTAGATACAGTATACCATTTGCCATAAATTGTGGAACATTACAGGCAAAACAATGACATCTCCATGGATACAAACGGATTGCAGACTGTTTACTAGGAAAGTTATGTAGTAGATCTTTAATTTCAGTCTTCCGGGTATAGCTGTGACTTGCATCCAGTTAAGCCCTGGGTTAGTTCGTAGTTGTCCCTAATCTTGTTCAGCATTGGTTAACTAAACTGTGTTATAGTTTGACACTGTAATTGTGATTCTTACAAAGCCTAGTACCTTCTAGTGGAGATTGTGAAAATTTGAGAACCACTTCTGTAGACCATTTAAACTGACATATTACTTTTGGTCAGCCTTTCCCTCTCCTCCACTCTCTCTCCTCCTCTTCCTCAGCCCCTCACAGTGCCCGCTGGAGGGGCCACAGAGCCAGCACAAACACACAGATTCCATGTGCTTGGGCCAACAGTGACGCACCGCCTTCCTGTAGCTGCAGCCTCCACCCTGCCTTTCCTCTGTTCCACTCGGTAACATTCGGCAACAACTGATCAAACCACGTCTAATCTTTCACACGTTATATCTGATGGGCTTCTGTTACCATGTCAACTGAGTGCCCTTACAATAGTATGGTTTATTTTGCTTCCTGACTCTCCTTCCACCAATATAATTTTTACGGCTACCATTTAGATTTCAGGATTTATTTATACTGCCAGCCTGGATGTGTTATGGTTTAAAATAATAATAAATGACTTCAGAAAACTGCTAATCTGACTGTCAAGATTGTTGTTTGCGTAGATAAAAGTCAAGTGTAGTTTCCTAATGTTGTTTTTACTATGATGGAAAGTGAAAATGGGTGTTGTTATAGAACCAAATTACCAACCAATTGCATTGAAAGTATCAGAAACCTTTAGAACATCTACATCTACCCTTATATTTAATAGCTGGGGAAAGTTAATTAATGGTGGCTACACGAAACATGATTGCATTTTTTTAATTATCATGGATAAAATATTCTGGACACAACAACCAATATCATATATCATTTTTTACAGTCTCTTATACTGTATATGTTTGTGTCATTTGCTTTCACACTACTTCTCTATTTGCCTCTTTCTGTTATTTGCCCTTATATTGTTTAATGTGTTTACATGGTGAGCTTTATGATGACTTGATGTTAAATGTGAATCTTTCTGATCAGTTTGCCTTCATCTAGGTGTTGCTTAAAAAGATCCACAGTATGACATTAAACATATCTATTTCCATAGAGACAGAAGCAAGCAAAGTCAGATCTGTGGAGAGAGGACCTTGTTATCAGTAAAAATGTTTTTTGAGGTATTTTTAGGCAATGCAAACACCTGAAATTGAAAAATGCACGATACAGAAGTTTAATGTCATATTGTGGAACACTGCAAGCAAAGCTTGACAGAACATCTGACAGAAAATTTCACAATGCACCTTTCGGATTCTAAATGGACTTGTAAAAAAGCAACCGAAGCTGAGTGAATATACTAACTATTTCAAAACTAGTGATTCATAGTTGCTCTGCTCAAAAACACAATCTCAACTTCCCATCTCCTCTCAGGTGAGTACCACAGTAGCAGTGACCCTCAATGACCCTACCTAGCATGTCTACACCTCTAAAGCATTCCCTGCCCTGCTCCTCTGCTCCTTTACACGTTCTTTGAGCCATCAAAGCCGATGCAGGGGCACAACTAATGGACGCAGCTCTCGCCTCTCAACGCATGGCTTAAGAGCAGAGGCTGAAGGGGCGAACTCATGAGCTAGCCCCTGTGGTATGTTTTTACTGTGAGAACGGCCCCCAGTGTTTGAGCACACATGTGGGGAAATGAATTGGAGAATGTAGCAATGAGAAGGGTTAAGCAATCTGCCCTTTGAATGTCACCTTTTGTGGAGCTGGAAGAGGTGCAATACATCATAATATATTAAAGCTCTGTTTGAAAATATGCAAAAAAGAGTATAAAAACTGTAAAATCACCCATGAGCACTGTAAAAACACAGCAAAAAATCAAGTAATTTCCCTTGTGGACCAAAAAAGGAAAGTCAAGTTAAACAGAAACTCGCAGTTCAATATTTCATTTATATAAAGTCATGTATAAACACTTTCTTGTTTAGGCGTGCATTCACATTTACACTGGTTTTGGTCCAGATTAGTCCTGATGTAAACATGGTCTGACACTGTTCTAGTTTTGGTTTAGTCCTGGTTTAGCCCAGGTTAAGTTTTAAACCTCAACCAAAACATTTTTGCATATTTGTGAGGAACTCTGGGAAACTTGGGTGAATCCCTCAAACCTTAAAGACCAACACAGATGGGTTATTCCTGCAACCAAGCTAGACGTTAGCATGGCCAAGTTCAATGCAGTTACACTTAACTAGCTTCAAAATTGTTTCCTTTCAATATAGTTTTCCCAAACAGGTTATTGGCAATATCACTGTTCATGTTTTGCTCCTCTGTCATTATTGCAAAATCCAAGGTTGCACAACTCCTGCAATACAATCAATGGGAATCAAGTATGAACATAGAAATCATCTGATCTACCTTCACCGATAAGATTAGGTCACAGGAAGAAAAACTCAACCTTCTCCATCTCCACAGGTCAGGCCTGGGCCACCATACCTCTGACTCTCTATGGAATACTGTTAAGAGGCCACACTGATGAAAGCTGCAGCTCATCAAGCCTCTTCAGGCTCATTACACTCCATAAACCGGGCAGAGACAACAAGGCTACAGGCTAACAGTAGATCATTACACAGGAGGCCAGGGGATTAGTGCTAGTAATGCAACAGGTGGATAACAAACACAGAGCCATAGCAACCAGAAGAGGCCTAACTAGAATGTATCATGAGTTTTCCTTGTAGAGAATGATGGGAAAATAATCCCCCCTGAAAACTCATAAGATATGTTTTTATCACATCACTTAGATTAAAGTGGTGTGGTCCCTTTCAAAACATGAATACAGAATTGAGTTTAACTTCTGGCTTCCACTGTTCAAACTAAAACCAAGAAAAAGAGGAATAATAATATAAAACAAAATATAATTCAAATGCAAATGGAAAGGTGAAACGATTTACAACATGCCAATTGCATTACCCAGACAAGCCCTGAACATTCCTGAGTTTAAAGTAGTCACTTCACTGTTGATGTTTTACACCTGTGTTCAAGAGACTGAGGGGCCCCAGACAGGAAGTACCTGGGGGCCCTGGTACGTTCAGACCAGAGGCACATAAGGCGCAGTAATGATTAGACTTGTTAATTTTCACCATTTCACCAATAAATGTTAATTAGCGCAAATATTATCAAGCAAACCATAAGACAGTTTATTGCAAAGTGTATCTTAAAGGTGCACTAAGCATTTTTTTGCATCATGGACTTGTCTCCATAGAGATGCTATTGCTTTGCCTGGAATGTTCCACAGTATGTCCATGGAGTTAAGCCTAAGGCCATGTTACAGGTCAAATCGGTGGGGAGGCAGGCGACCCTGTTCACAATAAGAATGGATGTTTTTCAAGGGATTGTAAAGCAGTAAGTATACCTGTAATATAATATATGCAAGATAGATAAGTTTAATGCCATACAGTGGGACATTCTGGGCAAAGAAATACCAATCTCCAAGGGGACAAATTTAACTCCAATGCACTATAACTTTGCAAAATGATCTAAGGAAAACCAACATGTTCTCTATCATCACATTAAAGCCTCTCTAAATAGAACCAGCTCACCAACCAATAGCCAGTTTTTTTTATTAGTCAACTACTTACTTTATTCAGAATTTGGGGATCTACAAGGACCACAGCAGAAAGAAGAATGGAGAGTTACTTAGCTGGAGTTTTGGAGGTGACTGGACAGTTCAGTAATCTGCCTTTTCACTTATTAAGATGCAATATATTTTTTGTCTGCATAGTTGCAATCATTTTGAAAGCTTTTGACAGTCTTTAGTCGAACAAGAATTTCTAGGCAATAAACTCTTTTCCCACATTTCCAGCTGACAGAGACCGGAAATCAAGAGCTCCTCTGTTCAGTCTGGACAGCTGAGAGGAGGCTGGGGCCCGCAAAGTCACATGAGG
The DNA here is from genome assembly GCA_019594935.1 of Periophthalmus modestus. Taxonomy (NCBI): domain Eukaryota; kingdom Metazoa; phylum Chordata; class Actinopteri; order Gobiiformes; family Gobiidae; genus Periophthalmus; species Periophthalmus modestus. The sequence goes on along the minus strand of JAIEZT010000084.1, from coordinate 23,898,303 downwards.
AATGATCAAGTGGGTTGCTATTCCCTGTTATGGAGCTGCAAGTCAACAAAAATACACCAAAAAGTTATGTCGACACTAAACACAGGAATATGGATGGAAGTTTTGAATGAAAAAGTGCATCTTTCACCTCCTCCCAGGACAAACCAAAAATACATGTGGCTAAAAGAACAATGTTGCAGGCATAGGCTGGGTAGATGGAGCAGCAACACAACTTACAACAGATCAAGAATTGTCTACTGTGAGCATTCTCCACCACATACAGAATGAATACAATTTGTCATCAATAACTGTCACTGTTTATACATTGTGCATTGTTAACCAAATGGTCCTATCAGTTGTCTCTAGAAACTATTGCAAATAAGTGCAGTTAAGTAATCTCAACTCAACTGTCGTCATTTGTACAATTACCATTTGTGCTAAAAACTTAAAGAGTCTCGATATGACTGTCACTGAATGTCTGGTCTAGTGGAGACTGTTCCTGTTTTATCATATACAACCACCTCTAACCCAGCAGCCAATTAGTGAGGGTGATGTCCGACCACACAAACCGCAGACAGCTCTGGCCCAGTCCCAACCAACAATTCAACTGTCCGCTGCACATGACTGTAGGTCTTTCTGCACCAGCTGTGAGAGAGATACAACTATAATGCATGTTCAGATCATAGTTGATTCATTTTATAAAACCAACATTGTGCTTAAGAAATTTGACACTGGTTTAATTACTTTAACTCCAATGCAATATCTTCCCAAGCTTGACTCTCCATCTGCTCCATGGGGCACAATAATTTCCACAAATAGAAATCAATGTCCCCAAAGTCCTTAAGTAAAACCAACACACTGTATGCTTACTATATGTTCCCATCATAACAAAACCTTTCTAAATATAACTAGCTCACCAAACACCAGTGACTACACTAGTCATTTATTTGATACATCTGTCAATAACCAAATTAAAACCAAGATATTCTACCTTAGACCTTTCTTTGACCTAACCACTTACACACCTTTGTAACGTTTAAATGTGTTTACAGTCTTGGTGCCCAGTTGTTGAAATAGAAAGTAAATGCAAAAATAAATACAGTAATGGCATTCTCCTAGCATTTTACCTTTGTTTATCTTGTAGAGTTAGGCACCATATATAATATATACTATTTTTTATACAGTCACCAATGCACCTATATGTATTCACATGGCACTTGAAACTGCATAGAACATTTGCTACACTGTTACATAATGGATTAAGACAAAGAGCCAAACAACTTCCAAACAATGTATCTTTTCCATTAGGAAAACACTGAAGCGGAACCGAAGAGGAATTATGTCAAGGCCGGGTCACCTGTACTGGGAAAATAATCTACTAGTAAATAATACACATCCAACATTTACTCAAAACTGAACCGAAACTATTGAAGTCTATTCTAATCAGTTGTGATAAGAGGAAAAGTGCATTCGGAAGCCCTGGTCTAATCAAACTGTCCTGATGAAAGGTTGTGTTTTGGGAGGGGTAATGTTGGCCTTCCTCTGCTCCTGTATCCTCCGCTGTTTCCGCTCTATCAGTATGTGCCCTCCACCTCCTCTCCATGGAACGAGCCCACCGCTCACAGTCTGGCCCTGCTCTCAAAGCCTCCTCGGACCTGTTCTGTGGATAAGGGTTCTGACAGCAGGGTTCCTGTGGACATAGAGGGGGACATGGGGGATGTAGTTGTTCTGATATTTCCGACATGCACCATCTGTGGAAGGACTTATCTTCTGCAGTGGTTTGGATCATAAACAGGTCCTCTGTTACTTTGTGTTGCCTGCTCTGTTCAGTGAGGAGATGTTATTTAGTTTGACATGTTTAATGTTATATTTCTAGAAAAAGTCAGTCAGAATTGCAAATTTAAGTGAAAATACAAGAATTATCAGTGAAATAAATTTTAAATGATATTGCAGCAGACAGTGGATGGGATTTGCAGAAGTACTGGACATATTCTAAACCAATAATAATGTGGAAATGCCTTGGAATGAATTGTGACTTGAGTGCACCATTAATGTTCCTACAAAATGTGATGGTTTTAAGATGAATTTATGTCTATATGTGTCAATACTACAAGCCTAACTACTACTAACTCTAACCCTTACTTACATACTTATATTTTCTGCATATGTTTTTGTGGTTTAAAAATGTGTTTTTACAGGGCCTATATTATGCTATTTTCTGATCAATGTTATAATGTTGTATCCTCATTTGTTTCAATCACACATGTTTAAAGTGTGATTGAAACTCTTCTCTCAAACAGAAAACACTCTGTTCCATCTTGTGATTCAAGTGATTATACCAGAAGTGCTCCACTGTGTTTTTAAACTCCACACACCTTCACTAGAATTATTTGGATAATCTACTACTAAACAAAAGGTAAAAAGGTAGCTGTTAACTTGAACTACCACTACATGACATCACAAATTGGAACAGAGCATTTTGAGCTTTGGAGATGTAGACTAATAATAAAGGATTAGTCAAACATGTGACAATGAAACAAAACACAGGTATTTTTTTTATTTCTTCACAGCATTTTAACAAAACCTACCATAAAATGAGATAAAATGAAATAATACAAAGCAAAATTTACAGTTGTAGACACAAACTGTCCCACTGCTTAGTCACAGCTTTCACCATATTCATGTTTACTCAATCTTGAGACAAAAAAGTATACTGACCCATGATCCCTTATAACTAAATTGTAACTGACCTCTGTTGCAATGTTGATCCATTTATCAAGACCTTACAAACTAGCCTTACATTTTTTACACTAGACCCTCACCCTATTAAATTCAAACATCAACAAATCAACATCCAAATGAAACATGAGAGCAATGCCAGCCCTATCCATGTGAGGGGGTTCCAGCGGAAATACCTCCTCTGTCTAATTACTGCACCAGACAGGTCCGCTCGACATGGGCTACACTCCACTCATCGTAATCATGTATTTAATCCTCCTCCCTCTGTCCCACTGCTCCCTGGAGACTGGATGATTTCCACTGCAGATAAAGTAAACTGTTCTATTAGTGGAGAACATGCTGAAACTAGACTATTCTGGGAGCATGTTTCTTGGTATTTGGAGTTTGTGTTGCTGCAGTTTGTTGACCTTGTTGATAAGAAGAGGGAACAAATGTGACACTGGAAAAATTATTAAGTAAATCATTTGTTACCATAAAAAAATTAATTAAAATAAAAGTTTTTCCAGTGGTATTTATCCAAACAATATACTTGTCACAGATTCTTGCATCATGACTTAAAAAGTTTTTATACCAGTGGCTCTCAGTGCTTTCACACTAAATACCACAAAAAAAGATTTGGCTTTCCGAGTGCCACCTAATTTAAACCATGTCTATATTAGAACTACTGTAGGTCTAGTCTAGGGCTAAACCAGGTCTAAAAGTGGAGTACATCATTTCTATTACAGAAATTATAAACAAACAAACAACAACAAATTATCCAAAGGAGGACAAAAAGTAGATAAAATGGACACTAAACTTGGCAAACCTTGCAACTGAAGAGCTGTCCAAGTACCAAGTCCAAGTTGTTGGCTGTGGTGTTATGTATTGATTGTCAGTGTGCTTTACTGTCAATGAACTGTCAATGTGTCAATATGTAATACTTTTATTTTGAAAGTGGAACCCAGGGAGAGTAGTCTTTGCACATGCATGGACTAATTGGGATCCTTAAATAAACAAATACATAGAGGAGCCCACATACAGCAGTTTGAGAAATACTGCATTATACTATTATAAGTATTCTGTATAGAACAAAGGTGGTGACCGCAACAGAACAGCAGAGCCTCGGGTTCTCATGTGAGTGTCACACTGCAAATAAACCGGAGTCAAGTGCGACACAGGAGTCGCCGATGGACCGGGTGCAGTCTGAGTGAAGCATTATAGTCTGGTCTCTCTCTCTCTATATATATATATATATATATATATATATGTATCCTCCATAACTTAAAAGGGTTTTATTAGTACTCCACTGGACTACTATACATGACTTCCATTGTCGACATAGCGAAAAAGAACTGGTTAAAGAGGGGGTATTATGCAAAATCGTTTTTTTTCAGCTTTATATACCATATTCGTTGTTCACTCATCATACTTACAGCTAACAATAAGGACCTCCTTATGGTTAGCTATAAGATTCTGTCCGATGCTTAGCCCACCAGCAATTCTCCATAAATATACAAAAGCATGATACAAAACTGTACAAAACAAATTCACAAATCTGATGAGATGTGTAGCAGTTCCATTAGTGGTATGCATGCTGATTGTGTTGTGATAGCGCACTGAAGGGGGAGGGATTTAGCATGGAGAGCAATGGAAGAAGAATCTCAGAGCGTCAAAAATGAAAGTGAAACTTGTGAATACATGTTAATGAATTGTTTTCGGTCAATATAGCATTTTCAACACAATAAAAGGTAACATGGTGATTTAAATGTTATGTGTTAGCAGTTAACACCCAATAGAAGTAAAATACCCCCCCTTTGGTTAACAATTTGCAGGTAAACATGTGGGTTGTTTTATTTAACTATTGCCATTGTTTGTTATTTTTCTAATTTTATAACACCCGCAATCATATTTACTTCCTTTTCTTCAAACTCTGTCAGTATGAGTAGGGGTTTTTCCAAAGAACTGGTGCAGACAGGAAACTGGCTCCATGATTTGTCACCCATTTACGGTAAAGCTAGCAGTGACACAAATAGAGGCAGATTGGAACAGGATGGCTAACACATGACATGCTCCAGATGTGGTAAACACATGTGTAAATACGCATGTTCAGAGCTGATCTGGGAGGAATAATGGCTGCCAAATGTGACCGACGTGCCAACGAGAGGACACCTTGAACTCCAGAGCAGATAATAACACCTAATCAACCAAAAACATATGACGACAATTATTTGAGAGAACATGCTGCCTCAAATATCTGTGCAAAATTTTATGTTCTGCTATGGAGGTGAAATGTAACATTTAAGGTGCCAGTTTTTCTGGTGGAGGATTCGCTACCTGCTTGTTTCCATGGAGATGTTAATGCTTTGCCTGGAAAAGTCCACAGTATGGTACTAAACCTATTTTTCTATTTTTTTAATTGCTCAAACATACATGTAAATATGCACTTTTGCTTGGTACAGACTTGCCCCTGACTGAGATCTGGTGAAAAAGCTATAGATTCATTTTCTTCTTCTGAAGATGATGATAGTTTTAACAAGTAAAACATGACATCAACATCAGCAAAAGCAACTCTTAACACATAAAACAAAGCAAAATATTTCAAACTTCTCTCATCCCAAACCCAGGATTCTTTTGCCATAAACGTCTCGAGAACATAGTTTGATAAATGTGTGATGACCAGGTCCCCACACCCAGCTCTTATCTGCCCTCTACGTCCTGTAGCTCCATCAATATCAACCTCCCATCACAAACTTAATGTACGACATCCGCTTGTTTGTGTCCCAAGATTCACAAACAGAAAACCGTCAGCACCCACAAATAGAGCTGATTTGGTCATATCTGAATACTTGTGGTCTCAAAGTTATGCTGAACAGAGAGTCAAGTACAAAGTTCAATTTATTTGGAAACATAAACAACGATAGGATCAAACCCACAACTGCTGAGTGCACCACGGTTTGAAATTTCCTCTGACTATTCAAGCCAAAATCGTAACTGATAAGGCTATTTCACAATCCACTTGAATTTCCACAAACTAGATTTTAATGATAAATATTGATCGCGATTGCAATAATAAACAACATGAACCCATTTAGAATCTTAAAGGTTCTATATTATACAACATGGTTTCTTGTGAGCTTTAAGCCAAGTTATAATGCTGTTGCCTCCTCATACCATACCTGGATTTGTGTTTCTACCTTTTAACTTTGTTTAGCAGTGATGGGCAATTCCAGAGCTGAAATAATCCAAATGATTCTAGTGAAGGTGTATGTAGTTTAAAAAAACAGTGGAGCACCTCCTCCATTACCACATGACATCACAAGGTGGGACAAAGTGTTTTGAGTTTGAGAGAAGAACACAGCCTAAATATGCAGGATTTGTGTGTTAAAAATGTGTGAATGAACCAAACTCCAGGTATGTTTGTGATGAGGAAACAACATTATAACACAGATTAAAAATATAGCAATATATGCCCTTTAAGAGAAGTAGCATTAACCTACTGACTGTTTTGCTGTCTTAATGCTTAAACACTATCAGATTATCTATCAGCAATTTAAAACTACTTTTAGACAAACCTTGCTCTCATAATAGCATTTTGCACTTGTGTAGATTAATGTTTACTTAATTGTAATGAAAGGTACAGATGCCCTATTGGCTATAAAGTTCTCTATAACCTATGCTGGGTTGCACATATATTCCACGTCGGAATGGGGCAGATGAAATTTCCATTGCATGATAACCATGTCCAAAAATGCCACGGTATGACGGTATACCATGGACTAAAAAAACTAAAAAAAAAGAGAGCTCATGCTTCTTGGTTATGCCCTACTTTCTTGTGCAGAGATTAGGCACACACAGATCAATTTTCAGGGCAACGCAAGCAGCTTACACTGATATGGTCTATATATATACTAGGAATGACAAAGAAATTTTAGACTATTCTTTGATTATTTATATTAATTGTGGTATGACAGACATAAATAATGGCCACCCATTCCACAGACCCAGTGAAATAAATGAGCTCTGTCAATAAGTGTCATGATGCTTTCTTTAGACAATAGAATGTCATTTCCAACATTAAATTGTAGTACTTTATTTTATTTTATTATCTGTGTAATCCCTCAGTCGTCCAAGTAAATTCCAGAGTGGTCCATGGGCATATACTAGTCTCTGTGGTCTTATACTTGTCCTGATACAGCTCAAGATCATTCTAACTCTATTCAGGAAAGGTTCATTTCTGTCCTGTGAATGTGACTTTTTTAGTATCGATACCTGCTCAAATGAGTATCTGGTTTCAATACTTTTTGTATGATTTAGTATCTGATTTTCGATACTTTTGACACCCCTACTACCAATACCATCAGATACCCATACTCGATATATGATACTGCACAAAACTTAATACCAATTGTCATCCCATCCTTAATCCTAAATAATATATTGAATCAGGGATCAGAAATAGTAAAAATGAAAAGCTAACATGCAGCAGGTTTTGTATCACAGTTTTGCTCCCTGTGTTTGTTCCTCACAAATTTGTCAGACGCCGCAACTTATCAATTGTCAGTTTGTTTTCCTGAAATAGCAACAGTAACTATGGAGTAGTTCGAGGCAGACTATTACAAATTCTGCATAAAATTACTATCAAAGACTCTTTTTCTCCAGAACTTCCCTGAAGGGCTTTCTTCAGAGCAGGAGCATACAGTGTTGGAGCATGCAGTGTTGGAGCAGAGCTTAGCCAGGCCACATGTCTCCTCCTGGGGCTTGTCCTCAGACCTGGTGCTGCTGACTCAGGGTGCCCACGGCTGGCCCTGTGCCTCACCGTCTCTCTGTGCATTCATCGTACCATCCTGTATCAATGCGCCTTTGAGAGCAGAGGGCATAGAGAGGCAGCAGGCCGCATTCCACTGGGGATACTGACACCAGCCCACACTGCCGCACATATAAACCTCATTCACCTCTTATTAAGCGCAAACAGCATAATAATTTTTAGGAATGTTTCATATTACGAGTCAATACAAGTTTCATCCTTTAACAATTACACCTTCATTTTATCTAGGCTTTGTAGTAGTAGCAACAGCAGATGGAGTAATGGTAATAGGAGCAAACAATCAAAAGTTTTATTATGCTAATACAAAGCCAATATAAGTAAGCCAGTCACGATAACAAATTTTGAAGAGAGCTATATTGCTGAAGAAAATATAGATGATAAATGATAATACTGAAACTAATCGATTATGCCAAAAAACAGTTCAAAATTGACAATATTGATTAAAAAAAAAACATGAGCTGCAATAAATAAATAGCTGAATGAAAAACTTTTGCATTTAGTTTGAGTCAATAATGATTCATAGAAGTTATTTATTCAACCGTGTACATCTTAAACCTTATCATAGTACATAAAAATAACTAAAGATTCCCCACTAGCTCAAAGAAAAATATTCATGATAAATATTGTCCCCAAAAAGTGTTGTTCCATTTATGTATTGAACGATAAGTCAATGTAGTAATTATCATGACAGGTCTAAGTACAAGTTTCTTCCTTTACCTATTACTGCAACTACTACTAGCAAGTCATAAAAGTAGTAGTATTAGAAGTAATAGTAATAAGTGGCAGTGATTTCCCAGGACATGACTTGTAGAGAAGGATTAGCAGGTCAGTATTTGTGCCTAACCCAGATTTGGTGGGTGCTGTTGACTGACCATTGCTATGGAAATGCCATTTTAACCTGGATTCAGGATAGGGATAGCCTACTTCTGTTTATAATTTTATAGTCTCTGATAGAGTCAGGAGTATCACATGAACATAATCCTGTTTAGACAATTATTTATCATTTAGATGGTGGGGCCTTGAAAAAAAAGATACAAACTTTACGTGGGTTATCTACTGTCATCAGTGGTTACCCCTGCTTGTGTAAATTAGCATGCTGGTGCTTGAAACCAGATATTAATAGACCACATATGTTTTTCACTTTCAGTATTTTCACTTTTAAAGTTTGCCTCATGACCTAACAAATAACAGTGAACATCTACAACATTTGAATCTTTGCGACGGCAGTTCAAAAGCAAAAAAAACTTTTGTTGCCTCTAGCATGTCCTGTATAGTGTATTGTATGTAGGATATAAAACCACCTGATCTGATTTCTTTTGCATTACCACTGTTTGATAAGTAAAGAATGTTCTTACCTTTGCTTCACATTTCCTGTGTGTAGCGGTCTTGCATACTAAAACAAACAAAAAACAGTTTGGATAATATATTTACATAATAGGCCAAAAGATTCAAAATGTGTTTTAAGAACACATATTATGCCTTCTTCCCATTGAAACATGCTTTTGGTCACCTTGGGATAAGTATTTCACGGTCTCTAACATACATACGACATAGGAGAACTCTGGCATTATATCTGTGACGCAATAACCAATATGCGAACGGAGCGGTTTTGCATGAGAGGTCAGACAAGACAACTTTGGATAAATGGATTAATAAAATCTAACTCCAGGTAAGTTTTTGATGAGAGGACAACAGCATAACAAGGTTATAAGCTCAAAAAGTCAAATTGCATAATGTGTGTTCTTCACATGACATACATACCTCTGCAGAAGGATCCCACATTGTCCACAGTCTGCCGGCACACACTGCATTGCCTCTTCTTCTTAAAGCTCTTCTCCTTGAAAACGTGGGGCTCTCCTTTACCTGCCTGCACAAAGAGAAAAATGACAATTGGAAACATGATACAAGAGTCTAAGTGGTGCTCGCTTCAAACAAGACCTTACCTACCACACTCATATATCACACAGAAGACAGGTCCAAAACACTGCATAACCAAAGCTTCTGTTACATAATAAAGTAGGACAATTTTGATGTGGGTGGTATGGGATCATAAAGTAGACACAAGCTTAAACTGTCAAATCCATCCTTTATGTTTGACAGAGCAGAGCAAATCCGCAGGTGGCTACATCGCTCCTTTGCTCACTTTACCGTGAAACCAAATTGTGTAACTGTCTTCCAGCCATAATTTGTGTGGTAGGGCTAAAAGATTTTATGAAAATATCTGCTTTCAAATTTTCAGACAATGCTTGGAATTGCAAATTTTAATAGTAGGATTAAGTTCAAACATTTTAAATATGTCAAGGAGCATTAACATTTGAGACAACACTGAAATGCAAACTGCTAAATGAGAATTATGCATTTCAGAACAAGACAGGATATTTTGTTGCCTGCAGAGGAAATTTTGTATGTGTGATAATTGTAATCTTTGTGGTTTGTTAATTCCGAGCACTGAAATTATATATTGATATATCTTGCAACCCAACTATGTAGTTCCTGCCCTATTCCCACTGTTGTCAAAGTCTTGAAAAGAGACATTGAATTTTATAACTGTGTCTTGTGTTCTGGTTCGCTGGTGCTATCTCGAGTGCTTTAATATGTGGAATTGCATGAGTTGTTTAGTGTGGGAGAAGAATTCCCGCCCAATCCCATTCTTTGTTTCCCAACACGGATCAGGCTGGCAGATCCTTGAGCCTGTCGTGACTCAGAGGGCTTTGAACATGAGAAGTCTGAAAAGCGTGGACTTTGAGCAAAAGGGGCACCACTTTGAGTGTTGTCATGCATATATTAGGCAAGGGGGAAACAGGGCTGGTAAATGGAACAAAGACACATGCCATGTTTGATATTCTGGATGTACCTATCTATTTCATATTTTATAGGTTGTATCTGTTTTTATAGCACTGCTTATTTCTTCAACAGCATAGGCTCAAAACCATATGTGCTTTCAGAAAACGCTAAATTAGAATGTGCAATTGAGGTTAATAACGGTAAGTGTTATTTTCACTCGGATTCACATGGATACACATCTTAAAACTGTATTACATAAATACAATAAACTCATCCACATTTGTCTAAACAAATCCATCATTATTCATCTCCTTTATAGATATCTGCTGTGACCAACTTTGCATAAAAGTGAGCCCCAGTTCCACCGCATTGTAATTGTCCTGTAAGTGTCACCTGCTGTTTCACTGTAGGAGGTGAAGTACTTTTCCATCCGTACTTTTCATTTTTCTGGCATCTGACAACAAGACTTTTACAATGTACAGCTCAAAGTCAAAATAATTTCTTCTGATACACATCCCAGACTGTAATATGACATGCTCAAAGTCAGATCCAAACCTACTGTCACAAATATTTCCATCCATGTCTGTCCAGATGGGTATGATCCCTAATCTTCCCACACCTTCCCAAAAGAAGAAGATAGTGACAGCAAGGAGCCAGGCAGTACCCTTACGAGTCTTAAAAACCTAACTTTCACTTTCTGATCTAATTCCCAAGAAGGAATTTTAGTTATTGTATTGTCTATAAAGACCATTCAGAGTCCCATTTTTCTTTAATCTAGAACTAGAACTGGATATTGGAGCTCAAACCCCTAACATTCTATATATCATTTTGCCAGCTGTTGTTTTTTTCTTGTTTCTATTTTTGACAACTTACTTTTATTTACTTGAAGTGTACTATCAAATAAAACAAAATCCATATCCGACGACCTCTGTCCCACAGCTCAAACACAAACCTCTTTAGGATCTACCTGTAAACCTGTGATCACCTCTCACATCTGAGTGCACTGGAGGCTTATGTTTACACAGCTCCACATAATTAAACTGATACATGCAGATGTCTTTTCTTTCTGTGTGTTTTTTTCATCACAAAGCTCTGGTCTGTTTGCACACTCTCCACATGGACTCAAAGTGGACACTGTTTGTTCAGCTGGTGCCTCTGCCAACTAGAGCACCCATGTACAAGAAGAGCAGGGCGACCACTCTGCACCCACGGGACCTGACATGCTCCGAGTAGGTAGCAAAGATGTCACTGTGTGGGGGTTCAAACCATGATATAATCTTTGGCGGTTAGGAAGTTTGAAATTAAACATAACTATCATTACTATACAATAGTGAGTATTTATGTTGATGTTTTTTTATGAGATCCATTCGGTTTGAGTTGGCTATCCAGGCTCTGGTTATCTTACACTTTGAAAGCTGCTGGCTGCATTAGGAGTTCTTGATGTTGATGAATGTCTGATTTGGCTTCTGCCTGTTGAGCTAACCCTGTATTGAACCCCAAGCATAACATATCCTGGTTTACTGTTGTAAAAGTAAAGCAGGACTTATGGACTAATATGCTGTTTCTTTTGCTTCATACTCTCTGCCAAAACTTGCAAGAAACTAAAGTTCTAGTAGTTCTGGTAGTAGACATCACATGGCCTTATGATACGTATTTTATCACTGTCTAAATGTGTTCAAATGACCACTGCAACTTTTTATATGTATTTGCAATAACCAAGAAAAAATAAGGGGGGACTCTACTCAAGAAAGCAAATATAAGTGTATAGGATTATATGGTTGATTATAGAGTTGTAAGAAATCACTAACTAATACTAAAACTATTACCAAAACTGTATACTCAATTTGAAGTATATCCAATTATAAAAAAAACTCAAGCCTGCAGGAGAATCTTCATTGGACACTGGAGCCCTGAAAATGCACAGGACTAACATGGAGTGGAAACACCAGTAAAGCCAAGTGCTCATCATGGTGTAGTGCCTCATAAAGCTATGTTTGCCCTGTCATTTCAGCTCATTCACAGAGGAAACTGTTAGCTTAAAGAAACTCATTATCAAACTACAGACATCAGGACTAAACATGTATCCTGTCAGGGAAACCCACTTCGAAAAACATGTAACTATAACCTAGATAGGATAATATATCACTGCAAACTACAAAAATGCAAAAAAGTAAGCCCGGCGTTTTTATACTGCCACAGCAAGCAGAGGTTTTTCATTGGTGAAAAAAGATAAGTGAGACTTTTGAACCCTACATGTCTGACCCAGAGTCAGGTTTTTAAAAATAATTACAGAAGGCATTACAGAATAGGAGGTGAGGGTAGGGAGAGGCCTCGAATGCAGGATAATACAGGTTTATTCATACATGCATGAATCAATCAAATTATAAGTAAGTTAATGATGAGGGATCACTGTTATAACATGTGTAAAACTTCATAAAAGTCCATTTATATAGTATTTCAAAATAAATGATAGACCTTATAAAAAAACAACTGCACCAGGTCAAAACCAAGACAGAACAAGGAGAAGAACCATGAGAGATCTAGGTCACTGTAATGTAATGTAACCAAAACCCCAAAATAGGAACAAAAAGATGCCCAGCACCTACCACTAATGGGGCTTGAACCACAATTTCCTACCAGATATACCTTATAATCTGACACGTCTAATTGACATTCATAATTATCTTGGCCCAATGCTCTTTCCAAGTTTGCACCAAATGTCCTGGTTCTGCACATAAGCAATAGAACAGTAAACAGCAGCAGCTTTAGACCCTGTCCTTAAATGTCCCTAGTAACATCCATTCTACAACATGCATGAGTAGGTTATACTGGTCACAGGAGGACGGCCCATGTTGTGTGAACCTAAAAAAGCTGCTGGGCTAACCGCAGTGGTGATGTGGGCCCAGAGATAAACATGTGAAGGAGGTACTGCCACATTCTTCCTGGTCCAGACACAATTAAGAGCGGTATACAAAGCGACCACAGCCAATCATGGTCAGACAGCACTGCAAGACTCGTACAGGGCTCTGGGTGAGGTGAACCAACACAACAGAATGAGGTGAGATGGTGTGGTTCAGATGAGGGGAAGTAAGAGAAGAATAAGGATAATGTGGTTGTAACAGTAGGTCAATAGTAAAGTGATTGCGCAAGTGTTTATATTGTTGTCTGTTCCTGTTGCAACAAGCCACAAACAGTGATTGACATTGGACATTGTGAGAGAAGCCCCAAGACAGTTACAACGCTAGGGCGGGAGTTCAACCTTAAACTCTCTTGTGAGAAGGTTGTCATAACCTTCTGTGTCACTGTCACATCTAATTTAGTGTCTATGAATATACATAATACCACAGACAAGCCTCTATGGAAAGTACAGTATGGCAATTGGCTGTGTATAATTGGAGGATCTCCTCTGAGCTATTGCTGATTGATTAGGTATTCATGGATTCCAGCTTCCTGTTATATGATGTTATTTTCAGGACGCTATGGCAACGTTCCTAACTTTTTATCTTTCCAAAACGCTTGAATAAGTAGGGGTAGGTAATACATAAAAAAAAAAAAATCGATCACATTTAAAAACAAAAATTCATCACAATTTTTTAAAGAGCAAAGTAACAATTAAAATTTTATCAAGATTTATGTACACTATGGTATCTTTATATTGCCTTTGAGGTCATCTGCTTTTTCTGACAGTTCATATCACACAATATTACCAAGATAGCAGATTGTGACAGGGATCAAATCACAATTCAACTTTATTGTGCCAGTGTTCCCATAGAGAAATTTGTCCTTGGCACTGACCCATCCTTCAGTAGTGCTGGCAACCTATCAGTAGCAGGATACATCACTAGATCTTGAGCAGGACTACTTAGCTAGAGGATTTTGTCTGTTGTGGTGGTGGATGTAGAAAGCCAGAGTGCCCAGAGGAAACCAACCTCAACATGGGGAGAACAATATTGCAAACTCCATAGATAAAGGCCCAACCTATAGCCTAGGAGTCAAACCTGGCTAGGACTTTCTTGCTGTGAAGCTTGAACGCTATCCACTCAGCCACTATGTCGCCTTCATCCAATCAGAAAAAGATTGTAGACAGATATACTAACATTGCAGCACTGAGTGATTTAAAATCCCAACTCATCAGAGCCAGATAAAATGAGTCAGAGACCACAATTACTGAAAAGGATGGAACATTAAAAAGAAGTCTGTTCTACAATAATCTTTTAACTATGTTATATAATCTTACTTAACTTACTTAACCAAGCTTTTATTAAATGCACGTGAACATTTGTTCCTGTTAATAGTCTTGTCTGATTACGATCCTCTGTGACCCTCAACAGGTCCTTGATCACGCAAATATGCCATGTCACTTTTATGGAGGCAGCTCCACTTGGAGGTCTGGGTTTACAGCAGAGCACAGAACAGCTGGTCTGAGTCTGACAGCACTGAGCCTGTCCCTGGATAGTAATTACTGTCTCCTACGTGATCAACACAAAAATCTTTCTGGCAAAACTTCTGTCCACCGACAAGAGAATGTGCTATGAAGAAAGTGTAGAAAGACATGAGATATGCCAAAACAGAGACATGATTAGTACTTAAATTCTAATGATCTCATAACAGGACACAAATTTGACATTGTCTAATCAACATGACACATTTGATTATTACTAAAGCAAGGAGCATGATACACATTGTGTGAAGGGCTGAAGCAAATGACCAGATTACAGCTAAATGGACTTAGAAATACAGCCATCAGAAAACAGAGCACAGAACTATTGGGAAACAGTCTCTAGAGCTATGTACAAACACATCCAACACTCTACCTGAAGAACCACTGGAAAAAACAATGATCTGTTATTAAGTAGGACTTGAGTAGGAAATGTTTAAGAACTTTTCATGTGAAGAGGCCTCCACCCTTTTGCAAATGTGAATAGTGGAGATGCATTCACTATCTCTTATAGATTTTATCACACCTACAACATATGCCATTACACTGTCCCTGGGCAAGATACTTCACTAGATTGTCTTTTTTTAGCCTAAAAGAATAGGCTATTTTCTCCCATTATACAACCAATACAACTGCCCATAACAGATCACTGACCACATGAGGATTCCATAGGTTGTTCCAGTGACCAGCACCAGCCTGTCCACTTTATAATTAGCCAAATCATAACTTTCCCCTTAGAACAACAAAAACCTTTACCTCATTTTGTTCCACGTCCATCTTTCCTGGCAGCCCACAACAAGCCTGGTCCAGCCTCTCTCCACTCTCCTGTCAGTCGTAGTAAACAGCTACCTGTGCCTCTGTTCTGCACTCACACACTTGCACACGTGTAGGTCCACTTCTGCTGCACCCTCCTCCCTGGAACATCTGTCACACACAAGAAGGCCTTTTCTGCCCCAGCTCAACCCTGCTGGCAGAACTCATCGCGGAGGTTCGTTCCAGTCAAAGAGCTGCTTTCTGTGCAGAGACCCTCCCCATTACTAGCATCCCGCCTGCCAGCCGTCCCAAACAGAGGCTAGATTGAGCGCGGGAGGGGTCGCACACACTTACAAATGTAAAAACAAATTGACAGAAACAGAGGGATTGGTCTGTGTGCTGTAACATATGCGTAGAGCCATGGAAACCCCGAGTCTTAATGCGGTCTATAAATAGAGTTGATATTTGGACAATGATGGGCTCTGTGTGGGAGAGGGACAGTTATAGTGGACTTGCTGACCCCAGTTTGGTGCAGTTGGTCGAATGGGACAGAGGTCTTAAGTGTCCTTAAATACTCCTGGCGTATTAAAGGTCCTACATTATGCTAAATTACCTGTTCAGAGCTAAAACACTTGGTTCTACTTTGTGATGTCACTAGGAGGAAACTGAGGTGCTCCACTGTGCTTTTAAAGTCTATAGACTTTCACCAAACTCATTCTGATTATTTGGCCAGTCAAAGTCTACACAACAACTGTTTTTGAGGTGCATTTGAGGCTTAACTCCTCTGTCCGAAAGCAAAAGCTAAAGTGTTCAAAAGTTTAAAAAAAAGCCACATTATAAGCACATAACAGTAATTTTAGTTGCAATACCATTAAGGGCTCATGGTGAATTCTATAGAAGTCTATGCTTTCTACACATTATAGGGGAAATGTTAAGGAGGGTCCACTGCCGAAGATACAGTGACTTTGATCCTGCTCTTGGCATTTGTGGAATTCTAAACAGACCAGGAGCATCTTTGAAAAGTACATTGAAACATGATGAGGGCTGAGTTGGGCATGGAGCGCACAAATATTTGGGAAAGGTCAGAAAGTCAAGTGCACATCCATTGTGCTGAAGTAACACCCTTCCAACTCTTGATAGCAGCACATTCTTTACATTAATGGCAGTGTGTATATTACGTTTTGCGTTTGAAAATAAAAATAAAATGTATTAGTACGGACAGACAAGGCACTACTGGACCCCGAGGTATCTTTTCCTCAGCACTCCACTGGACAGGGTGCTAGTTGATAACAGACTAACCACATCTGGAGTCCAAAGATAGTAAAACAGGTTGTTCCAAGGAGCAGTCTCACTGTGGAATTTACAGTCCCTGGAGATACCTAAATGCTCAAAAGGTGTGATAAAGATATTTGTATGGCCAACATAACAGCTGCATCATATTATTATAAATTCAGTTTTTATCATTGAAATAAATTGCCTAATAAAGAGTCTGGAAAACTGATAAAAAATTAAAAAACAAAAAACAATCTTTTACACTTTAGGAAGAGAAAGACCTAGCTTGCGTTTCCTACAGACACTACTGAGACATTTGCACAACATCCATAATCACCAACCACACTCATGACAACACCTCCATAATCTGTCTATCATGCTGTACAGTTGACATTTTTCCTGTTTTCCTCAAAGTCTCCTCTGATTGGCTAACACAGATGCCATGATTACTGCAAATTATCACCAAGGAATGTGTTTCAGTGTTGTGATAGCATGACTGTCTGAAAAGTTATGTTAAGCAGATGGGATGTGTTAAAATCTTCACAGCTTTGCCCTATCATCTTGTTATAATCTTTAACTTAAGATAAACTATTGTAACAGATCAATATGCAAATCACTCTAGGGCCAAGGTCAGGAGTTATGTATGTGTTTTTTTTTTGTTTTTTTTTTTTTTACCACCAGTGAATGTAATGTGCTTTTCTTTGGAAATGTTTTACACGTTTAACATAAATAAAAGCAGCCTGTACCTCCCCAGCCTCCTCTCTGAGTTCCTGCCTCAGTGGTGGACCAAGGCCGCTCTGTGCTCACATGTGTCCTAAGGGTGGGACAGGTTACAGAACACAGTGCGCCTGTTCCTGGACTGAGGTCAGTGCCGCTCGGCCGTCCTGCACTTCCGCTCCCTCTCTGTGCTCTTAACTCTCTCCCATCCACATATGCACCTCTCGCTCGCCTACAGTCCTGTCACTGTTTTTCATATTTACTGGTTAAACAGCCCATCTGTTTTGCGTCAGTACACCCATCGCATAGGCCTCACTAAGTGGATGACATCATACAGCTGTTGATTAAGTAATGGTTAGTTAGAAAAACTTCTTGTTGCATTCCCTTTTGAAACAACTGAAAGGCATGAGAACTGCTGTAGGTTCAATGTTATGGCTCTAGCAGTGCCACTGTAATGTTAAGTGCATGTGCATAGGCTAACCTGTGATTAAAATGTATTTACTGGCAATAGAATGAATTAGGCCAGCTGGTATGGGCTTGTTAGTCATCTCAGTATGGCTCTATGGATAATAAATGGATAAAAGTAAGATAAGGCATAAGGCATATGGGGCTATATTACGTTATTTTCTGATCTATGATCTAATGTTGTTTCTTTATCAAAAACATACCTGGATATATGTTTAATACACATACCCTGCATATTTAGGTTGAGTTCTTCTCTTAAATGGAAATGGATACAAGTTTGTCCTGGACACATCTGCAGCCTGCTCGTCCATGGGAGTAGATGTCTCGTTCACTGTGGTCCTTCTCGAGGTTTCTCTTTTTCCCACAGTTTTGTTTTTTTTTAGTTTTTCCTTGCCAAGAAGGAGGATCTAAGAACAAGGGATGTTCTGGGACAGTTATCCATTTGCTTGTTTTCTAATGCTGCTTGTCTGTTATTGATATTGACCAATGTCTGACTTTCCAACTTTCTGTTGATTAAATCAATGATCCTGTTAAGCCCTAGAAGGTAACTGCTGTTGTGATTTTGGATTGAAAATACCCTCTTCCACCTTGTGATCACATGGTAAAAGGTTCTCCACTGTGTTTTTAAACTCCATACAACTTCATTAGAATAATTTGGGTAATTTCAGCCCTAGAATTGACAATCTCCACTGAACAAAAGTAAAAAGTAGCTGTTAAGTTGAAAACTACTGTTTCAAGACATCATAAGATGGAACATAACATTTTGAGCTTTGGAGAAGTAGACAAACAAATAATACCAGGTGAGTCCAACATGTGTGATTGAAAGAAAACACATTTTCTGGTATGTTTTTTGATGAAGTAACAACGTTCTAACATGTTGTTAAGCTCCCAGGAGTGAATTTTGTGTAATATTGGAATTTTCAAAACAGTATATGTTTACGTTGTGCACTTCTTGCACTAGACTAATTTGTAAATAAAAAATAGGCCAGGGCTTGTGCATCTGGTTAGCCTGTGTGATAGAAAAGATGCGTAGGAGAGATAACGGGGATCCAAATATATAAAATTCATCCATCTTCTTCTGTTTATCTGGGGCTGGGTCACAAGGGCAAAAGTCTAATCAGATGCCCAGACTTCCCTCATCCCGGACACTTTCTCCAGCTCCTCCAGGGGGACCCCAAGTATTCCCAAGGAGGTGTCAAGGAGGCATCCGAAGATGCTTGAGCCACCTCAGCTGGACATGGAGGAGCAGAGGGTCTACTCCAATATATAAAAATCATATTTACATTTGCAAGGTTAACAGCTGCAGGAAATTGTGAGAAGAGATATCGCGGATCAAGGTCAAACACTGCAATCATTTCCTAGTTTCCACAGCTAAACTTCCAGGTTTATTCAGATGTTGGGACCCCTGATGTGTTACAAAGGAATGTGAATCAGTCCCACATTGAGCTTCGTGGTTTATGCACAGCAAACATTTGAGAGCTATTGACCAATCAGTTTCTAACTGGAGATCTGAAACACCTTTTAAATGATAATTAAGTATTTCTCTTCCAAGAAATCTATTCCTAGCTTGTATCATGCAGCCACTTTCCCACCATGCCAAAGCCGTCACCACAAATGCCTGTCATATTATGGTGAGAAGAAGTCAGCTTATCTGGGCTCAATGAAAAATGTCCGCCGCTGATGAAATTGCTTTAATGGACAAACTTATCACGGCGGGAAAGGTTGGGGCCACTGGACAATGTTATCTTGTTGTTGACGCATGGATTTCTAATTTTACTTTATGAAGCAGGATACAAGCATTGACAAGCCAGCCTGATGTGGAGCCAACAATAACTACTTTGGAATAAGTAGTAACAACAACAATGCA
Source organism: Periophthalmus modestus (assembly GCA_019594935.1). Lineage (NCBI taxonomy): Eukaryota > Metazoa > Chordata > Actinopteri > Gobiiformes > Gobiidae > Periophthalmus > Periophthalmus modestus. The sequence continues at coordinate 23,878,485 of JAIEZT010000084.1, read as the reverse complement.
ATGACTGACAGCCCAAATGTGCAGACTAGGAACAAGATCATAGCCTCATAAAATATAGTTATATTGCACAGTTCACTGCATAAACAGTATAAACAATAACTGAAATCTAGCTGCAAAATAGAGTAAACAATTAATGTACTGCTTTAATTTGTAACATTGGTAAGATATTTGGTCTCATGAGTCAGACAACTAGTTGGAGAGGAAAAACCTAATTTGTGGTTGGTAAGATTATTATAAATGACCAAATTACCCACACTTGATGACCTATGTATATCTTTACAGAAATCATGATTCATGTGGACCACAAATCCATCTCTGGTAACTGGATAGTGTGATGATTGGTAAATGACTCTAAATAAAAAAAATTGCACTCACTCTATTGTATGATATGACCAATCCTTCCAATGCAAAACAAGACAAGTTTATCTGTATAGCACAATTTGTACACAAGGTAATTCACAGCCCTTTACAGAATAAGAAAGGCATTATAATTGAAATACAACAAATCAAAACATAAATAATCACAAATAATCATCATATAATTAACATTAAAGGAGAAGAGTGCAGAAGAGTGCAGAATAAAAACTTTTTAGTCATTTCAGTCATGAACAACAGTGAATAGTGCACACTTGTAAACATTTCCAGGATGTTTACAAGTGTGCACAACTATATGGAAAATATTACCAATTGTGTGGCTTAATTTTGGATAAATAAATGTAGAAAAAATAATAATAAATGAGAAGTTACACCCACTTCCTATCTAAATCCTTCCTTTTAGCTACAACACACCGTATTCCTTGTAATTCCAACACCTGATGCTAAAGCTAACGTCAGAGCAGAGCATCGCGCGCGCCCACCTGGAACATTCTTCAGGAGCGTGACTCCGCGACGTAAACCGACGTGACGGCGGCTCTAACGGGGTGATGGAGAGGCTTAATGCATCATATGACCCTTTTCACAGCGCTCTGCTACGTCAAAGAAATCAACTGCGACGTATCGTGCAACTTCCCACAGAGCTAGTAAGTCCCGTCAAACTTTTATCCACAAACTCAGGTGTTGCTAAGCCCCGTTACGCATTTGGCTAGCAAGTACATTAACTGTAAAGAGGAGCAACGTCTCAACGTCTCACAGTAAACAAAGTGGGTTTTGTGTGGTTATGTAAAAAAGTGGTAGTTTATAATTTTTTGTCTGATAGTAAATGGAAAATATACGTTATATGAACCCTGAAAAAATGAAAAGTATTTTGACTAACAGCTACATTTGGCAAAGTGCGCAACATGAAATCTCAGCATCCATCCATTTGAATCAACTCAGACCACAACTATTAAGTTACTAAGCAATTCTACAGCAGCTAACAAAAAGTAGCAACAACTTTGTCTTTCTGGCCGGTGTTTTCGCTCTTACCTTACTCATTTTCCCGCTTATCATTCCCCCGGGTTAAATGCTGCCCATTCTCAGGAAAGACATCAATAACATGGCCAGGACTCGTATGAGATAACTTGTTTTCTTTAGTCCGGTCCACCCTCGGCTCAGGGGCTGTGGGGTGGAGCTCCACGCAGCCGAAAGCATGGGGAATAGTATTACTAGAAATACCGCGCTCTGATTGGTCTCCTTTGAGAGGGGAGCGTAACAATACTCATCTCTGATTGGCTGGGTTTTAATGTTATTCTAAGTAGGACCTGGTCTTGAAGTGGTCTCAATAAAGCCTTAACATAGAGATATTATTATTATTATTAAAGTCGAGACGTTTTGTGACCGTGGATATCTCACAGATTGTGGTGATATATGATGTGATATAGTCAGATAAGCATAGTCATTAAAGGCTACTTGAGTCTTGCTGGGCAGTGTCTTCTGAAGCTGCATTGCCTGGAGATTTTCCCAGACCACAAGTAGTCTAGCCCTGATGATGATTGAGTGAATTACAGTATGTGACTCCTTTGGTCCTTATGCCCTTCTGATTGAGGTATTTATCAAGTTTAACATCACATTACATCATGTACTTTTTCATTTGACTGGTTTGAAGATTTAAGGTATAATCTGCAATTTTGGGAATATCTGGGTTAGTTTTTATTGATGTTAATATAATTCCAAATCATGGCTTTCACCTTCCTGTTATATGCAACTTTTGAGAACTTTTTCTATTTCAAAAGATATAGTTTTGAATTGCTAATCGCTTTGGGAACGGTCAATATTTTTCATCCTTCTGAAATGTACGCGTATAGGGCAAAACAGCATGGTCTAAAATGTATGATACCAATATTTTTGGACTGTGTCTTGATTTTGTATGTTATGATTAATATATGGTATTTGAACTGTTGTAAGATTATACTGTATTGTTTATTATGACAAATTGAATTATGTGCTTATTATCTCAGTTATTTACCAGCACATGAACATGACTACAAAAAGTAATGTGAGATTCTTTTTTCCAAGTACCGGTAAGTGTATAGCAATGTATGCCTGAGTTATGACGAAAATAAAGCTGCTATTTGAAAAAGAGGTGTCATAAAAATATATGACTACCACCCAAATATAAGTGCTTGAAGCCAACATCACAGTTTGGGGTCTAATAGTAGAAGACATGTAAGCAGACCCACGTATTGGGAGAACTCTGCTTGTTAAAAACCCTCCCTGTGAACATTAGGCTGTGGGAACATCTGTACTGCCACTGGAGCAGAGCAGCAGCAGTCCCTAGTGGTGAAAAACGAGACCTGCAGCAGATGTTTTGCATTTACATCATATATGCACTGCAGTGAATCTTTAAAGCCCAGAGTTGAAGCCCGGGAATCAACGTCTTTGGGGATTTAAAAAGCTATTCTGTGAAACTATCCTGACGGAGCAGATGGGGCTGCAGATCCAAATCTTGATTGTTTTGGTTTCATAGGCCAAGCCACACAGCAGCCTAGACTTCTTGATTATAATTTAAAGAGGCAGCGAGGGCCTTTGTTTTACATAGCAGCCAAAATGTTTGACTAGTTGCCAAGTTCTCATGGATGGTTATGATTTCTATACATTTTCTATCTATTTAGTGACTTATATGTTTGCTTGTCCCAAAGCATCCAAGTAGACTTATCCCTGTCTGTCTGCTAAAACAGTCTACAGATAATCTTTTAGTTAGTTCCATGTGTTATACAGAGAGGGCTAAAACAAAGGATAGACATAGTTGAATCAATCAGTGCATAAGACCTTCAGCAATGACATATTCACTATATGAGTAATCCCACAAGCAGTAAGTGTGGTAATGCAGCCAATTTCGGTGCTTTTACATGAGGAACTTCTGACTCACGAAACATAAAACTGATGTAATGAGATGTGTAGATTAGACTAATGGCAGTTTGATTATGTGTTGACTCACGTGCCTGTGTTTTTCAGATGGCAGATATGTGGGAGAGAGAAAGCCTTGATTTTGTGAGTAAGTTGAAGAAAAGGAGTGGTAAGGTGAAAAGGTAATAGGAGAGGCTAAAGGGGGCACATGTGAGACTAAGAAAATAGTGAGGGTTCATGAGAGACAGGAAGTGGTGCTTGGGTCTGGAATGAGGAGTGAGTCAGGGGGAGGGTCACGTATGTTCAACGTGACATGTAGAAGAAACACAGATGCACAGATTTGATGTGTTAATGACTTTTAAAAAGATATATATATTAATTTATTTATTTTATTTTATTTTATTTACAGTTTTTCAGTTGTAAAATAAAATTTTTGGGTGGAGAGTCATACCTTTTTATCGGCATGAAAATGGCATTGCTTTGCCTGGAATGTTCTACAGTTGCATTAAACAAATTTTTTATTGCTCTAAACTACCTTAAAACTACTCTGAGGCCTTTTTTCTTTTCTCTCCACAGATATCACCTGTAACAATGCAAGATGCCTTTTGAGGGCCAGCTTTCTAAACTTGAAAGATTTGTTATCATTATAATAACATGATAGACATTCAGTTTTTGGGGGCTTCAGTGGGCCCTATGTACACAACCTGCACATGCAAGGACATTGTACTGACAGCAGCAATAGTAGTAGCAGTAGTAGTAGTAGTAGTATTAGTAGTAATAGTAGTGATGACTCAAGGTGTGAATGTTATCTTGTCACTCCTTTTTTACAAGCTTCACAAACAGTCATCAGTTTAATTCTATTAAGTCAGTGTATGTCTGACTTCGCGTAAGTTACTATCTCTTCCCTTGTAGGTGTAGGCTCCAGGCTGCACCCCCTAAATTCAGGTACCAGGTGTGCTGCTTTTATCTAGAGAAGAGGAAACTCAACATGAGAAGGACTGGCTCGCTGTGAGGTAGGTAAATGAGAAGTACCCAAGAGGAAGTGAGGGGAGGGGGCCATGTAGTTTGAGTAGGGACTGAGTAGAAAAGTGGTAGGCGAAAGAGTGAGACCGCCAGTGCACAGAGGCGATGCTGTTCATAAATTCTGTACCATCCAAAATCCCAAACACACTTCCTGGACAGGCCTCTTGTGACTTGGACAAACATCAAGTGGATTTTTGCGTTGAAGGGAAAAATATGGTACTGCATACTTTTGTAAGCGAGCAGTTCTTTTTTTTTGAAGGGCGTCACTGGGATTTGTTGGAGAATTGCAGACTCGCTGTGAGAGGAAATAGTTTATGTCTTTCCCTGGTCCCTCGATCAGCTTTCATGCACCAGTACAGAAAAACAAGAACCCCCAGTCATGTTTGCTATCAATGTCTCAAACACACTGATCTGATCTTCTACATATTTCCTCTGACAGATAAACTTGTAGAAACCATAAAGAGATATTGAGAGCATTTTACTTATTTATTTTTTAAATCTATTTTTGCTTCTGAAAAGATTTCTAATTTTAACCCTGACCGGTCATTGTTGTTTCCTGTGCTGAGTGTGTGTTCAACCGAAAATGCCTGTGGTTCACAGCGTTTCGATTGGTCATGGCCAATATAAACTTGGTTGTGTGCAAAAAACTATATTTTCATATCATGTGAACCTGTAGTTACATTCGCTATGGCTGATGGTAAAATAACATGAGAGCCTAGCAGTCTCTTGATCCAAACTCTATCACTTTGGTTAATGGTGCACAATGTAACATTTCTGGTTGAGGTTTTGTCACCATCTGGTCTCTGGCAAGTCAGAGATGCTACCAGACCAAATTGCAGATCTCCCTAGATAGATAGGTTTAATGCCATACTGCGAAACAATCCAGACAAAGCCATAACATGTCCATGGAGGTAAGTTTGTTGTCTATCCTTCACCAGAAAAGTTACAAAGTGCACCTTTAAAAATGTGCTTGAAAACAGCCTTAAATGAACATCATGGCAAATATGTAAATATACTCTCTAGTAGTTTAAATAATGATGATCATTGTGCACATTTATTGATGGTGGTTAGACACATAAACTGTAATCAGAAAAATATTTCTCAACACTAATGATGGCAGTGATGGCAGTTTCATGACTCCAATCTGAGACCGGCCTGCCTTGATTCGTCCCACATGGACTTAGCCTCATACTTCAGAGTTTGGCGCTTTCCTTTTTTTAAAAAGAACCATATGAGGTGCAATCTAAAAGTTCCACTGGGATGAACTGCTCTTTCTGGAATTTTGTCCAATAAAAGTCTGTTTACTGATCCAGAATAGATGACGACAAAGTTGTGGACATTGGTCAGATGATACAGTTGTCATTTGTCTCAGTTTTGGATTATAAAACAATGAGTATCACATGAGGCATCAGTCATATGAAAGCACTGAAGACAAGCTTACTGTTGGGGAGATATTTAAGGATGTTTCTACAATATGTAATTAATATATCTATGGGATTCAGAGTGAAAATTAGCACCGTCGGCTACAACAATTAACAATACCAAACTTTTAGACCTTTTGAATTGTGAAAGCTACAAAAATGGCATGTATAAACAGTAAATTGAAACTCATAAATAGCAAATTGTTTTCTGCATGCAATTCTGATCTCCCATCCCCATCAACAGCATTATAGGCAAATCAAGGATTTATTTTTGCACTAAAAACACTAATTACATGATACACAAATAGGTCACTGAATGAGCTTGTATTAGATTTCCCTGTCCCCTTTTGTTCACTATTGAATCAGACTTCAGTCATTACTGCCAATTGTATTGTTTTACATCTCCTATCTAGTAGTTTGTTAAGTTAATAAGTTGTGATTGGTTGAAAGTTATACTCTCAGCTCAAACTGCTGTCTAACATCCCTTCTCCATGTTTCTCATACAGACATAAACAAATTATGTAATAGCTCTGAGCACTGCACGTGGAATAGGAATTTTGGTTGCCAAGTTGTATTTTTTTTTTTTTTCCAGTAAGTGCTTGGCCCCGGTCAGGTGTGTATGTGCTATTAGTTCCTGATATATGAAGTCATAAGTAGCTTCCTACAATAACTGTGGCTAGTAAGAGCATCTCGCAACCCTGTGCTATAACTGAAATGTACCTCTGGAATGTGATAAACAACATGTGAAAACAAGATTCTAAAAATGACCATAAATAGATGGGACCATCTTGCACAACCAGTGGGACTGGAGTCGTTCCCACACCCATGTAGAGGGTCAGTTGGTGGTAGATGACGAGGACCAGAGGGCTCTGTGTTCCCACGCTGCTCAGCATGTGATACTGAGCTCTGAGACTAAAAAACATGCATCACATCAGGGACTAGGACGGCATCATATTGAGTAATACTAACAATTATGGTATAACTAGTACTGTATGCATTATTGGCAAAGGATTTTTATGATATGATTTTTGAAACATGGTGGGAGAGTTGCAAGCACTTGCACATGCAGTGATGACATGATTGATCATTCCTTGGTGGAAGTGGATAGCAGTATGTGATGTGTAGATGAATGACTCCTGGCTAAAATGTAAATTTGGCTGTTATGACAACAGCTCAGTTGCTTGTTTTCCAAGTATAGGCGCATTATGTGAAAGTGCATAGCCACACTTGGGTATGAGTACAGGTATTGAAGTATCTGAAAGGTGATCTGGGGCTGGGGTCATAGTTCAGGTCTCTTAATGTCTCTCCTGATGCCACCAGCCTCTGTTTACACTATGTTAATTGGTCTGCAGTGTGAGCACAGTGGGCACAACACTCTCATTGTATCAGTGCTGTGGAGCTAGCTTAGCTGTGAGGAGCTACATCACTTTTAACACCAAGGCCTCAGTCCAAATTAAATACTCAACCACCCCATTATTCATAGATTAACAAAGAAACAGTTGTGATTCAGTTGTGATGATACTGTGTAAAAGCCAACCAAAACCAAGGCCAAGCACTAATAAGTCCGTAAACCCAACATCACCTAATGGCATAGAATTAAGGATAGATATAATATCTAAATGCTGTCAACAATGGACAAATGTAAAAGCACTTGATTCATAGAGAAGGGAGTGGTTTGAGAATGTAAAGAACCGAAATTAAAACCTGATAAGGAGAGACTAAATAACCCTAAGGCTTGTTTAGTATAGAATCTGTTATTGCAGCTGGGTGCAACAAGGGTTCTTTTCATCAGTAGTGCATCACATCAGAGCCATATGACAAAGCAGATGAGGAATTCATCTTCTGTGTATTTTTAATAGGCATAGGCATAGACTATAGTTAGTGTACAAAATATATCACATTAGGTTATCATTGCTTTAGAGTTTAGTTTAATGTTGTATCTCTTTATCTACCTTATATTACTGCTGATCTCCCTGTCTGTTTACATTGCCAACTTGGACTTAAAGTGACATTTCCACAGCAGCAACTATTCTATTGCACATGTATTATTCACATTTTATTTGAGTCATCATGTGCTTCTAATAATGGTCATGTCTCTGGCCTTAATCTGACCTTTGACCTCCAGGCCGGAACATCTTTAAAATACCTATGTGTTAACGTTTATATTATTGCTATGTTGATATGGGATACTAAGGTTTAAGATTTGTAAATGCTGTTTATAGGTTTACTTGAATGTGGTATGTGGACTAATTACACATAGTTATGGTCACATGTCATCTGACATCTGAGGCAACCTTTGACCCTTTAAAACACAGAAAGTCTTTCATGTATCAAAGCAACATTGAACCAATAAGTATATCATTACTTCACATTACTGTTACTCTTAACAGTCAGTTTTGAAATACCTGCATATAAAGTATGAATGGGGGTATGTCTTCCATGTTTGCATAGATTCAGGGGCATATAATTGACATCTTCACACAGGAGACAACATTCTGTTTGGTGTCTTTTGCACAACACCATTCTATACAACAACATAAAGACCAAGTGGACCATTGCAATTCCGTGTTATGTTAAGAATGCCTACATGTGTTACTAAGCCCATGCTCACTCACCTTCATCAGCCTCATCCTCCCACTCTCACTCCTCTCCACGCTCCTTCTCTTCAGGGACGAGCTGCGCACCACGGGGGTCACCGGCACCTCTTCCTCTCCGCACCAGTCGGAGCCCAGGACGCACCCCATCAGAGGAGCTTCCCTACCCTCTGCGTGCTCCTCTGGCCTAGCTACACGCTATTTGCTGTCTGTGTTCTCCAGCTCCTCTCCGGACTGCTGTTTTTGTCAGCTGGAAGCCCCAAAGGAGCCCTGCCCCTTTTCCTGGCTTGGGTTCAGCCTCGATTCGAAGGGAAGGATACACGCTCCTGCCCTGCCCCCCTTTGCTTAACTTTAAAACTCCATAACAATTTGCACTTCCAACATTCCCTTTAACGTTTTTCTCACTTGCAAAACACTTTCTACAAACTTGATCCAAACTTACTCCATCCCATTCCAAGCCAGTCCATTGCCATCCCTGCTCCTTCCTCTTTGCGCTCTAGGTTGCCTCACTCTTAACATATACAATCACCTCTCTGTTATCCCCCCTCTTGGATTTCTCCTCCCCGACTCCCCTCCACTGCTTCCTGAGAGCAGGCTCCTCAGCACATGCTCTGTATTGTCCTCAAAACAAATGAAACACTACCATAACAAGTGACGGCACAGGATGAGTCAGAACCCCAGACCTCTGGCTCTTTATAAAGCTCTAGTTGGTTAGCTGGTAAACACTGGTTCATTTATCGGCTGTAACTAATATATTATGTGACCTAGGAGAGAGGAGCTAGGGAGGGTGACTAGGTTTTATATTGCAATTGTTCATATTGTATTGTGGCAGCTGAATACTTGTGAGAATAGAATAAGTCTGTCGTTCCTGATTATGCCTTTTTTCTTATAAGAAATTATGTGGTAGTATTGGTTGTTCTGGAGATGAAGAATTTTGTCTGTGAGGTTGGCAGTTTGATTCCTAGATGCCACAATGTATCAGTGTGTTTTGTGGTGGTTGGAGAGGTGCACAATAGTGCTCTATATTGAAAGTAAAGTGTTTTGAAACATGCTACTATGACTATTGGATTGTTTACCATTGAAAAACATGTATCATTACTGTGAGTTGGCTCACCTCTCCACTAATATAACTTGTAACTTGGTCTGGAGATGGTTTTGACAATCCACTGCAACTATATATACTATTGTTGGTGTGTAGTGCTTTTAGAAGTGTTTGGTATTGCTTGGGTGTTTGTTTATGTAGTAGCACTCTTGTTTTTGGGCGTGTATAACCTGGAATGTTCCACACTACAGCTTTAACTTTCTTTAGTCATGATGTTAAACCCTATGTATTGTGTCTTAAGTTACTGAGCTTTCCAAAAATCCTGTTTTTTCTTCTGTTTATTTCTCCTTTCTGAGTGCTTTGGCATTATAGTGTGGCTCAAACACAGAGTAGTGGGGCCGTACCCCTTAAAAGGCAAATTCTTGATATTCCTCCAGAGAGCCCCCTCCCCTTCTTTGTATCACAGTCCCTTTTCCCTTTGTTTTCTTCACATTTTCTGCCTCTCTCCCCCTCTCTCTCTTTTAGCCCAGCAAGAGTATTATTATAGGCACACTGCCTCAGACAGACTCCTACCAGGTGTCCTTCCTCTGTAGCACACCTATACACTGTTAGCTGGCTTCTCCACGCTCCAGCTGTCCCAAACCAAGCCATGCTCAGACCGGCCCCTCTCTCGTGTCTGCAGGGCCCCTCAGATCAGCCCTTACCTTGTTTTCTCTTGGACTCGATGCGTGCCATATGTACCACTCGCAGACATGAGCTCACTCTACAGGCGGTGTTTACAATGCGCCCCCCCTCCTGCTTTACACGCCATGAAATTAACTCCTTCTAATCAACCTGGAACATGTAAGAGCCACACTTCAGGGCTGCAGAAAGGTGAACTCAGACTGACAAACTGGGGTCAGGCAAAGCACAGAAGCCTTTGCTTGTCAATCAAAAATATTTCCAAAGCTTTAAGGTGCACTGTGTAGCATGGTGGGGTGGTCCACAACATGTTTGTCTCCATGGAGATGTTATTGCTTTGAATAGAATGTTCCACAGTATCTGTCTTGCACTAGTAATTGTAAAATACATTGAAGAACATGCATTCTTATTGTGGAGTAGGGTCATATCTCCACAGATCTGTCCTGTAACTTGGCCTGGTGTGATTACTGCGCTTAACTTGTATTCTATTTTGCATTGTTTTTTATGTATCATCTCATGTGAATTTGCTTTAAAGCCATTTCCTCACAAGTCTATTTAGATCTCCATTGAGACAAGGTGATAAGTGTGCATGTATTAATCCACCAAAAAAGTTACACAGTGCATCTTTAACTTTTTTTTATGAGTAACAGAAATATTATTTCTTATCTTTTGTGTGTTTTTTTTTGTTTTTTTTTTAAATACAACCTAAATTTGTAGTCATATTTTCAAAGCAAGGTGAATCTGCCAAGGACGTCTTTGGTATGTGGATCTGGATCTGTCATACTGCTTTTTAGAATAAGCAATAATTCCTCCAGTAGGACATTTTTCATGGACAAAAAGGCTGGTTGGTTGCTTTGTTGGGTGTTCATAGTTTTACACACTTTTATTTTGTTATTATGTGAAACAATGCAAAACAGAATCAAATTGTCCTACAGTGCAGGAGTGTACTGCGGGTTGATGTGTTTCAGATTGTTCTTTCTTCAAATTTCTAATGCAAACTATGCCTTTTTGGATCCTCACATTTAGGTATTTTCCCTCAGAAAGAAATATTTTGGCATGGTGTTTAAACAGTAATCCTGTCCATTTTTTGTCACTGAACCAAGTAACATTTTTAAGAGAGTTTTTTTTTTTCTTGTTGTGGTCAACCAAATGTGGTTGTTATAGTTCATGGACCTGGCGAGATCAGATTTATTTTGGAAAGAGCATTTCTTGAAGATGGCTGTTAATAGTGGGAGAGAATTTATGAGTAAGAAGGGATTAGAAATGATAACATCTCGAGTGGAGCTCAGAAAGACAAAATAAAGTGTGACCAAACATGGCCAAAGGCAAGAAACAGAGGGATGTGTAATCCAGAAAAAAACAATGAGCTACAGGAATTGCCCCAGTTGTGATGAGGTCAGGGTGGTTCAACGTCAATTTTCTGTAGACCTTTTGGTATGTGTAAATAGGATTTTTCTTTTTGTTTACACAAATAACATGAAATGGAAGAAAATCGCTTTGAATTGAATTAAGTTAAAATGCTCAAAATATATTGTTATTTCAGTATGCACCCTTGCCAATTGGGTCCCCTTACCGAAACAGAGATCTAACCAGCAGTAAATGATTAAAAAAAGTTACTGCATAATCACTACACATACTCAAATCTACACATACTTTCACTTTTTTGTTTTATTGTCCAAAAAGACTCATGCTATAGAAAATACGTGGAGGTGGTTGAAGGGGTGTTGTTGTTGGCACCTCTGCTCCTCCTCATCTCCTCAGCTTTGTGGCCTGCTGGGTTTCTCACTCTTCTCCAAACACTTGTTCAGAACACCTTCACCTACGACCAACATTCTTGGATAGCTGCTCTTTCTGCTTGATTGTTGCCTCCAGAATTGTTTGGATGGGTGATATTTCAGTGTCAATTTTGAATACCAGGGCACCTCCTCTCCAGTTCCTTACCTTGTGCCTAGTGGTGGTACATCTGCACTCTGGTTTATTATCACTCATGGAGGTTTTGGGCTGTTGCATATTTTCGGTCTCTTCTTTGGTTGTATTGCAATCTATTGTATTGCATTTTTATCGAGCCCCATAAGACACTGTTATTGCTGAATTATCACAGCTATTGCATTATAACGGTGTCATTATTATGGTGGAAGCCAAAGGGAGCATACTTAGGCATGTGTGTACTTACTCAACAATGCTATGTGTAACAAACATCTTCAGTTACAGTAGGCTGACTGGGAGAAAATAACAGTTTCATATTGAGTGGAATATAGGCATATATATAGGCATATAATATAAAGGTTTGATAACAAGGTGAAATGTGGTGGGTTATTGTTATCCAATGATCAGGTTAAAAAAGATATAGCCTCTTTAGTATAAAAAAATGAATGTTCTTTATCCCATACTATTATTGCATAGACTGGACAGTGCTTTTGCTTGTTTGTATAAAGGCCTCATTTTTTATCAGCACCTTCTATAGTGGGCGTTTTCTTAGAAGGTTGTGAACTTGTATCCACATTAGCATGCCTTTATAGTAAACAACTGTCCTTACCCTGCTTTTGGCCCCTGTGTGAGGCCAAGCATCTGTTTCTGTGGCAAGACTCCGAGTGCAGCTGGAGTTTATAGTGAACAGCTATAGTCAGTGTGAAGCCACAGACCATAGACAGAACAAGAGGGAAAAGCACAGTGCCAACGAGAGGGCAACAGCATGGAGCATTGGGATCCCATATACTTACTGCACTGATGGAACATCACTTGACTACACAGAAATGTATCTGAGCTCTGTCTGCCCTCTAATGGTGATATATGATATAGTCAAAACAAATGCTTTCGGTTGACATATTGTGGTGCATCTTTCTACATGCATATTTGAGCAAAAAATACATACAAGAGATTGTATTGGAGGCTTAACAATCATTCAAAGGTTTTGCCCTGAAATTCCTGAGCTGCTTCACATAACTAAATGTCAGCTTGCTCTGTGAGATTTATTTTCAAACAGATTTTTTGTTGTAATTTGAGAAACTGTCCAGAGGGTGGCCACCGATATACACTCTCAAAACACTCTCCAAATATATTGTGCATATTAACCACTGGAAATTGCTATTATTAAATACTTTACTAGCATTTTTCTTCACTGAGTAAAATGTGAAGACGAAAGAACCATTATTCTTAGTCTGTGCATCTCTCAATAAAAGTGGTAAAAATGATCACCAAACCTTCTGTTATGTGTAAAACCAGCCCATATAAATAATATATAATGCATTTTTTTTTATATAAATTAAACATTTAAAGATACATTTTCCATCATATTATGGGGACTTGCATGCACAAATTAGAACTTTTTAGATAATTTTGTAACTGTAGTAAAAACACAGACCCTCAGCTTTCAGTTTATATCGTTTTCATTCTCTACCATCCTGAAAGGACTCGTAGGGGCTAATAAAATGTGTGAAACATGTTTTACAGTACATGACCTCAAATGAGTGAAATGTGCCAGTGATGTTGACACAAAAGCAGGAAGCTCACTGTCTGCTTCCACAGGAGTCATCATGGAACAGACATAAAAAGTCAACGAGACGGAAGAGAGTTAATGAGAGGACAGAGTCAAACCCTGTGGAAAGAAATTACTGGACAATAGGACTGTGTGTCCCCACACTGGAGCACTTTATGTTTAAATCATTAGAACTACAATACATTTAACATTTTTGACAACTTTGTCATAACTTTATGTTTTATATGTAAGAAAGCTATCACTGGAAGAGGCTGACAGTAGAAAAGAAAAGCCAACACACAACACAATACACACCTGTTATAAGTGAACTTTTTATTGGATTTTTTGCCAATATTTTTTTGATGGGTACAAATGAATCCAAGACACAAAATTGACCAGCTACGATTCATGCTACAAGAGTAATCATTCAAGTGAGTATATTTCTACAGACACATAGTTTGAGTGTTCCTTCTCCTTAGTCCTGCCTGAAATATCAATGGTATTAGAGAAAGAATATCCTTCTTTGTACAGAGTACAAAATGTGCAGCAGTGTTCTTATGATACAAATTTCAAACTCGATTTTGATACTAAGGGAATGCTTGAGCTTGATTTTGATACCATGAGTGAAAGTTTTTTAGGCAATGTTTGATAACCTATTCAGAAAATGTCACATTTTGTTCTATTTATTTGATATTTTTCAGTATTCATACTTCAAATGAGTATCTAGTTTTGATACACATTTTAGTATCAACTAATCTAAGAATCAGCCCTACCTGAAAGTGAATACCTATTGTGAGTTCCTACCTTTTACACCTATTTGAGAGGGTTGTATGTATCCTTAAGATATGATTAATAATGCTTGTTTATCAATCCAAAGGAGAGAAAAAAATAGTTGTAAATGTAAATAACATGCATTGAGGGAAATACTGCATGTGAAGTGACAGATTCATTTAAAAAGCAATGTTGTAATGTATCCATCTTCTTTTGGGCATCATAAACAAACTCTATTTTGGAATTGATTTATTTTAGACCAATCCAGAAGGTTCACAGGGTGGTCCAAACTGTGAGAACATTAGGTGGAATGTAGTCCAGACATTTTTGGCATTGGCATGGGAATCTTTGAGCAGCCATAGCTAGGATATATTTATACAAGCTTGTGAGCATGATCTCAACATGTTATTTTACACTGAGGTTTAGGTAAGTGAGGACAGCTCTATCTACTGGCTGGGTTGTGAAAGTGCACCATCTTTACTTCTATTCAGTGAAGATGCTGTTTGATATACTAGCAGGATTTAGCCTCCTTGAACTTACCACTTGAGACCAGTGGGCTACAAAACTCCATTGCAAGTAACATATGTGTCTTGCTACATATAGTAGGCTATTTAGCCTACTATCTGTAACAAACATACTATCATTTTGTTTATATTAAATGGATTTAATATTTAATTAAATAATAAAAACGCAACAATGCAACCCATAATTACCTTACCTAATTTAACAATTTTCAGATATATTTTAAAGCGTAAACACGAGAAAGTAATATCGCAGTATACTTATTAACACCACTAGAGGGCAGTGCAAGGAAAGAAATAACCAGCACTACTGAGATGAGGGTTACCTCAGAGTCTAAGTTTTGAATGAACGTTGTCCTTTACAGCACACGTTATACTACTGAGAGATGCCATGAATAAATCTGGTTGTTGAGCCACTTTAAGGTATAAGCTGTTGCTAATAGCTATCATACTATACCTACAATCTGTGCAAGACAATGAATTACGGTAATAGGCTTATATTTGTAATATATAATTAGTACAACCATGATATATTTACATATAGTGCTGGCAAATTCACTGCGATGAGTAGACCTACTGTATCTTCCATCACGTATGATCATTAATGCATTTACACTTATTTACCAATGTTTGATGGATAGTGAAGATGGGCTATACTTGTGTACAATTTCCAGTAAAAGCAATAGCAAACCATTTTGCTATTGCTTTTACTGGATTTTTCTCACCAGGGGAGAAAAATCTCTTTAAATATTGCATTGTTTAACTTTAAAACAGTGCAACGGATCCATATGAGGGTCTGTGTGAACATGAGGGTAGAGCTGACAGACAAGGCCAAACAGAGGAAGAAAGGATTTTACTTCTGATTTTCAGATTTACTGCTAACGTGGGGCCTAAGACTCCTGGTGAGTCCTAAGAGCTCAATCTGTGTTTAGACAACAGTGGCTCCCCGCACATTCCTATGTACATGCTGCTTCTGTACACAGTACTCTGGTTTATATTATGAACCACCCACAAGTTCATCTCATAACACTAGTCTTGGATACACATGGGCACTATCACACTCACTGAGCATTTAATTATAACAGTCATGTCTAACAACTTTAAATACATAATTAGAAATGATTTGGGTGAAATTTATAGATGGACATTAGAGGCTGTATCTATTAATGTGGCCATAATAATAGGTCTAGATGTAATATGATAATTAGAAACTGTGAACAGAAGCTTCTCTCATTGACAGAAAAGGGAAGAGCATGTTGTAATTCACTGTACTCAAATACATCTTTTATTTGGACTTGTGTTTTGGCAACTGCTGTCACATGGACACAACTTCCCATTCATAACTGGCTGCCATGGCAACACTCAGAAGCACAACTTGTGTGTGGGTGTCTGGAAATACAGTATATGATTCTGGGTGAATATCATGCATCTGTGAGTGACGTGTTACTGGAAAAGAGTAGTTGCGTATCCTTAGTGAGAATGTTTCAATATGAAGTCTCTCACCTCTTCCTATATTCATCCATATGTGTATCCATCCATTTTCTTCCGCTTTATCTGGGGGGATCCCAAAAGCATTCCCAGGGCAGCCATGTATCATTTGCTGTAATTATTTTGTAGGTATCTGAAATAGCAGCCTTTTATACTGCACCATTTTCCACAAGGCTGGTTTTGAAAGTTTCCAAATTTGTCTAAGTGTTTACTGCATAATGCCACTTCATGTTGTGTGACTTAACATAATCCAGTAATAATACTTGCTACATGCTTTACAAGTTTCTCAGTGACCATCAGCCACCATCCAGACTGAGGTAAACGGAGAACAGATAATGCAGAATTTCATAAAACAATGTCAGAGACTTATTCTACAACAGTTCTTGCATAAACAAACATTAAACAGCTATTTTGTTGTTTCAGGTTAAACACTGTTGTGTGAAGACAAACCACCTTCTTCAAAAATAGATTTTTCTTGTTTTATCCTAAATAATGTATATGTGGCAATGATGAAGAATAAATGGCTTTTTTAACTGTCAGTACCATCTATAGCGATACTGTCTTATAAATTAATTTGCAGGTATTTCTATGTTAAAAATCATGACAGTCACCTGGCCCATTATTGGCTGTTTGCCTTTGGCCCGCCAGAGGCAAACTGCTGATCCTCACTCAACACAGGCTAATTAAATCAACGGAAATAGCCCAAAATCACCAGATCATTTGTGTATAGTGACAGTCGATGTGTGCAACCTTGACCATAATAAAACGTGTTGACTTGCTTTTGTTCACACACCTGCGCTGTTACCATTTAATATCCTGTTTCACTCCACAGTTAACAAGACAAATTACCACCAGCGGTGCCCCCTGTTGTCCAATGCTGGGGTTGGTCTCTGTCTTGTGTGAAACATGAACTCTTTTGACTGATCTGTGTGGTTCCTGGCACCAGTATCTCCTAGCATTCCTCTGCCTGGAGACGCTCAACCAGACAGCCTCCCCAAACGAAAGAAGGCCTTTGAGAAATCTGTATGACATGACCCCCTCCGGCCAGACCAGAGTGTGGGCAAGCTGTGAAAGCAGTGTATTGTCCGACACTGCATAGGCAACTACAGAATCAGCTAAATTGCTTGAGAAAATGGACCGCATTTCTTGGTGTTAATGCAGGACAGTGGGAGTACTGTGGTGAGCTTGTATCAGTTGATTTATTGGAGTCAAAGGCAAGCTTGAAGATAAGGGTTTCAAGGCAAGGGTGTGTATGCCTTTACATTGTGGTTGTAAAGTTGCATACGTGAAGTTATCATCATGTTCCCTCTGCAGAAGGCAAACATGTTGATTAAAAGATGTGGCTGGAGCAAATCTGATTTACTGGCACATAAATATGACTTGAGAGGGATTTGCTGTCATCAAAACAAAATAGTTTAACTGGCCTAATAATAGAGTGGACTTGCTTTGGTTCATTTGGAAGTTGGTTGTTGAAGTGGGATGAGAGATTCTAGGGTCATACTCGGTTCGAAAGCTTAGTTTGAAGGGTGACTATGGAGTGGAATATTAACAACATTAACAGGGGTTAGCAGAAAGTCAATGGATGTTCTGTAGAATGGAGTTCATAGTCAAAGCACGTTTAAAAACAGTTTAAACCACATTTTCTCAGTTCAATACATTGTTAAATACACATTGTCTTTATTTCATTATCTCATTATAACATATTAAAACATGATTTCTTATGGTCCAGATTTTATACTGGGTGGACTATTTCTTGTTTTGCTTTCATCATGGCAGATCACTCCTTGACTGACTTCAAATACAGTTTTATAGTTCAACTCAACTCAATATTCATAATTAATAACAAAATATACTTTTCAATGGTGTTCAGTCAGGTAATTGTGTAATTGAAAAGGGTATTCCTCAAGGTTCTATACTGGGCCACATATTATTCTCTAATTTCTTATTAATTGTCACACACGATAACGTCAAACAGCTTGAGTCATTTATACGTTGATGATTCTGATCTTTACACATTTTTGTCATCTTTTTAATATCAATTTCTCATCATGAAGGCTAACTTGGCCCTCCCTCTAGAATGTGAGGACAGTGACTAAATACTTGGTCATTAGAATTGCTGAATTGCTGCTGTCGTGCAGTTCTTGACCCTAATTTTGAATGGGTGACTTTCCCAATGGGCTTTGACTTGTTTTTACCTTGTTACGCTCCATGTGAAATCATTCAAGCTAACCTCGTTTTAATTAACAACACTCATTATATGTTCCCCTCTATCAGCGTTCTGCCCTCTCATCAGACTTTGACTCCCTTCAAATCTGCCTTTATCCCTCTTTTGGCTTGAAAACACAAATCATGAGGTTATGCAGAAGTGTAGCTCACAGAAGTGCCAGTCCTCCTCATATTCCTCTCCAAATGATGGAAAGCATTTGTGAGAAAGGAAGAGGAATTCAATCTTCCGTTTATAGACCTGAATTTTGTGCTTAATACCAGACGTTCCTGATAACGTACACATAGTACAGATAAAGTAGGGTCTTGTCCAAGCTTGGTATTCCCAATATTTTTGCAGCTGATGAAATGAAGCCGACTTTCTGCATTACATCATCGCCTGAGGCGTGGGGGATTATCCACAGTGATGGGAGTAGGAGGCCCTATTATCTCATGCAAACTGACTTCACTCTCCAAACATATTTTGAGATAGGTGAGAGCCGGAAAAGTACAAATAACTAATGAATTCTTTTCAGCTAATATTGTTGTAATACGTTATAATTGAAGAGCAAACAGCTGCTGTGTTATTTTTGTACAGTCCATACTTTGGTTGGTTCATCATTTTGATGTTGACAGAGCACAGGGCAAACAGTGATGTCATGGTCAATGTTGTAAGAGTTAGCATGAGCACAGTTTTGACATTTGGAAAACTGAGCATGCATTACCACTCTGTCTTGTTATGTGGAGATGCTTAGAGTTTACTTGACTGCATATTTCTTCGAGGACTCTGGAGCCTGGTGCCAATCACCTTTCATTTTATTGGGATACTGCTGAAAAACACAAACTCTGAAAGAAAACTGTATGTAGATTCAATTTAACCAAATATCCAGTGTTTCCCATCTTGAAAAGCTGCCATATAATGTTAAAATTCATTTTTTCAAACTAAGTATTTTGGTCAGAACAGAAGGAAAAATATTAAGAAGATTTTTTACAGCCATCAGAAATAGTGCAATGAACTTGGCACCAGCAGTACAAAACAAAAACCTGCTCCTGCAATTAAAATAAAATGTTTTTTATTAATGTTTGACATGTAATAAAAGACTACTGCTACAACGGAAATGTCAACCCTTTACTTTTTATTTAAGGCAAGAGCACAATTGTATTGTCTATGTTGAAGTGGTTTGTTTGCTTCAGTTTGACTTCCTGAAGGTGTGAGAATCATGGAAACAAATATTATAGTGAAAATTACCAATAGAATTACAGACAGGCTCCATGCACGATACTATCTTACATACTAAAACAACGCTGGCTATTTTCAGCATGTTTATTCAGAAATTTTTTTTCTCACTCAGCGATGACCCAAAACCAACGTCATTTATTGGAAAAAACAAGTAGTACTAAGTCTGTATTTCCTATGTCCACGATTATTACATACTGCACATGCCTCCTTCCTGCCTCACGTTGTCATCACACATCTGGAAATGTTTTCATTTTAATTTATTGAGTTGAAATGGGTCAGGTCACTGCAAACCCTAAACTTCATGGCTGTCAAATCAATTTTGTCACTTTGACGTCACTGGAGCTGCAAACAGGAGGTAGCCCCCTTCCCAACCCACCTAACGGGACTTTCCTTTGCCTGCTCTTATTAGGAAGCCAGGTTGTAAACTCTGCTTTAATATCACATTAAAATCTTTCTCTGGACAGTGACTGGGTGAAGTCCGGACAAACATTTGGAGGTCTCAGGGAGTTGGTGTTAAAATGAACTAACTGCAGGAGGCTCCCTTACATAGTCACACAGTTTGTCAAGTCCTGAAGAGAAAGCTACAGGAAGTCCACTCACAGTTGGCTGCTTATGTAAGAACTCGGCACGTACGCCAAGAACAGAAGTTTGGACCTGTTCACACACCAGACAATAACATAAAGACACCTCCAGAGAGACTTAGAGACAGCACTAAGGCGTGAGCTCAGGGGGAAGACTTGGCTGCTTCATGCATTCAGATCCGGTGCTAAAAGTTGTTTTGTTACTGAATTTGTTCACTATAACCAGCTGAGAAACAAAGTGAAAGTAAGGGATCTGAAAAGCAGCCAGTGCAAGGTAGCCATCCTCTTCTCATTTTAGGGGTTAATAATGCATTTGATTTATAGTGCTCCACAATCATTGGTGGTAATTTACTATTGTAGTCATAGCTGCCCTCAAACAGACTGATGTGAGGCTGCCAATCTGTACATCGGCACCTCCGACCACCACCAACACTCGTACACAAACCACTTTCATATCATACTATACAATGTAGGAAAAGCTGAAAGCAAAATTATCTGTTGTCCTAGGGCCCAGAATTTGACCTTCGTTCTATTATTTTCTGTTAAAGGGGGTCCCATGTGAGCCTTCTTGTCCTGGACACGAAAAAATCTGGCAACGGGCCTGGCAAAACATTTTATGCTGTTTTAGGTGTGACTGCGGACACAATAGTGAACATAGAAAAAGGCTACATCAAAACATCTATAAAAAAAAGAGTGGAGTCCTTATTTTATTGCCCCATTCTAACACTGTTGGCTTACAACTATCAGTTCTGAAGTGCTTCGCCTTTTACTCACATTATATTCCTCTTGGCTCTGACCCAGCCTGTCTTTTTTCCCACATTAGAGCTATGATTACACTTTGATTATAATGGACACAGGGTTAAGGCTAATCCCACAGCTAACCAAACCCATAAGTGCCCTATCTCCTGTAAGCTGTACTGTCAAGGCAATCTCTCCCAGGGCTATAAAAGGTTACTTTGATTAAAATTAAGGCTAATCCCACAGCTAACCAAACCCATAAGTGCCCTATCTCCTGTAAGCTGTACTGTCAAGGCAATCTCCCAGGGCTATAAAAGTTTACTCAGACTGATAAAATCCCTCTCCGACTTCCCACATTCCCTCTTTCTTATATCAGCTGTTAATTATTACATAAACTCTACCTGTTCATGCGCATAAATCCACTGACCTTTAGTAGCATTCCAAAACTATCCAATCCCATGTGAGATGAGAAGACGGTAGCCTAGTGGATATGCAATGCCTTTTTTGGTCATACCGCAGTGAGCTCGGGCCAAATAAGCCACTTGCTGGAAGAAGTGTGGAATCATCAGCACTGTGTTACCGTTGCTTGACCTGGCTGTGCCGAAACCTCACGGTATGCAGCGGCTTCCATGGACAAACCTGGAACAACATCAAGGCCAGAGATGATTTCAAGAAGATTTATGAAGCTCTACTTGGTTTGCTGAGGAATTTCATTTGTCCCCCACTCTGGCTTTATGTAATGTTGTGTGTGTGAAGAGCAGAGCTGACACAAGGGGGTAGTCAGGTGTTAGAATTTGGAGAGATTTAAAGAGCCCATCGTGAGACTTCCCTTAGATTAGTTTCTACAGAAGGTGAACTGAGGACAACAATTGTGCAAGAAAGGAGGAAGTAATAAAGAATGTTGTTTTACGTGATAATGTGCCTCTTGTTGCTTATAAATTGTTGGGGTTTTTTTTGCAAAGGTTAACAACTGTAACCTTTAATGCGCACATTATAACACAATCAACTCCTAAAAATGTTACTTCTAATAATAATGCATTCGATTTATATAGCACCTCTCAAGACACCCAGTCACCCTGAACATTGCATTTATTTTTTGCCTATACACTTTGTGGTCGTAAGCTTCTACTGTAGTCACATATGTCCCTGATGGACTGATCTGAGAGAGACTGGAAATCTGTCCCATCTGTCCCTCTATCCCCCACCAATCAATGTATGTATTATACTAGAGCCACTGCCATACCACCTGTGGCACTCAGTATACTCAGTGCTCTCACATCCCAGTACTTATCAGGCCCAATCCTGATTTGCTTCTGAGATCCTGACATTGGGATGCTTATGCCAGCACGCCCCATTTATCCAACAATATTTTAGTAAATTAATAATAAAATCTAAATAAATAATAAATGTTGGATTAATGCTCTTTCAATTGGGGTTGTGTGTTGAGGCCCTCCATCATTACTGGCCATGTGAATGACAAGCTTATTTTTGGCCTCCCAGTGTCGAAAAACACAGATGTATTTAGGTGAAATGATAACTCTTAGGGTGCGCTCACACTTTGGCACTAGTTTGAGCCCATTTTTGTTTAGGCCAATTACAATGGCTTATGATGTGAATAGTCTTTTATATGTCACACTGTTTTTCCCTCCTGAACACAATCACAAGTTGTTAATATTCCACCCCATACTCTCATATTGGAGAGTCAGACCACCCACATGGCCCTCTTGAAGAGCAAACCCTAACCCAGTAGCAGAACAGAATGTACATCCTACAGACTTTATGAATGCACCACAACACATTTCCAAATCAAACATCACTATCTGCCCCTTGGATCACAGCTGCCTCACATATGCCCGCAACACCCCCTTCACCACCATAACCAAAAAACAAACAGACCCTGAACCCTATCTGCAAACGGGACAGTCCGACAACGTGCTTCTTTATCAACATAACCATGGCAACGGTATAAACACATTAGCGCAACTGGTTCTGTCAACTCAACCAACCTTCTATCCCCCCTCCTGACTAGAAACTACCAGTTAGACAAATGTGTTTACTTCACCAGAAACTCAAGCCCTTTCACTTGTGACTGTGTACACAATGATGTCAGGTGAGGTCCTGCGTCTTTGTATGCGCTCAAGTGAAAATGGTTTCAAGAAAGAACATTTTAAGGAGGAATGTCTGGCTTTTTTAAGGCCCAACTTTTGCACAAAGAGGGTGCCTTTAATGATGTGTGTCCAAGGCTAATTTATACTTAAAGCCCTTTCAACAAGCCAGTGTAGTAAAGTTAACAATGACGTCGACTGTTAGCTACTGGCTCATTCTGCAGTCCTCTAGAATACAGGAGATATTTACGTTCTTAGCTAGCAATGGTGTAGCTTTATATGCACTCGTTCACACACTAAATTTGGTGTACCACCCCGTGAAAAACAAGATGCGAGCCAGTGTAGTGACTTTGAAGCTAACACCAAAAGTTGCTAGGGGTTTTTATGTCCAGAAAAAGTCTCTTGTCTTGTTTTACTTGCTTGTTTGTTAGACTAAAGTGAGCTGGGAGATTCATTTTGTTATTTTCCACATAGTTAGTTTTATAATGAAAGAATCACTGGATTGTTATATTATATAGCAGGGGTTGGCAACAATGGGTTCTAAAATTTGATCAAGGGGCCAGGCCAAGATATATGTATGTATTATATTAGAGATTTGGCCTATAACATGTAGCAAAGCATGAATATGCAAGGCTCATTGTACAAATTGTTATCATTAATTAAATTAATAATAAATTTATACTATTTCAGTTAAGTAAACACAGCAGAGAAATTTTGAAGAAGGTTTACCCTTACCTATTTTAATATAATTTGGTCACATTCGGCGGGCTTGATCAAGAAGCCCAAAGGGCCACGTGTGGCCCCTAAACCGTAGTTTGCCCCTGTCTGGTATATAGTGTATGTGGCATAGTATGTGTTGCTAAATGTCTTTTTGTGAATTGCTGATGCTTATGCTTAAAACGTACAATTCAGATATGATTTAAATTTTATTTTTTAAGAAATTATTTGATCATCACAATATTGATAAATCTTGATTTCTGATTTTATTTTGTGATTTCTTATTTAAAAAAAAAAATATCCAAATAAGTAAGACTTATTAAATGACCCTGCAGTGTCATTTAGCACATTATGCAGCTAATTTCTCCAAAATCAAAACTCCAAAGGATAGCATTGTGCATAGCTGAAATTGATTAAAACATGATTGTTAGTTCAGTCTTTCTTAAAATTGGATTAAAACAGAGATGTTATGCAAAATTGACTTTTCAGAACTTTTAACCATGTAATAGTTGTGTTCTCTCACCATTTACTCACCAGAAGTTTTATTTGGAGTGATTTGTGCATGTTTGAGCCCACTTATCTGTACTTATTTTGTTCTCCAATTTTATTTTCTTAATCAATGATATGCGTATGATTCGGCAGCGTAGTCATTTTGGTACAAATGGAAAAAATGTCTCCAATGTGCACCTGTCCTTTTTTTTTTTTTTTTTTTTTTTTTTTTTTTTAAACAAAGAAAAAACAAAAAAAAAAAAAAAAAAAAAGCTCAAAAGCCAGCAGACTTGTGTCTTTTACTAAGTTGTTTTTAGATGCATATTGAGATTTACAATGTGCATATTACAGTATAACATAATTCTCTATGGGTGTCATAGATAAGATCTATATAGCAGACACAAGCACAATAGGTGTTTAAGTAATTATGTTATTGTTGAATGTTTGATGGGGGCAAGCCAGGACAGCTATACACAACTGATGTTTGTTGTGTAAATGGCCACAGACCTTAGGCTACCTTGCAACGTAACATGGAACATCTACGATGAATGTAAATACGACATCAAAGAGCTCCGGCCTTGCTATCTTAAATTCCAATTCTGAAAGTCAAAATGAAGGCATAGTCCTGTTATTGGGATTAACTCCTTTTTCAGACTCTTAAAGGATGCAAATTATATTTGCCAGACTCCAGGGCTACTGTCAGCTGTGTGACACCCATTGATTTTCTTAAATTTCACACTAAACAAACAAAGCCATGTCCTAATATGACCCTGTGAGAGCAACATTTACCCCAAAATCATTCTATGCAGTAATTATGTGGCAGACCACTAAATACAAACTTGATCTAAACCAGCATTCTGTTATCTATGTCCCAAAAGAACCCCCTGTTTTAATTAGGACCATACAGTGAAACCCCAGAGCGTCCCAAACTCACCATGGTTCCAACTCATTTAACTTTCCCATGGGTAAAAAAAACCAACAAAAAAAAAAAAGTAATTTGTCAGTATAAAGTTACACAGTCTGGACACGGTGTGAAGTGTAAAATATGAGCGGAGGTGCGTTCACAACTGAGTTGTCAGACAGACCTTAGGCTACTCTGCGTAACATGAACATCTACGATGAATGTAAATACACCAAAGAGAGCTGTGCATTCCAATTCTGAAAGTCAAAATGTGGCATGTCCTTTGTGTTAACTCCTTTTTAACTCTTTTATATTTGCTCATTAAGCTGTGTGACACCCATTGATTTTCTTAAATTTCACACTAGGAACAAACAAAGCCATGTCCTAATATGACCCTGTGAGAGCAACATTTACCCCAAAATCATTCTATGCAGTAATTATGTGGCAGACCACTAAATACAAACTTGATCTAAACCAGCATCATACAGTGAAACCCCAGAGCGTCCCAAACTCACCATGGTTCCAACTCATTTAACTTTCCCATGGGTAAAAAAAAACAAAAGTAATTTGTTAGGTGCGTTCATGTGTCGTCAGACTTCCTGGCTCTCTGCTGTGACACTGGGTCAGGCCCACCGTTAGAGCTGTGCATGCTGTTCCTGTGATGGTTTGTGTTATTGTAACCCTTTCATACTCCATTAAGATCTAAATGGACTGTGCAGGTTTACATTTTCTGGAAGTAAAGCTGAGTTAAACAATCCTTGCTTCATGGTGTCTCATGGTGTCACTTGAATTCCTCCATTGAAGCTATACAAAATGTGTGTGATAACTTAACCTCACATTTTTCAGCTATATAACAAGAAAATAAACACATTTGAGTTTACAATATGGGCAGAGATCAGAGAAAGAGTCTTTGAAGTAGACAAAAAAAAAAAAAATTATAGTCAGATAATACTAATATAATAATAATAATAATTTCTTATCCTTTGTTCTCTTATACTGTGTAGAATGTTCCATGTTAGGTTGTATTGCATGTTACCTGTTTAGTGTTTTAGGCAAATTACTAAACTGTCAAAACAGTTTCCACATATATGAACCCCATACAGACACCACTACAGTTTGTGGTCTAACCATGGGACTT
The DNA here is from genome assembly GCA_019594935.1 of Periophthalmus modestus. Lineage (NCBI taxonomy): Eukaryota > Metazoa > Chordata > Actinopteri > Gobiiformes > Gobiidae > Periophthalmus > Periophthalmus modestus. The sequence continues at coordinate 23,852,094 of JAIEZT010000084.1, read as the reverse complement.
GACAAAACCTGTTTGAATTTGCTTAGTGACGCAATATGATACTCATTTCTAATGTTTATGGTTTAGTTTCACAATGGGGAAGTCCTAATTGGTGTTTTTAATGAAAACATTCAATAAATGGTCTCAGCGCATGATGCAGATGAAGTTGTATGAAAATGGGTGTTGCTGTGGTTGTTGCCTTTGTTTTATAGATGCTGATTATAGCACAGCGTTCCATATGCTAACTGCACAGTTGACACTTTTAACTGTGGATTCAGCAGAGCCTGACATTAAAGTGTATATGAGAGTGTAGAGTGAGTGGTAGGTTCTGGGTTGGTGCAGTAAAGGCAAAGCTTCTACCTGATTTGTTGACAAGAAATATGAATTTAGCATACAGCTGGTGTTGTTAGCATTTGTTAAAGCAAGTTATTTCATTTCATTTATTTATTTATTTGGTAAGACAATGTACAATTACATTAAGCACAATGGCAGGGATGCTTGAACCAGCTTCTAGTTTTACAGCTAATTGACAAAAGGATTTAGAAAAAATAAAGGACTTTTTCAGTGCCAGGTTATGAGAAATATATGAATTGGGAGAGTGGTTGTCCTTGTTTCATTGCCCAAACATAGGTACACTACTAAACTGTGTTTAGTTAGTTCAGTTTAGTTTAGTTTTTTTCCTGGTCAGGCTTAAGCAGAGATAAATGCAAGTATTAGTATATTGAGTTGAGACACTGATGATGGCGAAAACAAAGTGGATTCTCAACTAGGAAATATTGTCGGGGTATTAATCACAATTAAATAAGTACTTTACTGTAACAAACAAATATAATTGTACATTTCCCATATTTTTGACATAAGACTAGGGCTGGGCGATTAAAAAATGTAATCGTGATTTAATCCTGAAATGATATTATATTGATATCATCATCTATATTGATGATATTATATCCTCATAGCATAATAATAACTTTCAAGAAGATGACTGAGGCAATGTGTGTTTTTTTTGGCTGTCAGAATCTTTCTGTTTGGCCATGGATGAAGCCAATGATGACAGCTACATATGTTGCAGGGTCTGAAGAGTAGAATGAGACAGAAAACTCTATTTGTCCAAAAGATGACTTAGGCAGTATTGTTATGAGGCCAGTGGTCTGTTATTTTGGTGATATAATTATTTTGTAATTCTCTTTTCTCTTTAAAGGGCATTTATCACACTGATTTGTGTTATTTAGATGTTTCTCATCAAAAACTTATCTGTAGTTGTGCTTTGTTTCATTCATACATTAGACAGGAAGTGCTCCACTGCGTTTTTAAACTCCATACACCTTCACTAGAATTATTTGGATGATTTCAACCCTGAAATTGCCGATCTTTAATGAACTGAAGGTAAAAGGTAGCTGTTAACTTGAAAACTACTAAATGACATCACTAGTTAGAAAAGAGCCTTTTGAGCTTTGGAAATATTGACAGACTAATAATGCAAGATTACTCAAAGGTGTGACACAATATCGGTTATGTTTTTGATAAGAATCAGTTTTGTGTAATATAGTATATTTAATGCACTTTTTTCCAGCCACATCTCCTACTTCTCCATCTTTGGCTCTGAGTGAGTGACAGACTACTGAATCACTGTGGTATTGACCTTAACTATGTGCAGCCTACTAATGTTTTATGACTACCATCTCTAATACAAACTATTACTCCATTTGATTCAACTGTGTGACATCCAACACAAGTTACTCACACACAGTACAACTGAAACTTTTGACTGAGCCTATATCCACGCCACAGACTTCCCCCTCGATCATATTTTTAGCAGTGGTTGGCGGTAATCATCCTTCCTACTCCTCCGGGTTCAGTTTCAACTTTTCTGGTCAGCGAGTTCTTTTGGTTGGTTGCCATAGAAACCAGACAAATGAGTCACTGCTACATAGAGCCAATCCAGCCCTGAGGTCGTCGCCAGCATGGAAAAATGAATGTAGAGCCCAAACGGTGGCGGGTCGATGGCACCAGGCCCAGTTTTGGTTAGTTATAATCTGACTTTTGAACAGCCACCTACTCTGTCACAATTCTGAACTCTTTTCTCCCATTTCCCACACTCCTTTTAGCTTATCCAAGTTTTGCAACGCTGAGCAAATTTGCGCACCGTCAGATCAGATAGAGGGCTAAATGTGAGAAAGGTGAATGATCTGGAGCGTAGACTTGCTAGCTGAAAAGTTGAGTTTGAGTGCGTGACGTTAGCAAAGCCCGCCATAGTGTTTACTCTCTAGTTGCTGGCAGATTTTGTATATCCTCTGGTGGGGAGCAGTGATTAGAAGTGCTTCCTGTGGGCTGCCCAAATCTGTTTCTGGTTTAGTTTGGTCCGTCGACCGATAAGCAAACTGAAAAGATGGTATTGGAATTGTTTATGCTACAGCATCTGCCATAGGATTTCCTTTCGTGTCTCTAACGTTTGTTGTAAGGCGTTTCATTCTGGGGGCCTGTAAATTATTATATTGCACATGGGTAGGTTTTTTTTTTTATGTAATAACAGTTTTGTTTAAATCAAATCTAACAAAATTTGATTTGAGTTTTTGAAATAACATAAGAGTTGGAAATAAGAGTGTGAAAAAGCACTGAATAGACATTATACTGAAATCTATTGTCTATTGTTGGCATTTTCCAAACAAAGAAGTATATAATATTTGTCTGTAAACATGGTAATCTCCATAGATGTTCGTGAGACTATAGAATGAGGTTGTGCTTCTTGGCAGATTACATTGTAGTCCTATTACACATCATTCCTGTATTCTCCCTTTTATTGTAGAGAAGCAGGTACAGAATCCACCCAATGTGGTTCTGTAACAGACCTTTGACAGTCTGGTTATTCAGTTTTGAAACGCTGACTAAGACTTCTTGGACTACATATTCACTTTCTTTCACTTCAGTTGTATAACTTGACTAACTTTTCCACACTCCCGCCCACGTCCCTTTGCTCTCTCCCCCTCCGTCTGTCCCACAGGAGGGACTGGACACACCCAGCAGATGTGAGGGCCTCTCCTCAACATCTGTGTGTGTGTAAGTATGTGTGTGTATGTATGTGCATGTGGGGGTTGACATGGGAGTGATGAATGACTCACACCTTATCTGCCGTTTTAACTCCATCTGAAAAGTGATAGCCCTGACCTCTGACCTCACTTACACCCATTTCCCAATAATGTCTCAATTTTTTGTAATCAGTAATGAACTTTTTCTTGTTTAATTTCAGATCCAACAACTTTCTGTCATCCTTCCAGTGAAGAAAAGGGTTGGACATCCACACACTGCATGATGCAATCTCTTTGCAACACATGGAATGTAAGTGTACTTTCAACATAGTGAAACAAGCCAAATTCTGTAACATTGTGGCATAATTGTAGACACCCAAGGACAGGGTAGACTCATCATGGGTGGCACTGGATTCTTAAGATGTTACACCACACCAAATTACGGGAGCGGTGAAAAGGAATTAGTGCCAGGAAGAAAACAATGATAAAAACAGCAGTCTTCCAGTGTTAAAAGTGGGTGTAAACATGTTTTGGTCATGTGAGGATGTTCACTTCACAGTCCCTTGAATAAGTGCAGGAGAGGATATTAAGAGTCAAGCCTGGCCAGACTTCTGTGAGCCATGCTTCATTCATACTATGCAGCATAACACTTTCCATGAAGCAAAAGCTCAAAGAGAGGTTCAAAATATTTTTTCTCATAGTCCTAATGTTTGTTTGAGCATTAGTGAAAAATATGAATACATATGCTTCAATACAAATTGCAGGCTATGGCTCAAACGAAGCAGTATAAAAAAAAAAAAAAAAAAAAAACAGACAAAAATAAAAGTGTGCTTTTTTATTGTTTTTATTTCACTGAAAAATATGCATCGTTATTGTGAGCGGGCTTGCATCTCCACTAACTTGACTGTTCGTGCTTGTGTCCATATAAATGTTCTTTTGGCTACAATATTACACAGTATGGCATAAACATATCTATCTCCATAGAGAATGTTTCAAAGAATGGTTTTTAACTTTCTATTTTCATTGAATGAGATAGGAGATGTGCCCTTTCCAGAAAGTTACTTAGTGTTGCTTAGTGTGGTTGTAAAATTCGATCATATTGTTCCCAAATGGAAAATATGTTTTTGCAGCTGCATTACAAAGAACACCACTTTCCAGAAACTCATCCAGGCACGGTCTTGCTAAAGTTGGCTGTTTGATTGCTCCTTGAGTTCCTATTCTTTAACAGGGAAATATGAACCAGTTGATCTGCCTGTATGAGTAGTATTGCGGTAAAATTTAAGATCATTTTTACTCAGAAACCCCCACCTCTGACCCATTGTGTGCCAGGAAGCAGTGACGGAGCAGCACAGTATCAAAGTGTCTCCTTTTGAGCTTGCAGACAGAGGAATGACAGGTATGCGGCTCAGATCTCCTCTTTGTCCTCCATATTCTGTCCTCCTATCAAGGACTGGACAGAATCTACCAAGAGCCAAAAAGTCACACCAGGCACTACAGATAGAGCAGAGGAGAAACTGTGAATCTCTTAGGTTATTTTGCAAAGTATTAAACTATTCTTAAGATCTAACATTCCATCAAAGCATGCACAGCCATCCCCAAGCTGGGTACCTTGAAGAAATCCAAGCTATACTTCCTCTATCAAGTTTACTTTCACAACTCCTCCAGCAAATGTAGTCCTGACCAAACCCAGCTCAATACATGTACAAATACAATATACAAATAATGCAGACATGTTTTGTTTTTCAAAACCAACTAATTATGTGTTATTCGATATGTCATTAGTTTTAATGCTGATAATATTGAGCATAATTTACATTGCTTAGCTTAGTACTGTAACAGTTGCTTATTAGATTTTACTGCCAAGTGGAGATGATAACCTCTATAAACCTTTGGCATGTGAAAGTTACTATTAGCAATGAAAATGATGGATGGCGGGTCTTGTGATAAAAAGCTGATGAGAAATGTGGGAGTTGAGCAATCTTTCCATACTGTAGTAAAATCCTCATGCCATTATGTAAGCTATTATCATCTAGCATTGACATTTGAATGGACCTTGTGTACAATGCTGCATGGAACAGAACTGTAAAACTGCGAAACAAATGTCACTCATAAACTGGGCGAACACTGTGAGAATGGAATGAAAGTTTGAATAAAACGTGCCAACATGTTTGGCATTTTGTTCGCTGACAGAATTTTTGAATGGATTTTTATATATTTCAGTTTTGTCCATGAACATACCAATGCAAGGAGAATGATCCTGTCCTTTCTTCAACTTGAGTCCTTACTAAAATAAAAATAGATCCCATGCCTTACAAAACATTATAGCCATGATTTGAAATATTAAGCTTATATCGAGGACTTCTATTATAGAATACATCTCTTTTAATTGTACTTTTTTAACCAAACAAGATTAATTATTTACCTTATTTTAATGCATGGCCTTATTATTATTATATATTTTTTTTTATTTGACCGTAGTTTACTATTATTTTTGTTCAGTGTTGTACTATAACACAGAGGCAAGTTCCTAGTTTGTACATTTTGTTCATTGATAATAGCAAGAAAACTGAATCTAATTCTAAAATAAATCAGAGAATAATAAAGGTTCTACTTTATATTGTGTTATAGAAAACTCAAAAGTTGATTTATTTTGGGGCGTGTTTATAAAAAAAAGTACAGTTATTAATGTAGTAACATGTGGATTTTTTTTTTTTTAAACTAAAATATACTTTTACTACATACTACTACTACATTTACAACTTTGATTGATTTTTACTTTGAACCTCTGCTAACTTAAGTTTCCCAGTTTACAGTAAATACGTGAATACTCCTCTCTGATCTGAGCTCTTACTGAAAAGGCTAACGAACGGAGGGTCACAATGTTCATTCTCAGAAGCCAGAGGAATTTCCTGCCCTGCCTGAAGTGTATGGGTGGAAGGGGGAGCACCATGGACCTGTGCCAGGCAGCTAACAAGCCCTGTTGGGGGTAAGAATACAACCACAAGCTGCATGTCTGTTCCACATTTTATTACACACAAAAAAGCAGTTTAGCTAAAGTTTAGTTGACCACTTTTTCGCTGGCTTTGACGTCTTTGCTCTCCGACACCAGTTTTCCGTCCACCAGGGTCTGTGTGACTGTCACCACTTTGGTTTGCACTGTCTTTGAGTCAATGGCATCTTCAAGCCTGGAACAAACACCAACAAGAGAAATGTTTTATATTTTGAACTCGTATTTTCTATATGCACCAATACAATACTGTTATCAGATATCGGCACTGATAATGAAAAATTAGCTGTATCAGATATCGGCTTCTAAACATCGGTTCCGCTGATATCCTCATTTGTCATATGAATTGATCTAATACGATAAGATATTGGTGGTAATTGACCCAAAAAGTCTCATAATGCTAGAGGGATAAATAACAGCTACATCATACATTTGGATCAGTTTTGTCTTTTTTAATTTTTGTTTTAAGGAAATAAATGCTGTTTTCAGTCTTTGCACTAGTATCGGGTGAAATACTATATAAACTATAGTATCGCAATCGGTGTCAGAGCTGAACAAGCTGAATCGATGCATCCCTCTTTCCTACAGAATGAATTTGGAGAGGCAGCCTTGAACACTAGTCGCAGTGGAAGCAAACACTGACACTGCAGTTCTAAATTACCTGTCTTATTTACAGTATGGTTTCTGCACAGTTGTTGTTGGTCCTGTTTACTACTTGTGCAAAAATTCCACATTCATTCTGAAATGATTTAGTATCTAGAATAAACATTAGTATGGTAAACAGGTCTTCAAAAATCAGTTATGCCACTTTGCGCCACTATGTCCGTCATGAGCTGGTTGGATAGTTGGATGGGATGTAAAGCTTGATTGACATATCTCCATTCTCCCTGATCTCAGTGGATTAAGAAGACTTTTTTGTTGCACGCTCTGTCCAAGGCCACATAGTGTCGTGAGTGAGATGTGGGTCTTTCTGGACTTCAAAGCTCTTGTTTTACATATCCCATTTGCATAAGGTCATTTGAATGTGGGAAAATTTGCACAATATGCAGACAGAGGCCAACGTCTACTGCCCCAGTCCGAAGAGCTCTCCAATATGGTTAGCGTGCCAACCTTTTAAGTGTTGATTCTTTGCGGCAGAAATCAATGTAAATCACTGAAAAATTGGAAAATTCTCAAAATTATTGTTTCTCAAACTGTGGTACATGTACTATTAGCAGTATGCAACCTACTACATGTGGTACACTGAGTTTAATCCAAATTTGCGTCCTTTTTTGGCCTAGTCTCTGCTTAAAACTTATATAGCATTCATAGATCTGGTTTAACCCTAATTTAGGCTTTTTCAACACGGTTTAGACTTGGTGGTATTTGGAAAGCCAAATATTTTCTAATGTAGTACTTGGTTGGAAAAGTTTGAGAACCATTGCTCTAAACAAATGGGATGGGGACAGTAGTCTAAATGGTGTATTTGCGGCACTCACTTGAGATCTCCTCCGTCCAGCAGGCGCCTGTACTCTGCAATCTCGGCCTCCAGTTTGACCTTGATGTTAAGGAGGTTTTCGTACTCTCTGGAGTTATGCTGGATCTCAGTGCGGATCTGACCCAGCTCTTCCTGCAGTCTGAGGATGATGTTGTTGTACTTTTCCACCTCCATGTTGTAACGCGCCTCGATGTCCCTCAGAGTGGCCTCCAGGGAAGCTTTCTGTAACAGGACAGTGATCAATGGTTAATTTTGCCAAAACCAAAATTCCATTAAAGGTCTATAAAAATGAAGGATGTAAAACAGGAACGGCTTGTCAGTAAGTAACAGTGCTTTCCTACCAGACTGAGAGTGGACTGCAGTTCAATGTCCAATGCCTGGTATCTTCTCCTGGTTTCACTCAGGACAGTCGTGGATTCTTTCAGGGCTGTAGTGTTCTCTGTCACCTGGACCTGGACTTCTGTGATCTACAACACAAGCATATTCCACATTAGGTTCATGAAGCACAATAATTTATTACATTATAATATGTATGTTATGACAGACCTGAGATTCGTGCCATGCCTTAAGCTCCTCCTGGTTCTTCAGGGCTATCCTCTCGTACTTGGCCCTCATTTCCTCCATGATGCGGGCCAGGTCCTGTCCTTTAGGTGCGTCTACATCCACGTGCACGCTTCCATGCGTTATCTGTGCCCTCAGCTCTGCTACATCCTGTGCACACAGGAAATGGTCAGGGAGGGATTTCCTGAACAGGTCATTCAGGGTATCCTGTTGTATGCTTATGGAACAAACAAATAGCAATTTAATTTCAAGATAATCTAGACCTAAATAAAAATAAATCAATAAATAAATTGCAATGTAGACAAGCAAATTCTAAATTCATTCATACATTAATGGAATTTACCTATATTCAATATGTTATTGAGGCTTTTTTCTGATTTCTGTTTCTTCGGGTTTTAGTTATTAATGGCAGCTTTAGCTGAAAGAGATTTACATTACAGTAATGTAGCTTTTAGCCAATGTAATAGTGTTCTACCCCAATGCTAACAGCACAATCTTTGCTGTCTTTGTTGCCTATCAGCAGTCTTTATGAGTGATTAGAGTGGTGTAAGTCTTGTCTTACGGCCTCGTGGTTCTTCTTGAGGCTGATGAGCTCCTCCTTCAGAGACTCGATGTCACTTTCCAGGTGCAGGCGGATCACGTTGGTGTCGTCCAGGAGCTTCCTGAGGCGGGCCACATCAGCCTCCACTGTCTGCCTCATGGACAACTCGTACTCCATCCTGCTCACAGCACATAGCGTTTAGGTTGATTTGATCTCAACTACAAATATAAAGATTATAGTTGTATCAGAGAGTCAGACTCACTTGACTCTGAAGTCATCTGAGGCCAGGCGAGCATTGTCAAGAGAGATGGCCAGGTGAGCATTACCCTTGATCATGTCCATGATCTGTAGAGCAGGTGTCATATTCAGCCTAGATTAGTACTTCTAATAATAGTTTATATGCCACTTAGTTTTGCTATATATTCAACTGTATATTTAATTAGTGCTGCTAATGAGCCCAGCGTTGTGCAACCCACCCTGACCCCTAGAGGCTAGAATAGTTACAATGTAGGTGTGGAAATGCAATGTTTTTGTGAGAAGAAAAAATGTTTTGGTTTTTTTTAAAAAAGATGGATATCTTTTTACAAATAATGCAAGCAATAAACATTTCAAAACCATTCTGGTCTGGCAGATAAGACTGAATAATGGCTTTATAAAAAAAAATATAAAACCAAACTTTGATGATATAGTATACCTTTCAAATGAGCTACTTAAAGAAGTTTAACCCTGATTTCTTAATCCAAAATTGTAAACTCTAACTATGTTGTGGAAGGGGTGGGACTGGTATTTGACCTTTGAAGCTTATATCTCTCCATATTCAACCAATGTAAGCATAGATTTTCTGCTGTGGTTAAAGTAACATTGATAAGTTCCTACACACAAAAAGATGATTGCCTTTGAGTAATGTCTATTGCTTTAACGATGGACTGACCTTTGCCCTGAGCTCTGCGATGATAGTATAGTATCTGGCGTAGTCTCTCCCCTCCAGTGGGCCCCTCTTCTCGATCAACTCCCGGATGTTGATCTCCAGTTTGCTGTTGGCCTTCTCTAGGTTCCTCACTTGCTCCAGGTAGCTGGCCAGACGGTCATTCAGGTGCTGCATGGCGATCTTCTCATTACCAATGGCCAGGGTCGTGGCACCGGACCCTGAGGACTGGTAGTCGAAGGTGCTCCCTGTCATACCACTACCGAAGCGGGTTCCATAGGTGACACTGGAGATCCTAGTGCCGTGGCCCCCAGCACCCCCGCTCACACTGGCGGGGTAGTTCCTACCTGAGCTGGCGGAGTACATGGAGACTTGGCGTTTCATGGATTCCATGTTGGAGCAGCTTTGTGGAGCAGAGGGCTAGACAGTGAAGGACCAAGCAGTGCACTGGTGGTTTATATACCACTGCTGCCGCACCTTGCAGCAACTCAACAGAAATTTACCTTTAGCCCGATAACCTAGACTTTGCCCTTGGAACAGAGAAGGGGCGTGATGCCATATTGTGGTCGTATTATATAGTGATAAAACTGGTTAATGAGTATATCTTTACTTGCTGTGGAAAGTCAATGGCATGCTGTAAAAATGAGACATAAATGTGTGTGACTGGGAGAGGTGTGGAGCAGTATTTTTAAGCTGATATGTTATCTTTCTGTGCTTGGGAATTTGCAGAGTGTAGACCTATGCTACTTCAAGATTTTATTATATTGTTCATCCATTCTTTTGGATGACTTATAAGGTTTTGATTATTTTTTTGTTGTATGATTAATTACAAAAGAAAACTACAGACAAGTTCATTGAATCTTTAAAATGGGAAATTTGCAGTTAGTGGCTCAAATATAATTTCAATACTCAGTCTGACTATACTGGATATGTTTTATTAGAATTGACTGGTGGCCCTCAATAAGAAGTTTCTTGTCATATTGCTTTATATTGGTTGGAATAGTTGTAATTATAGACTGTGAGAGCTTGGTTAGCATTCATGCCCTATAACCAAAAGATTGTGGGTTCTAAAAGTGAACTGACTAGCAGTAACCTTAACCATATGCCATGGCACAGAAATGAGTTTAAAAAAAAAAAGCAAATGGAACATGTTATAGTAAAGACAGTTGACTTTAATGATATGAAACATGTAGATGGAACTGAATGGACAGAAAACCAAAACATGAAAAATAATTTTGTTTACAATTTCTTCAACTTTTCAGACAAATTTTCACATATAAGTGTGCCAAATTTTGTAAACATTTTGTCGACACATAAATACATGGACATGATGGGGATGAAATAAATAAAAGATGACTAGGTTTTCTGCTCCAGTTGCATTACAGACTTGTAGATAGTTAGTGTTGAATGACTAAATGGCCAATTGTAATTAATTATTGTTGCGTTCAGGAAGTGTTGGACGGGGTGTTTACAGTTGCTTGGTCTCTGTGCTTGAAGAGACCACTTTTCCGTCCACCAGGGTTTGTGTGACTGTCATCACTTGGGTCTTCACTGTCTTCTCCTGCAGGGCGTCTTGAAGGCTAAACAGACAATCATAGAGTGGTATTAGAAAAAAACATTGGCTAAACTGATACCGCTGTAACGGTTGGAAAGAGGAGACATGTAAACTAATTGTTAGGTCCCTTGATTGATTCATATTTTTCACATCAAAAGTTTCTCACCAACCATTGGGCATTGTTTTTGGGGTTTTTTTACATCACAATTTTTTTAACTGAAACTACTGGAGATTATAACCAATTTAAATAATAAAATGCAAATGGCCAGTATTTGATTAAATAAGAAATATATAGAACTTGGGCCGTTTTCAAACCAAACAGCCAGTGAGAAACTCTGTACCCCAATTTTGCCCAACATTCTAGCACAAGCCTTCATCATTTACGTAACAGGGACAGGGCCAATGTTTTTATAGGAAAAAGTCAAGTAGCAATTATAAGATTGGTTCATTTAATTAAAAATAATGAATAGGGTTTTTACTTACTATTTAGATTCACTTTACTTTTTGTTCCATTGAACTGGGAAAAGACAGGAGGCAGAAGTTGAGCTTCTCCTTAAAGGGTCCATATTATGCAATGTTACCTTTTCTCTTTGATTTGAGCTATGTTCTACTGTTAGTCCCTCAAGACAAATATAAATAGTATCATGCATATTTAGGCTATCTTCTCAAAAGCTCAAAAACATCAGTTACATTTAGTGATGTCATGAAGTGGTAACCTCCTCCTCCAGGAAGCTTTCACAGTCCATACATCTATACCTAATTTAAGCACTAAAATTAACTCTAGAGTATGTCATTCTAATTGCAGTTGTTGTTTCAACCTTATTTACACAGTTTCACTACAGCCCATGAACACTTATGGTGATGTTAAATGACAGTAGTGTAGTGTTAAATGACAATGGTGAGTCTGAAAAATGCATAATATAGGACCTTTAAGAATAGAACAGTGGTAAGAGAGATGTTTTGGATAGTGTAGAGAGATTGTGACAGGTTGGACATGTACAGAAGATGGTGATAGAATAGATACAGTTTAACAGAACAATGACGGTAGCCTCCTCACCTGAAGTCCTCCCCATCCAGCAGCCGTCTGTAGGTGGCGATCTCAGCCTCCAGCTTCATCTTGGTGTTGAGAAGAGCCTCATAGTCCTGTGTCTGCAGCTGGATGTTGTTCCTCAGCTGTGTGAGCTCCGCCTCAAGCCCCAAGATGACATTGTTCAGAGCCTCGATCTCCATGTTGTAGCGCATCTCTGTGTCCCGCAGTGTGCCTTCCAAAGATGCTTTCTGAGTGTAGAAAAGATCACAGAAAATATATCAGCAACATTTTTAGGGATGGCGGATGTATTGGTTCTGATATTGGTATTAGATAGATATCAGTATCAGCAATGAACCTTTTGCAGATATTTGACACCAATATTTTTTTGTCGTCGGTATATACGCAAATATTGGTTATTGGCATAGCATATCGACTTAGGTGTACTCCATGTTGAACCATGATATAAGAACTTGGCTCTGTTTGAATTAACCCTGCCTACTTCTGCTGATCTTCTGGGATAGTGCCAGGCAGTTACTTCCACATGATTCTCATCCAGCGTCTTTTATGAAAGCACAGGCGGAACCAATCAAGCCTATTTTTTCACAAATAACTGCTTTGAAGGAGGCATTTTCCTGAACTAAACCTGAACTTTAATAAAGTCAGGTACAGGACCTTAAAGGATAGCAACAAAACTGTCTTGGCCTTAGCTAACTTTGATCATTACATTTGTTGTTGGTGTTAAATTTCATTCTTTAAGCAAATACTGGTTGCATTTCCTTAGACTGCTTTGGCCAACAGTAAAGAGTAAACCATCCAGTTCAGAATCAACAGTGTGGACAGTTCCATAGCAACAGGTCACTGGAGTGTTAATGCTTCTGTCAACAGAGTGGTGAGCTGTAGAGAGAGTGCTGAGTATGTGAGACAAGTGTTAAATATGTTTGTGTTAAGTGAAGCGTGCTGACAGTGCTCCTCACCAGGCTCCTCTGTGACTCCAGCTCGATCTCCAAAGTCTGGACCTGTCTGCGGAGGTCGTTTACTTCGGTCTGTGCTCCCTTCAGTGCCTCTGTATTCTGCACCACCTGGCTCTGCACCTCTGTTACCTGAAAACAAATCCCATGTCATCAACTCATCTGGATTGTTTTCATTTGACACCAATACTCAGTAGTTACGGCGCTGTACCTGAGACTCGTGCCATACTTTGAGCTCTTCTTGGTTCTTCTTCGCCATCTGCTCATACTTGGCTCTAATCTCTGCCATGATCTGGGACAGGTCTTGACCTTTGGGGGCATCGACATCAACGTGGACACCTGATTGGGCGATCTGTTTACGTAGCTCTCTCACCTCCTATAATCACAAGGACACAGTGACAATGTAGTTGGTCATGTGGTGCTGTCTTTAGTGAAAAATAACCTTTCAGTAGCATTAAATGATAACAAACAATGTTCAATTATTGCTACTGTTGAAAACCTACTACTCGAATCTTTTATCTCAATGACACCAATTGTACTCTCAACAATCTGACTTTGTACCTCTTTTAAATATCCGCAACATTATTTCAGAATTTAGTAACCTTTGTTGACCTTGGTCTTTACCTTGCCATAATGGTTAGTTATAATAACACAGAAGTTGCCTGTAATCTCTAACTTTAAATTTTCCATTTCCTTTTGAAAACAAATAGTTTTCTTTTGGTTTTGGGCAGCCATTTGTGGCAATTCTCTATTGCCAAATTTGGATGGATGGAAATGCTCTTTACAATGAGGCTAACCACTGAATTCACATAAAGCTATTTCAAATCGTGACACAACCCCATCTTTGTTTCTCATCTTAGCTATCTAAAATATGTTGAATTAGTTAGATTAGAACATGTTTGTTTTTTTTCATTTCTGTATACATCTACAAGGTGTGGTTGTTTGCTTAAGCCTTTAGGCCTTGTACATCCTGTTTTTGTTCAATCCTTGCTTGTTTGTTTAGAGCATCAAAGTTAATACCTCACAAATAAAAATTATGAGTGTCAACAGAGCAGAGTGAATGACTACTGGCTACAGGTGGACACGCAATAGCTGATATGAGGCACTTACGTTCTCATGGTTCTTCTTGAGATGGATCAACTCCTCCTTCAGTCCCTCGATCTCACTTTCCAGGTTCATTCGGGTCATGTTTGTGTCATCAATCACCTTCCTCAAACCTACGATGTCTGCCTCCACTGACTGACGGATGGCAAGCTCGGACTCATATCTGGACAATAAAAAACAGATGTGAGAAATGATACAGAAATGACAAAACTCCAGTACCTTTGACTTTAACATGTATCTTAAAGAGGATACTTGAAATTAAGGGGTAAATATAGCCATTGAAGGACGGGTAATGTCTCCAGTCCAGATGATGCTACAACTGGGTGTTCTATTCGATCAGTGAGTTAGGATGGGATCTGCGTGAAAGGCAGAATACTGTTTTCAAATTCTTTCAAGAATCTCTACTTCTAAGAGCTATCAATGTTGACCAATGACAAAAAGTTACATTATATTGCATATTACTTGGAAACAACACTGATCTAGATAACAAATACCAAATGTATACTTTTCATCATTTTTGGGTGTTTCTCACTTGTCCATCCACAAAATGTTCCATTGTAATTCCCAAACCACCAATACTTCCAATAATCCATCTGTCCGTTCCACCCATTCTTTTCTCAGACTGAGCTCAAGGTGATCCTACAGTCCATTGGCTTTATGATGATGACACTGTGCAACCATGCGCACACCCAGTACACATTATCCAGGGATTGTACCCGCAGCTATATGTTTACAGGCTCTGAGCCACAGAGGGAGGGACTTACTTCACTCTGAAGTCATCTGCAGCCAATCGGGCGTTGTCAATGTTCAAGACCAGACGAGCATTGTCAGTGGTGGCATCAAAAACCTAAAGGTTGGACAAACAAGGACATCTGTTCAAATAGAAGTTCAGATTGTAAATCTAAAGTCCCATTGTGAACGTCAGAAGGTCGATTGTTTGTATTGGTTCATCAAGTGAATGGCTATGGAGAATTGATGAGCCAGTCAGTCAATGAACACATCATTGACTGGTTTGCAATCAATCAATATTTGAAAAAGGGATCTGTGTCATTTTCAAGGGTTTAAGGACATTAAAGCACAAAGTCAGAAATAATTTGCTGTTTGTTAATGTCACCCCCAATGAAACTAGTCAGTGTAATTCCTGTAACCCCTCATTCATCCATGAGTAGTCCACGGTAGAATTGTTTCAAAGGTAATCATCTGTGTTTTTGAATGTTTTGGCAGTTTTTATTGCCAAAAATAGAAAATGGCTTCTGGATGGCAGCCAAAACATCATAAAACATTGTCTAGATGACTACTTTTGAAACCTTTCTACCATCACGCGTTCTGTAGTTAAATATTTTTGTGATAAAACATTTTTATATGAGCTTGAGTTCTGTGGTTATTTTTTTATGATAAAACATTATATGAGCTTGAGTTTTTGGAATAGAAGATAAGAAAGAGCCAGAACTAGGTGACAAAGTTCAGTGTGACCATCTAATTACAAAGTGCCAGATCACATCTATGTCCCGTGCAGCTAGGACCAGGATGAGAGAACATTTGCATGGAGCAGTGGAGGAGCCTGCATGGCTTTATGGGTGTGTCAGCATGGCTGGCTGACTCTGCACACTCTGGACCGGTCTGGGAGTTTGGGAGTCCAGGGTTTGTGTATTTTCCCACGAGAGTTTCAAGAAAGAGGCATCGGTTCAGTTTGAGCTGAGTGAAGAACGAATGTACGTTTGGCCTCTTGCATGTTTACACAGCCCCCATTCCCTGAAAAAACCAAACATCTGTTTTTGACTTACATAATATAGTGATCTGTTTTTTTTGGTGTCTCTACGATACTCCACAAATTTACACTATTTTTGCGACCAACAATTCTGACTATTTTCTTAAATCTTAAATAAATGGGAGGTCAAATGGTAAATGGTAGCATTTATTTTTGATTATTGTTTGATTTGGCTTAAGTTCCACAACTCAGTCTAGTTTGATGAGAGAACCAACTATTCTTTTAATGTTTGGGCCATATTTGGGTTTTCTATTTGTGATGTGCCTTTCAAAAAAAAAAAAAAAAGGGAGTGAGGGAATGAGCAATATATTTTCCACTTGCTACAGCAGACATTTTGTAATTTAGTGGTTGAACAGATTAACCAACAGGAATGTTCCTTTGGGAAAGTGTCCCTGTCCACTACTGAGAAAGAAGGTGAAGTTTGAATGAAAACCATCTTAAAAGACACTCTTGATGCACAATAGTTCAACAGTACAGAATATATTGGGCTGTATAAAGTTTTTTTATGGGAGTCTACTAGAGCATATGCCACATTTTTGTTCAAATTTGTTGTTAATGTCTTCCATATGTTACATAACCTACAGTAGTCTGGCGTGTAGCAGCTCTAGTACATAATTGTCCAGCCCTTGGTGTTTGTGTTAAAGTGGGGGAAGAGGAAAAGGTCTGTTACAGATGTGATGTATATCTCTGTTGTTTGACCCTTTTCTGGCCTCTTGTTTTTGGTGTTTGTCTGAGAGTGGACATTCCTGCTCCATAGTGTTTCCGGCCCCTGCCCCCTACCCCCTGTCCCCCTACCCCCTGTCCATGTCCCAGCCCAGACAGAGACATTCTGTGGGCACCGTGCCAGGACTCAGCAGGACCCTCTGTTATTTTACAGTCAATCATTAACGCAAGCGGCTAGGCTAACATTTAATCACATGGTTAGGATTATATGGTTGGATGATTGTAAAGGTAAGTACACAGTTTACTTTTACTTTTGTTGGAAAAATCCTTTTTAAGTTTGGTTATGCACTGTTGCACTAGAATATTTTTACTGGTATTTCCATCTGTTTATGTGGTCATGTGTAGAGCCAGTATATGAAATATTGCTGAAAACAAACAAAACAAAGTTATATTCTGGTGTGGTTATACAGTTGGTATGGATCCTACCTGGACGAGTGAGGGATTACACTGATATGGTAATGTTGTTAGAAGTCATGTTTCAATTTGATGTGTGCCATTTGACAATTTGATGTATGTTTTGATGCTTCGGATCGTACAAGAAAAACCTCACCTTCTTCCTCAGGTCGTCCAGAATGACCTGGTACTTGCTGTAGTCTCTGAAGTCTGGTCCACTCTTGGCCAGGGCTTCCTTGATCTTAATCTCCAGCTTCTGATTGGCCTGCTCCAGATTACGCACAGTCTCCAGGTAGTTGGCCAGGCGGTCGTTAAGGTTCTGCATGGCAAACTTCTCGTTGCCCATGATGTCAGCGCTGGTACCGCTCACCTGGAGGTACAAAAATGTATATTGTCTGAAATACTAGTTTAATGATAAGCAAGTCACAATCATTTCTTTACAAACTACTACAAACAAGTAGTATTAGGATATGACCCAACATTTAAAAATCTATTAATGACTATAAAATGAATGAATATGAAAAAAAATTATTAATTATGACAAATGTCCTGCCCATATTGGATTCTAGGCTATGATGATCCTGTGATTACATTACACAGATGGGCGTATCATGCTAGGCAACAGTGAAACAATGGCTGCCATTAGCCCATTAATGTGAAAGTTAATTTACTCACAGCAGTAAATTACTAACAGCAGTAAATGTTTGTATTAGTGGAGGCAAAAACGCTAGTTAAGTTTTAGTCAATCCTGTCTAAATATATCTATACAACTATACAAGTTTTTTACAAGAAAAAAATGAAAAGGACATTGGCTCTTAAACTCTTACTTAATGTGTATTAAAGTAACATCATGTTTTTATGCAGTAGAAGTATTAATGCGAGAATATGTGCAGAAACAGAGCGACATAGTAAAAGTTTTAACTGTGGCAGTAGAAGCAATACTTAATTTTTTGTACATAATGACTATATTCTAATCATAGATGTAAGCTTTATAACTCCAAATTTCCTCTCACCTGGACACTGCTGGAGAAGCCCCCCATCCCCATTCCGGCCCCAGCGCCCATAGAGGACCTGAGGGTGCCAGCTGAGCTGACACTGATGCGGGACCCTCCGGCTCCTCCGTGGATGGAGGCAGCCCTGTAGACGGGGGCCGAGGTGCGGGTAATAGACATGCCCCCTGGCCGGCTGCTGGTGGAGGATTGCATGGAGTACGTGGTCTGTCTGGAAGTCTTCATAGTCAGAGAGGCTGAGAGCACAGAGGCACAGGCAGGGACAGGAGCTCACAGACACAAGGCAGGAGCAGCCGGTGAACTGCTAAACTATATATACCATGGGCCCAGGACCGCCCCCAGCCCTCCCATGACCCCACCCCCTTTTCCACCGGCTCTAACCGCAGCAGGCTTTCACTGAGGGCTTTGTCCTGTAAAAGTAATAGACAGGAGATTTTTGGGAAGATTAGTCATTTAGTTTGAATCTGCTGACTGCTGCTGCCCCTTTCTTTTCTGGATTCAAGAGTTTATTTCTTCACTGTCGAATTTCAAATAGTGTTACTAACATGTAACACTGAAAACATACTTCATTAAAAGCTTTATTATAAGCATGAGTCTACTGAAAGCTAAAAGATGTATTTCATTGTATTAAAACAAGATCATGGAAAAGATAAATATAGAAAGATAAACCACACATTAGTACATAAACATATGTACTAATGGGCAAATAGGAATTATTTGAGCACATTTGAAAGTATTTTATTTTTTGTTTATTATTCTTCACAACATTTGAGTTGTAAAGAATGAAGCAGTTATGTGTTATAAAATGTTCAATATATATATATATATATATATATATATATATATATATAAAAAAAAGAAAAGGATAACACCTCTTTGAGCCACTCGTATAGTTACGTATAGTTTACAATGAGCAAAATGGACAATGTTTGGACTAAAACACAGGCTCAGATCTCAAGAAGAGTGTGTAGGTACTACACCACTGCTTTTGATGGGCTATTCAGTTGTATTAAAGGGATTACAGGACCATGATGTATAGTGATTAGATATATGGTCCACTGTAGCACTTTGAGAAGACTGTAAAGTGCAAAATACTATTATTATCATCACTTAATACCACAGATTTAAATACAGACCCTAAAAGCACAAACAGATCAAAAAGGGTGAGGAAGCAGACACTGGTCACCTCACTGTCAGAATGTGATCCACCATGTCAAGCTCTGATCACTCTAACTAAAAATATTACTCACTATAGGAGTGTGTGGGTCTGACTCCTGTCTTATTACATCATCCCCTTTCAATTACACTCTGTCATCTCCATAGGCTGATGAGACCACGTCTAATGCAAGTGATGATGTAAAATATACTTTGTACATTTTATACCATTCAATTGCATTTATGACCTAATCACATGTCTACTACTGCAGAAAAATAGTGCAAAAGATGGTTATGGTCGCTGTTTGTGTCTGAGAATGGTAATTACAGACATAAAAATGAGTGGAATGGCATGACACCAGATGTACAGAGTGTTATCTGGTCTGGTGTGCTGCCGGATGAGTGTTTGATGGGCCTGTCCCACAAAGGATACAGCCAAACAAAGGCACAATCAGCAGCCAAAATGTAGGAAGAGGCAACAATAACAGGCTCAAATGACTCCTGCTGTTTAGGACATTCCACAGTCTGTATTTCACATCTGACAAAATACCAATTATTTAGTTTGGAGGTTAGAAGTAGTTAATTGGTAATATTTTTCTTGAGAATATATTTAAGAAATGCCAATCAATTAAGGATACAGTGAACTAATAAGCATTATATTCACTGCATATCTGTCTACATCTATAAGCTATTGTATTATATAGTAGAAAATTCTCATTTTACTGCCACGCAAACATTTTGGAGCATAAAAACATCAGGAAAAAAGAAAAAAAAATCAAAACATGTAATGGGCCAACAAATCCCAGTGTCTCCAGCATTAGTTAGTTTTGAAAAGCGTGAGCTAAAGCCAACAACATTTAATGAACATTAAAACAAATATTCTAGTGTCCTTTTCACATGCAATTCCTCCATGTATGAGTTCAATCCACAGAATTTTATTACGAAGATTATTGCTGGGTTTCAGATGACCAACATTCTATAGGCCAATACAATTTACTACAGACGAGGGATAGCTGAAATTACCAGTGCTTAAATCAGTGCTCAATTGCAGTCACATGGTGAGCTTTTGAGTCAGTAATATAAATGATCTGGTTTAGGATTTGTAAATGTACTTGTTGGATGTTTCTTATGAGAATACCATGTAATCAACAAGAAAAACTGACACCTGTCCAAATCATATGACAACATTCACAAGTCACTTTACGGAGATGGATATTTATATGTATATATATATGTGTGTGTATATTAGAGTTATCCTTGAATCTATTTCTTAAATTATTTCTATTTATCTATTATCTTGTTATTTATCTATTATCTTGTTTTTATTTTATTTCCTTCTGTTCTATGTGTGCGGTGCAATTCTGGAATTTCCCCACTGTGGGACTAATAAAGGCATATCTTATCTTATCTTATCTTATCTTATCTTATATTCTATAATCTGAAAATTATTAATAGAAATAGCATGCTAGTATATTCTCAAGGCAGACATCATCACAGTCGAGCAAAAATATTCTAGTTTACTCTAAAATAGGCCTTTACTTTTACCGTTCAAGGCAACATCCCCGTGCATCAACAGGAAGTAGAGTGAGACCTTCATCACGTAGTGAGTAATTCACTCTCACTGACCCACTACAGACCTTTACAGGAAAAAAAAAACAACTTAATTTCACAACTGTGTCACATTAAGTCCCTCCCCACAAATTCTAAGTAATATCTGACTAATAAGCTTGAAAGAATGTTGTAGTTGTAGTTGGCTTTGATCCAGTCCAGTGGCTTGTCTGGATGACTGCTGATATTGATCTGTGCTAAATGAATTAACTGAATGTCATACATGTTTACTCAGTACAGAACTATATCCTTCTTAACTATCAACATGAAGGAATTGAACTTGAATGTGTATAACCACTTGTTTATATACGTCTATTCAGTGTGCTCAGTCTGATGGTTAACTTCCATGCTGACAGTTTTCATCCCGTCCGCAGTCACGTTCAGGCCCATCCTCCAGGTTTCCATGTTTATTTTACAGGAAGGAACCGCCAACAGGATATTAAATCCAAACAAACTACATTTCTCTGCTACTATCAGCTGGGACGGTACTCTCTGAAAATAAAATATTAAACAGAAATTCACCATTAAGCTTCTGGGTCATGCAATATATGAGGGTATTCATGGGCCAAAGTTCAGTTAGAAATGCAGGTTGGCAGGTAAATACTTGTTAAGGAGACTGTGAAAAAGGAAAATACCCCCATTTAAAACAGACAAAACAGAACTGGAGTGAAAATTCCAAGTCAGTCAAACATAACAAAACAAGATTGGGTAGAAGAGGACAGGATTATAGAATATCATTTTGACTATACTTTGCAGAAAAAAGGCTTAAACTTATATACTCAGGAAAGGTATTAAGGATGTTTTATTTGTATCTAACCTTAAACTAAATCATGAAGTCAACAAGTTAAGCACTAGTTAAATTACATAATGCTCATACTCCCTCCTTGGATTAGATTATATCTGATAATTAAAAAAAATATGTTTTTTTGTGTGTTTATTGGAGAGACAGAACTTAAGCCAAACTCTAAGTATGTGGATTTCTAAACAATTATTCCATCACACAATTAGCTTTGCGCCCCAACACAGGTTGTTTTGAAAAATCCTGTTTCTAATCCATCTACAAACAAGAGTATAAAAAAACTAAGCTTTATGGTTTTAGAGGCAGCTCACTGCACTTGAGTGGAACCACAGCTGGACACTGTCTGCTACATTTCAAAGAGTTGGTACTCAGTATGGCTGCCACATTTTGAACATATGGGCCTTTATTGGGGACTGGTAACACCTTTGCCCACTGGTGCCTGACCTCCTGCTGTTACATTAGTTTGCTACCTGTTGATTCCAGATTGACTTTTCTGTCGTAGACCAAGACTCACAGATGTGGATAGTCACATAGTGAAGTGAGTGTTGAACATTTTTCTGAACAACTGGTCAGGAGTTCTGTTAAAATAAACAACTTTAAGATATCACTTACACACACTGCATAACCTATAGTTGAGGACCCAGGTCCAGGCGATCATGGGATTTACGTGAGGGCAAACCAGTCTGGAATAGTTCCTCAAGAAAGTTGGAAATTAAGAATTTGTTTTGTTGAAAGCTGCACTATGTAACTTTTCTGGTAGGTGGTCTGCTACCTGCTTATCTCCATTGAAATGTCACGGATTTGGACGGAAGATAGAGTATAGCAGTAAACTCGTCTATCTTGTATTTATTTAATTACAGACTACATCACCTGCTTGCTACCATGGAGACAGAAGAGACAGGGGTTTAATGCCATACTGTAGAACATTCCAAAATAACATACCCAAGATGCAACCAGGTCACAAAACCATACTAGAAAAGTTACATAGTGCACCTTTAATTATGGTGACAGCTCAGGCCTCTCTCAACATTTTCACATTGGACTACAGTAGCAAACCCGTCATTCTCTGTTTAATTCTCACTAGAGAACACAGACACACTCCTGTCATGGTTAAATGACTGTGACTTTATTACTGTTGAACATGTGTTTGGCAGAACTGCGCCGTCTTCCCATGACCTTCATGGCCCAGTGTCAAGAATCTTTGTCAGTACTCCCCGATCACCATCACTTTTATTACAATGATCTGGTTTCATATCCCCACAGCATTCTAATCTCTATAAGGGAGAACAGACAGTACTTCAAAGATATGATTCTACTAAATGTTAGACATACTTTTAGAGTGCAAATATTTTCAAGCTTGTGTTTATTACATGTCTTAATGTTGCCCAAATAGCAAGACAATAACTATGCCCTGAAAATAAAAAATAAAAAAATGAATGAATTTGCTGTATGGAATTTTATCTTGAGTTACAATTGGAAAAGATGAATCCAATGTTAAACACAGGCTAACTGCTTTAGTTCACATTACTAAGGAAAGATGGTGTTTAAACCTATATTATATAATTGGATCTTGTTGGATGTCTAAATACTATGCACTAATAGTACCCTCACCTCTCTTACACTTATTCTCATGAGTCTTGACACTGTAAACAAAAGCCAAAATGTACTGTAATATACTGTAACTTTACAAACAAATCTTTTACATATACTGTAAATATTATTTATATCTCTCAATGTGATGGAGAAGTCCCGCTGTTTTAGTGTGACTATATATAAAGAGACCCTGTTTGTAAAGGGTTGGTGCAAAGTAAAATACTCGCTATTGTAATTATGTATTTTTAGCCATGCAACTTACTCGTACAATGTTTTGGGACTTTTTCCACAACTGGTAAGAAGAACACAACCCATCTAAAAAATAGTTTAAAAAAATTGATTGACAGCTGCCTCAAGAACATGTATCTTAGCAATTAAGCAGACTGAGCAAGGGCAGATCTTATCGATCAGATATTCCTTCTTTTGAGAATATTATTTTGTGAGTGATGTTTAATTTTTATCTGGGTCACTTAAATATAGCCTGATCTGAGACATCTGTCACCACTTTTGTTTAGACAGCTCACTGGATCCAAGGGTCATATTTAGTCAGTAATTAAGCTAACATTGTCCCGGACGACTTTACACTGTTGCTATGCGACCCAATTATCTCCTGAAATAAAGCAGGCTCGCTCAGAGTCTAGACAGGGATTTCTCTCTGTATTCTTGTTGTTGTGCTGCACTCCTTTCTCTGCTCTGACCTTTGGGGGCATTGGACACCCACAGAACACATGAATCAAGGGAAGGTGACCCGAGCAGAGATGCACCACAGAGAGGTCTTGTTTAGGCCTGGACCGAGAACTGTCCAGATGCTGCCTTCTGGTAAGCCCCATACTGTGCACTTGGCCGAAGCTCACTCAGCTCTCTATTCAAAGAAATAAAAGAAAGACTAGTGTGAGTGAAGTCATTAAAGGACACTGCATGGTTTTAAAAGAGCTATCAGAGAAAAATAAGAGCTGGATATGAAGTGGATATTTGCAAGGATTTAGAAACAACTTTGACAGACATCAATTAGCTGAAAATCTTTTGGAAATGTATAAAAGAGAATATAGAAAATCTAATTATTCAATTATAACAAATAAAAATAAAATAGCAAAGTACAACTCTTATAAATAACACAGTATAAGCCATTGGTATGGTCATTTTAGAAGACTAAAATGTTATAAAATAGTTATAACACTTTGAAATGATTCTATAGATGCTTCGTCTTCTGAAGCGGTACAGTGCACCCCCAAAATAATAATTTAGAAACTGAAAGGGGCACTATGACATTTTTCAAGTGGATGACATGCCACCTGCTTGATCCATGGAGGCATATCTTCACTAAAATCATTTGGATAATTTCATTCCTAGAGCTAAAGGTAAAAGGCAGCTGCTAACATAAAAAACTACCTTTAGAGATGCAGACAGACTAATAATAAAGGGTTATTCAAAAATGTGTGAATGAAATAAAATAGAACTCCAGATATGTTTTTAAGGAGGTAACAGCATTGTAACATGGTTTAAAGCTCACAAGAGTTAATTTTACACAATATTGGAAGTGGTACTTTTCGAAATCAGGTGCTACATATTGTTGTGTGTCTGTAGTCAGAATAAATGAGTCTGAATGCTGTCACGTACTCTGACTTTACACTTTGTTGGTAATGTGTCTGGAATCCTGACACAGGACCGACAATGGCACAATGAAAAACAACCAAATCACCCTCACCAGCTGGAAAACTCACAACTGCCAGGTGCGTGCAAGATTCCAGCCAGGTGCAGACACTGAATCACTAAACGTAATCTCCAATGTCAGGAAATGTGTCTGTTTTGGTGACATGCCATGACAAAATGACACTAAGAGGAGGGGAGGGGCACGGATCGCTCTGCTGATTAAAGGAGAGATGCTTCACAGACTTACAGGAAGGCCCAGAAAACAGAGGAGGGTCTATTTTAGAACACATAAGGGTGTGAATGAGGGTGTTGTTTCTTCTTAAGATTTACTGGACTGAGGTGGGGCAGAAATCAAAGGTCAAAGGTGAAGTCAGACTGTCAGGGTTTGGGAGGACTGAGTTCACATGCACATTTGAATGTAAGGGAATAGTGGAAACAGTGACACGCCGCTAGACTCATTTATGGTGTAAGTGATATAGGAGGATGAATGTGTATGATGCATCGAGTTTGTGCAATATCTCTGCTCACTCTCTCCCATAGCCATTGTAATCTATGAGGACATGTCAGAACAATATCACCACCTTTTTTGTACATTTTTTTTTTTTCATTGGAAACAAGAAGGACAAACCAGATTTTTTTAATCACAAGGCTTGGTCGAGGGTTCTTCATTTGATTGTTGGGAATGTTCCGCAGTATGGCATTGAACATGTCCATATCCTCCATTTATTTAATCATATCAGTTTTTATGGCTCATAATTCCTTTGAAAACCTTGTAGGCAATTCCTACTGTGAGTGTTGCCTTTCCAGAGATCTGACCAGTAATTTGTCTTTCTGGTTTACCTGCTTGTCTCTATATACAGTTAAATTCCATACTGTGGAACATTCTAGGCATGAGAGAAACCAATGACATCTTTATGGAGACAAGCAGGTCAGGATCCTCCACCAGAAAAGTTACACAGTAAAGTAGAGGCCTGTCTCACATCTTCAGGAAGATTGTTCCAGGTTTTAGGTGTATAAAACTGAAACACTGATTCCCCATGTTTAGTCCTGACTCTGGGCACCAGCAGGAGGCCGGTTCCTGAAGTCCTCAGAGTGTGAGATGGTGCTGGTCCATGGAGAGACTTGTTCACAAGCAGAATTGCTTTAAAGTCTATTCTCTGCGCCACAGGAGCCAGTCCAGAGACCTGAGCACTGGACGTATGTGCTCGTACTTCCTGGTTCTACTCCAGGACCAGAGCAGCAGAGTTCTGGATGTACTGCTGCTGTCTTAACGCTTGTTTGGAGAGGCCAGTGAGCAGGCTGTTACAGTAGTCGAACCTACCGGAGACAAATGCAGGGATAAGTCTCTCTAAGTCTGGTTTTGACTAGCTAAAAATACACCATGTATGTTATTTCAAATTAAAGACTTAAGACCATTTTCCAGACCAACAAAGCAGCAGGGTGCAGTGAAAAACAATGGCTTCTGTGCTTTTCATGACCTGTACCTGGTTCAAACTTGAACAAACACCTGAAATCTGCAGAATCAAAGAACCAACATGAACAAACTGCACCATAATCTGATGGGAATGAATCCATTATGGGAACATTAAGCACTTTTCCAACAAAAATAACCAAATGACTAACTCCAGCTTCCGTCTTTATCCTATCATCAATGCGTAACATTCAAATCCTTCTCCTGCTTGTTTGAACTTCTTTGGAACTGCAGTGTTTTGTGATATTCTAGGTTAAATTTTACCAAAATCTAGACTAGTCTTTTCTAATTTTGTAATTCTGTATTCAGGGTCTGATTCCTACTTTGCTTTGCTGAGAATGTCTCATAGAATGGCATTAAACATATCTCTCTTGCATTTATTCAACTGCAGCTAATATTACGACCTCAAGTCACAGCTGCCCTGGAGCAGAACAATAAAGACATGACTGCCAATCTACACCAATACCATCTCCATACACCACCAATCATGCATTCACTCACTCATTCGCACACCAATTTTATACACGCACAGGTTGAATTCTTTTACCCAAACACACAACAGTATTCACAAGTCAGAGCTGGGATCCAACTGTTGACAATCTAGTTGGAAGGCAAATGCTCAAAGTATACCAATCCACTGCGGGCCTCTATCATTAAAAAAAAATTATAGTCAGTCAGGAGGAGAGTATGTAACAAATATTTCAAACTACCATTCTAAATAATAGGATATAGATTTCAATTGCTCCTACATCTTAATTTGCTAGCTTCTACCACACAGACAGTAGTTACAGTCACGAGTGGCTTATAAAAGGATATTTATGTGGAAAACTGACTCATTTTATTTAAGTCTGTGATGTCACAAAATTGTCTACGCCAACTTAAATCTTCTTCATGTCTTTATTTCTCCCCAAGTTTCCACACATCTCACAGTGATATTCTGATCCGCCGCGTCTCCTTTAGTTCTTCCATATAACCACCCACATTCCCACTCCATAATTACTCCCAGGATTCCACGCTCTGACGCACAGCGCTGCTAGGAAAAGCACAATCCAAACCGTTTCCATGGCAACGGGAGTAAACTGTGCTACGGTCGCTTTGGGATAGAGCCTATAGTGGTGATGGGGTTGATACACTACATTTCACACTGCCGGACGGAACAACAATAGCCATGTTTTTGTGTACAATGAGGCCTTTAAGTTTAACAGTGAATGATGTCCTCCGCAGAGCCTCCAGTGTGTCTTTGTCAAGGGTACAGAGAGTGAAAAGAAGGGGGTGCAGAGCAGTGGAACAGCCCCTGACCGGTCCCAAGGAATGCTGGGCCAGGGCAAGTTTGGCTCTTGTAGAAGAATCAGCCATTGATGGAGCTGTTTGCGGCTCCCTATTCACTCCACAACCTTTAACATCCAGCCAGATATGTTCATGTCCCATTCAGTAGCTTGGTGTTATTGTAGAAAAACACGGACATTTGATTTTTTTTTTTTTTTTTTTTTTGTGTTCTGGTCAAACATGAAACTTTTCTGCTATAGCGTATGCCATGTGTGTCTGATGTGTATATGACTGTGACTTTCCAAATGATAAAGCTAAAGTGCATATGACAGGTTAGAGTACTCATTTATTTAAAACAAAGTTACCATCATGAAACAACACGAAATATCTTGCCAAGTCTTTTACAGTTTTGTAATTTTGGTGAAGGTTATAATTGTATTCCCTTGTTGGACACAGGCAGCAGATGTGACATATATAATGTACATTACCTAGCAATCATAATCTTGATAAGGACCAAAACCTGTCTAAATTACACAATAGTTATGATTAGACAAATGAAAATAAATGACAACACATTTATTTTGTTAAATCAATGTTAAACTGTCAGAAAAATGCCTTCTATGTGCATGTCTCTGCATTTTGGATGGAGCTGATTTTCCAACTTTTAGTTTTTTTACTTTTCTTCACAAACTGCCACTATGATACATATTTACCACAGGTATTATCCCACCTAACTAAAGTAAAAATTCCAACAATATATTAATCTGTCAAATACACTTGAATGTGACACAAACAACATTGTTTTAACACAGTTTATTGGTCCGAGAATTTCAACTGCAGCACAAAAACATTGCTAACACACAAATAATCATAGCGTTGCAAATATAAATGGCCACAAACACCTTAACAAACACTATTTTTTTAGAACTCAGAAAATGCCTTGCTCTCATGTTGATTCTTCTTATTTTCAAATGCTGCGATTAAAGTGGTTCTCAAGGGGTGGGACTCATTTCTAACTCTGCTGGCCCATTAGCAAAGAAATCAGCTACTATGGAAAAATCTGTTCACCAAAAAATAACCCAATTCCGGTCGGAATATACGCTTTTGTGCCCAACACTAAGAGAAGAAAAATGCACAGAAACGTAAACATATTTTGACAATTTGTTCCACTCCTGATTATATTTAGGATTACAACCCTCTGGAGATGAGCTGATTCACCGCTACTTCCCTTTGCTCCGTGACCGACTCTGCTTAACAGTTCCCATCTGCAAATTGCTCTATTTCAGGTACATGGTGGTGACTCACTCCTCCCTGTAATTACGAGCCGCCTCTGCACTCGGCACTTAAGGATACGTGAAAAAAGGCAGGCTATGCAGGGAAATCCCACTCTGAGACAGGGCATCCCCAAACCAAGGAACCCCCGAACCCTTCCCCCAAATGGCCCCAGCATATGGAGCGCTATACGCCTAATGCACGGCTGGAAACTATTACCGTCATGTTCCAACTGCTTTTCCATGGCACACCCCGATGTCCACGTATAACTAGGGTTCAAAATGGCGGGACTTTTTTTTCCATATTTCCACTATATATAGAGGGCAGGCTATTGTAAAATGTTTCCTATTCCAAATCAAGCATTGGCAATTTTTTTTTATTTAGAAATAAGAGTTTTGATGTGATGAATGTAATACAAACATTTTGATGATGACTTTAACTAAATGTACAAATTGTATCTTGAACTAGTTTTGTCATTCAGTTGAAATATTTTATCAATTGAACCCACTGTGTACATGTATAAATATTCTTAAAATCCAATGGAGATGTGATAGCTATGCCTTGAATCTTCCACAGTATGACACTAAACTTATCTATCTCCATGGAAACTAGCAGGTGACGCCTCCAGGCCGAGTTACAGATCAGATCTGTGGGGAGGTGACCCCATGTTTTCAAAGTATTTCCGAGCAATTACAAATCTGTAATTAACTAAATGCAAAATGAAGACAATTAATGGCATACTGCATTCTGGGAAAAGCAATGTTATCTCCATGAAGGCAAACAGATGGTAAATCCCCGCCAGAAAAGTTACATAGTTAACAGAATACTTTATAGTTTATAAAAAAAAAAAAACAAACAAACAAAAAGAATTTTTAAAAAAAAAAAAAAAAAATAAAAAAAAATTCAACCTTCAGTTAAGTGCAACATTTATTTTTGGAGTGTAGTTGCAGCAATATTGAGCCTATTCATAGATTACACCTTACTGTTACACACAACATTTTGAGGACCTTTTCGCATTCAGAAGATATCATATTTTCTTTTAAATTGTTAATCGCTATGGCACCTGTCCTATTTTTTTTATCATTCCAAAACCCATGGATAATGTTTTCAGAGCAAACATTGTAAGTAGTTGAAGTAGTCACACCAGTTTAGGAGTACAGAAACAGTGGGACGAAAGCCAGCAGAGGGGGCCGACAAATGTAACACATGCTTTATAACTGCACCACTCATGTACTGTAGAAGAGAATGAGAGAATGAGAGCGTGATGGTGTGCGGGTGGCTCAGACAGGGCTCATGAGCTGAAGCCTGGGGGGCAAGGGTCTGTCTGGCATGCATATGTTATTGGCATGTGGACAAGGGGGCTCCGAGGCCGTGCAGTGACCTCCCACTACGCCCCCTGTGCCATAACACTGGCAGAAATGATTTAAAACTACTGCAGACTATAAAGAGGTTGTTATTTGAAAGTTACATAAGATTTTCATTATGGAATTTTTATGTTTTGAGGGCAGAACTGGATTATTATTGTTGCGCATGAAGCTTTTTGTTTACTGTTTTATATTAAATGTATTTTAATTCATTTTAAAGAAAAAGTCATGCACAGTGTAAGGCAGCATTTTAAATACGTATGAATGACACACTTCTGTCAGTCTACTCCAGGGCAGCTCTGGTTACATAAAGAGTTAACAAACAGATACAATACATAGGCAGAAGGAATAAATAATGCACACAAGTACATAAACTAAAGCAGCAAAATGTTCCAAAATAAACTAAACTTAAGTTAAACTTTTTACTAACTAATTATATTGCTGGTTTTCAGTTGTAGAAAGACATATTGATTTCATTGCACTTTGCCATAAAATATCCAAAAGGTAAATTCATAAATGTTGAACCTGATCATTTCTATTAGTGACTAGACCCAAGTACTCACTGTATTACAATACAAATCTACATTTTACTGTATTCATTTTAGTTGCCCCATGTAAATTGTTGTGACGTCATCTGAAACCCACCAATACTATGTCAATTCTGTCTTCTGTACATTGCTGAAATCCTACACTTGCTTGGGGACTACAGTTGGAAACTAAAATTAAGTTTAACCTTCCAAAATTAAGTTTTAATCACATAGCCTATACATTTAGCATGAGACTCCTGACATTTTTGCATACTTAGTTAATTTTGTACACCTTTCATCTCATGCAGTATAGTGATATGTATTACAGTAACAGTACACATTTACTTCATTCATGAGTGCACTGTAGTCACAGCATCTATGAAAACTTACTCCCCTGTTTACTCACATATACATACTTTTATGACTCAGCTCATTACTGCATGTGTTTTCTCACTCTGTGTATAGAACTAGTGGGTGTGAAGTTTATATCTATTTGTCTTCTGCTGACCTTTGACCCGGGTGTGCCGGTATCCTTTGTGCGTAATGCGTTAACAAACTAAAACTAGCGCCTCCTTTCCACTTTCCTTTTCTGATGCACAGCTGTAAATCTTCCCCTTTTTGTCACTGGTGTTGAGTTTCACTTCACTATTGTGTTACCATTCACATCTGCAGCCTCCTTCTTATCCTATTTGTGTTCCATAACGCCATAGTCCTCTTGACCCCTCCTCCTCCTCCATTTATGGCTATGATTTAAATGCCATGGGGAGGCTAAACGTTTTCATCAGGCTGCATTTTTCCCTGAGTTTGACCTGAGGCTGACCCCTTCAATGGGTGTTTGTACTCAGCAGAGGAGCAGATCCCTTGCGGTTGTCTCCCCATTAAAGCAAGAATGTGAGTGCTGTTAAATATTTGTATGAACATAGTGGAATAATAAAGCCAGGTAGAAATGCAGTTATAGTGGAAGCAGAATAGTCTCTTACAATCTGAACTTTAGTTTGATCACAACTAGGGTCTTAGTAACTCAGGAAAGACCGGTATTTAGGCCATTAAAGGTGCACAACAGAGGAATTCATCATATTTTTTGATCTGCCAGTCTCTAAATATGAGTAAAGGTAGCTGTTAAATTACTAAATGACATCACAAGGTGAGCATTTTCAGCTTTGGGGATGTAGGCAGACTAATAATAAAGTGTTACTCAAACATGTGTGAATGAAACAAAACACAACTCCAGGTATGTTTTTGATGAGGTAACAGAATTACCTCATCAAAAATGACTAAACGCTCTCAAGAATCCATTTTGTGCAATGCAGGACTTTTACCAGGTAATAGCAGGTGTTCCTGTATAAGTTTACAAAAACAAAAACAAAACATTTTACTTTTATTAGCTAATTCACACTAGTAGTATAGTAGTAAGTGCAGTAATAGTAGCAGTGTTTTGTAACTCTTGTGTACTTTAATTAAACTTGTACTTAAATTGCTGTTGTAATAATAATAGTAGTAAATTGAAAAGGTTGTGAAAGGAAAGCATAAAACCTATGTCAAATCATTATGTGTATTTCTATATACCGAGACAGATGTTTGATTAGAATATTTAAATGGAAGTAGTAGAAATGTGAGCAGAAGGACTCTCATCATTACAAAGTGTTTGGAGACTAGTAGGATAGTGGGTTTTGGAAAAAGTTTTACCTTTTTTTAAACGGGTGACCTCTTGGTTAATGTTCAGTGCATGTGCATGTTCAACAGTTCAGTCACGGATTCCAGTGAGTGCAGATGTAGCCATCACTATGGAAACAACACACGTGCTTAGTGACACAGCAGCCCAAATGAAAAGGCTTTACAGGAACAGTTTTCCACAATGGAGTTAAAATGAGGTCAGTTGTAAAGTCATTATAACACAGAAGTCCCAAAAAATTCCTTCCATGCTTGTCAAATAGTCAGGTGATCTAAATATTTTACAGTACTAGCTAACAACTTAGTAAAGGTACACAAGGTACGCTATGTAATTTTTCTAGCCACTTGCTTGTCTCCATGGAGATGTTATTACTTGGCCAATAAATGGTGAAATTAAATGTTTTGTCAATGGATTGTGCTGTTGATGCCTCTTGGAAATGATCAGCTTAATGCCATTCTGTGGAACATTCTATGCAAAGATGTCTGTGTAATCCCTGAGTCGTCCAGGTAGTAATTACTCTATGCATCTCTAGGGCAGACACTCCACTAGTAAAGTTTCACTGTGCATCTTTAAACACCATAACAAACAAAGAGCTATTTACACTAGCAACAATAAAAACATTAAAACAGGAAATCATGAAACCGTCCTCATTGTATTAGTCATTACAGGTTTAGCTCTGTTCTTTTGCTGGTGGACTTAGCGTCCCCTGTATTGGCTGAAGCATAAATCTACAGTGCACATATTACATAATAGTGTCGGGTTACATGCAAACACTGGCAGCTGGCTCAGACAAAGGCTGCTTATTCTCTGCTACTGTCCCACACAGCTGGACACGGCTGGAGCAGGAAGTACACTCCATTTTTCTAACGTGACACAATGGTGGTGACATCTCTATCTAGCTTGTTCAGAAATTCATGAGTGGATTTTTAATTCACGCATGCAGGCTGCTTTCAGAAGTGCAGAGTCATAAATTAAGTTGCACAGAGGATCAGAAGGGGGCAGTACTGTGCAGGTGTAGTAATAACAGGTAATCATATGACATTCTAGTTTAGTCTAATCTCATTCTGTGCCAACCTTTATCCTCCCACCACTGTCCTTCACTGCTTTCAACTCATCCGATGGCCATAGTAATAAGTAGAGAGAGATAGTGTTGTGTAGTTTTGTCACTGACTCTTTTTATGAATTAAAATGCATACAGCAGGTTAGACAACTCACTGCACAGATTAACTAACTTATTGCACTATAATTATACTTTTCATTAAAACCTTACCTAGTTTTCCCTAGTTTGACAAATTTGGTTTATAGTTTATAATTTTATACATTTATAATTGTATATCCTGGTTGGGCAGCAGATGGTTGACTGTCACCTAGCAACCATGCTGTAAATAAGAGCCAACATGTATCTAATGTACACGATAGTTTTAATAAAAATCTAAATGTTCTTACATGCGTCTTTAAAAAATCTGCTCCTTGTCCTTGTTTTGCCCCTGCGTTTTGGATGGAATTGTGTGTAAAGCTTTTCAGAACTGTGCTGTTTCCTGTAATTTTAAACTTTTTTCTTCATCGTTTCATAACAAACTTCAACTCTACTGAGGCAAAACAACTTTATCCCACCAAACAAAGCAATAAACTGTGCATTCAAAAAGGTTTTATTGAACTTATTTGGCACTCCCTATTTTGCCATGTCTTGTAGAAATGAAAACAATTGTGAAGGGAAGGGCCTAAAAGGAGGGGCCGGCGACCTCTAGTACCACGCTGTGTGTTGGGAACGGTGGGAGTGGTGAATTGGAGTGTTTATCATGATTCCTTATCTGCCTCCGGAGTCCGGCCACATTAAAGGTGTTGTGTCTCAGCTTTAAAACAATGGATTTCTGGGAAAATATCATTCTTGGAGTTGAATTATAAAAAGTGTTTATGTGCACAGGACACACTGAAGGAAATGTCTGCTTCTAGCTAGGCCTTCCTCAAACTCATAATTATCTGTTTGATATGTCTTGTTTACCTCTTTGTCCTCTCTCCTTTGTTAACCAAATACAAATGTCTCTACTATCTACTACCAGCAGCTCATTTACAAGAATTTGTCCCCAGGCGGTAGGTGAGAGCAGCTATTCTTCAGTCTGTCTACCTGGTCTGCTTGTCTGCTGGCTGGAGGGGTGGCCGTGAGAGGCAGTAGAAGCACATGTGTGTACATAGGCTTCTGTTGTTAAAACTGTAATAAAAAAAAAGAGAGAGCAACGTCAGAGCAGCAGGGGGAGGAGTCTGCCAGGAAGGGAGGAATACACAATTCTATGAGAGTGTTTGGGTAATACGTTTGATTATATAGTACCACATTTTCACTACAACCAGAACTTCACTTCTTTATTCTTTTGTTTAACTATTCTAACTATTACAGAGCCGTATGGGCTCTTTCTTCAATGTTCTCCCTGTGTTTTGGTGACTTGCCTCCATGTAATCTGGTTCTCATCTATACAATCTAAAACATGTACAATGGGCTGAAGTAAACCCAAGCAAGCCTAGCTCAAGATCTGGAGATCCCCGGGCGCTGCACTGTGGTGTCCATATCTTCTGACAGGTGGCCCAGCGGCAATGAAGGATGGGTCAAATGCAGAAGACAAATTTCTTTATAGGGACGATAAGATATATCTTAAACTTAACCTAGTGACGTAGATAAATGTAATCTGGTTTTAATAAACCCTGTTTCAACAATGTTTACGATTTTGTTTTTATTGCTAGTGCAGTGGGTTATCAGGAGTCACTGTGTTAAAAATGTGGTTTATCACCTCAAATTGGTGACAGTCATTGTGCAACCAGTGAGTATCTTCAACTCTACTCCACCCATCTAAAAATAAGCCAAGCACATTTCACAGGCAGACTTCAGGGATCAATAATAACGTCTTGATATGATATGTTAATTTATGCACTGCTCATCTTAATGTTTCTGACAAAATACCCATAATATTTCAGCCATCTTGTGCTTATTCCAATTAGCACAATTTGGTTGTAACCTTTTCCCTTGAGACACAAACTTTAATTCATACGAGATGTGAGACAATTAGGACAATTTAGAAGCTTAACATAAGAGTTTTTGAATAAAATAGTAACCCTTTCCAAGCACTTATATAGTGTATGATCTCTAATTGTTCACAGGTTAACCGGCTAATCCTAAAGAAAACATAAGAACATAACAGGATATGAGTCTCCTGTGTTCTTCATATACGGCTCTCCTCTGGGGCATATCCACAGCTCCACATATTTCATGCTGGCGGCTGCTTCCAAAATCCCTGTGTCAACAAAGATAACATATTTATTCAATTATCCCCAGATTCAATCATCTGCAGCAAATCTTCTATAAAACACTGAACTGAACTGACTTATCTAAGTTAAAGGTGCACTATTACACTAACTTTAGTGGTGGAGTGTTCACTACCACCTGCTTTTCTTAATGGAGATGTCATTGCTTTGTCTAGGATGTTCCACAGTAATAACAGTAATATGCATAATGGAATAAATGGAAAATAAAAAAAAAAACACAAAAGCATGAAATTCAATGTTACATTCCAGGGAAAGCAATAACTTCACTGGGACAAGTAGTTGACCCAACACTAGAAATGACATGGTGAACCATTATGCATTTGACCTGTTGTAGTTTGTAATAAAATGTATGGCTATTGCTATTGGTGTATTCTGCATTTACACTACTTTAACATACAGTACTTAATAGAGAAATTGCTTAAGGTGACGACTGATAGTGCTACAGTCGACGGGTGCATTTGTGGTGTGACCACCCGGTGTAGCCCATATCAATAATTCACCAGGAGTGCTCTGCCTAGAAAAGCTCTAGAAGGATCTAGTTTACATGCGGCATACTGGCACCTCTCAGACACCACTGCAGTTACCTTTGTTTAGCAGTGACAAATGGGAAAAGGTGAAGCTTCTGAACACTAGTCACAATATATTGCACATGGAAAAGACTGCCCAAGACACATACAGACAATAGGTTACATAATGCAGTAGTTATGCAAGGAAGACCAGGCCCTCGGACAGTCCAATGGATCACTGTGGAGCTGTCTGTACTGCTGCTCTACTATGTGTTTGCACTGTAAATTTTAAACAAAAGAAAAGTCTCTTTCGTGACATCACAACAAACAGAAAACAGACCCTCTTTTAACCCTGGAAAGTGGGCGTGGTCACATGCAGAACAAGGTCAAGTTCAAACTGCTTTAAGTAAACATCTTAAAACAAAAATTATTGCAACGGAAATGACTTAAAGACTGACCTTATCTGAACTAGTCCAAATGCAAAAAATACTGACGATATTACTGATATTACAAGATATTAGTGAAGATAAATCAGGGATGATATTTCTTTGCTGCTGTCCAGTACATACATTTAAATACGTTTTTTGCATAACTTCTGAATTAAACTTCTGAATTCTAAGTTAAATGTCATTGTTAAGTGTTGTGGGCCCTCAAGTGTTTAAGCCTTCATAAGAGAGCTGGATACAATCCTCTAGTCGCAGACTGCCTATGTAAATACTTAAATACTGTTTGTATTTGTTGACTAACACAGACCTGATCAGACCAGAATACTAGGTGTAGTTTATTCAAAGTAGAGTGAGTAGAGTGAGTCAGGTGTCTCCTTCCACAAGTTATCCGACACTCAGCAGGTCAATCACTGTGGGTTAACAATTGTTCTGGCAAATTCTGGCTTGAATCAATCAGCTCTTTATTTATTTATTTTTTTTAATCTTGTATTTCCTAAAATTGTACAATTACATTTTAGAATTTGGGTTGTTATAGGGTTTAATTAGATCATAGATGTCTTTGTTACTGAGGCACACATCAACTTAAGACATAGATCTTCAAACTGCTTTGCACTGAGTTATTGATTCAGTCCCCAGACACAATGAAGTGTTGTAAACCACTTCTATAAACTACTTCTTTACCCATAGCCCCCAGAGTAGACTGATATATGCAAGGCTGCCAATCTGTCCCGTCAGCCCCTCTATCCACCATCATTCACACACTCAATGCACAAATCATTCATACAAAAAAAGGGGACTGAAGTGCCTTGCCCAAGAACACAACAACAGTAAGCACTAGTTTGAACCGGGAACTTTGCATTGGCGATAACTCTCATTAAAGAGCTGGTCAGATAATTCAGATTAAAAAAAAAATTGGAACCTGTGCGTTGAACTTTTCTTAAAAATGTTCCTTTAATTATGTTCATGTATGCATCACCTTTTATACATTGTACCTGAAACAAGAATATAAAAAAAACACTTTTAACACTTTTGGTAAAACGTATTTTATTACATAAGATCTCTATAGAAAATAGCATTACAAATCGCGAGCATGTGTACACATATGGTTTGAGGTGCTACATGAGAACCAGTTTCATCTGAGGAAACACAAAAGGTCAGGAACACGGATCTCCACAGCAGGCCTCCCTTACTCCCCAGCTCACTCACCCCACCCTAGGACTCAGCCGGGTCAGGTCATCTTTAACTCCCTGGAAATGCCTGGTCGCGCAACCAAGGGGCGAGGTGGTTCTAAGGAGCTGCAGAAAAAAACATGAAAGAAATTAGCAGATAAGTACAGTGAAAGTAAGGAACTGTCTCTGTGTTTAACTTGGAATTTGGCCCTGGCTTTGAAATTCCATGGGAGCCAAAATGTATGATTCATCTGCGGCCAGTGCAGCTCTTTACAAGCAAAGCCCTCAGTGAAAAAGAGGCTAGCTGCTGGGCTTAGAACACAACAGTATTGCTATAGGGGACCACTACTAGTAAATGAGCAAATATAGTTGAAGTCCACTGAAACAATAACGCTAAAGTATAAGGAAAGAATAATAATAACCACAGTGCATATTTGTAATAAAGGTGTACGCAAAGTAAATTAGGGGAAATAATATGAAACTGTTTGTTCTTCTGACCGCTTCCTTTTTCAGTTTTATGCAGCTAAAACCTGGCACAGTCTTCCTGGAGATGTGAGACAGGCCTCTACTTTGACAATGTTTAAATCCAGGCTCAAAACGGTTCAGTTTAGCTGTGCATATGACTGAAAGGGTTTTTTTCTGCACCCTTCTCTTTTAATGTTAATCTTATGATGATTCTTTGAGATTATTTATGTTTTGATTTGTTTGTATTGTGATTTTTATATCTTTCTTCTTCTGTAAAGCACTTTTAATTAGTTTGTGTACAAATTGTGCTATACAAATAAACTTGCCTTGCCTTATAGGTTTCCCCACCACCAGACTGTCTGCTGTCAATGGGAAGATTTTTATACCAAATGTCTTTCCAGTGTCAAACAGCAACATTATTTTATTGTAGAGTAGCTTACTTCACCACTGTTGACATCCCCCCAAAACACACCACAATACAAAATCAACTGTGTGCTTAATAACAGGCCTAATAGTCGTGGGTCG
The DNA here is from genome assembly GCA_019594935.1 of Periophthalmus modestus. Taxonomy (NCBI): domain Eukaryota; kingdom Metazoa; phylum Chordata; class Actinopteri; order Gobiiformes; family Gobiidae; genus Periophthalmus; species Periophthalmus modestus. The sequence goes on along the minus strand of JAIEZT010000084.1, from coordinate 23,813,227 downwards.
AGCCTCACTACTGGTTTGAACTTGACCCGGTGTCAAAATCACTTGGCTGGCCCCTCAGGTGTGCTCAGGATTACAGTTTTGGCCAGGTGAGGAATTGGACACTGCACATTCCAGCTCAGAACCATAAATCTAGGCCACACTGAGGCTCTTGTTCGTCTGCAACTCCAGATTTCACTTTATTACTTCTTTGTTTCATTCCCACCGCTCATCCTCTAATCTCCACTTTTGTTCCTGTAATCACTGTTTATATCTGAGCCTTTTGTGAGTTGTAGATTTATAGTCACCCACATAGTTTATTAAGTTATAATGTAACCTTCAACACAATATCACGACTTATGCCAGTCTATTCACCTCAACATCTTTAAAAATGATTAATTACTATGAAGTTTATTTTGTGTTTGTGTCATTTGGACTATTTAGTCATAGAAGAGACATGATATTACAGTGTACTACATCAACATCTGAATTCTCAAAATGCTTGCTAGGCACAGAGTCACTATTTCTTTTCAATGGGACAGGCTAAAATGGACCGTTGATTCATGAGGTGTGTCCAGCTTCAGTGAGGCTACAGTGTCTCCCAGTCCTGTGTACGTGTTTGAAAGGGCCTATAACTTCCCTTTAAACCTTATGAGTCTGTTATGAGTAGATTCATAGTTTTTAAGGGGAAGTTATGGGATCTATACAGGGGTGTTGTCATGACAACCAGCTGACACATTGGTAACTTATGTTGGCTCTAAATAAAAACAAATTGTGTTTTTAGGGTGGTCAAAATTTGCCCGTTTAACAAAAGTTCTGCAAAGTAGAGGGGCAAACCTTTACCAGTAAGCTCATAAGAATTTGTCCAAACATACAGACTATAATTCCAGAGTTGTGTGGTTGTCATGACAACACCCCTGTCTGACGTGCTGTAAACTCCCTCACTCTCTCTCTCCTCCTCCTTCACATTCCCTCCCTTTCACCCCTCACTTCTGTCTGTCTCGCTCTGCTCCTTCTCCACTTTTAGCACATTCCTCGGAGCTGCCCTCACGGCTCCTCACATGGACCCTTCCAGGCTTCTGTCTTGTGCAGTAAACACAGATTTAGACAAAGGCCTTTTGCTGGGGGCCATTTTTCGCACCAGTAAACTCCAGACCTCAAACTGTGCGAGTGAATAAAGAAGGCTTCTGGCACATTCTCATGATCATTGTTATTATAATATTTACATTCATATTAGAGCTGCCCTGCACATAGCGTTAAGTTATTAAAAGGGACATATTACGCTACTCATGCTATGCTACTTTCATGAGCTTCTATAATGCTGCCTCTTTATCCTTGGCTCATTCATGTTTTTTTATCCTGTATTGTCAGAAAAATCACTGTTTTCATGTTCCTCCCCTCTCTATCCATGACTCTGTACTTTTTTGTGATTATTAAAAAAATCAGATTCAAGATCATTCATGGAAGGTTCAAAAAAAGGAAGATCAAAATCTGCTGCTTGTAAAATACCACTATGGAGGGGTGGGGCCTGTCCATTCTGCAGTTTTGAACAGGAAATAAATTGACCCATTTTTACTTGAAAAAAGCAGAATTTCTATCATTATATTAAGGCATTTCAGACACTTCCTCACCAGTTGCTTGAGTCAAAGCAGCCAGCAGATAGAGCAGATGACCAGAGGAAGACAACTACAAAGATACGATAACATGCAAATATAAGTAAATGAATGTTTCACATGTAGGTTACTGTGCCCTCTGCAGTACCAGACTCCAGTGTCAGTATAGGTACAACTGGTTCTGTAACACTCTGTCCCTATGCTACTGTTTCATTTAATCTCTATCTCCTTGTCCACAATGGTAGTCATTTTGTCAGCATAAACATAAGTCTGTCTGTTTATGTCTCTGGTTTGCTGTGCAGTATTTGGCTACAGTTTCCAGGGCCACAATCATAAGAGCCCTCATGTGCAGAGCAGCCTGTATGACTCAGCCGTGGTCACATGACAGGAAGTTCAGATCCTGATTTGAGGCCAGATTTTAAGCCCATTTTTTTCTGTTCCTCACCAAAAGTTGCCATGAGGGAGTGAGTCATGGCCACTGTATTTCCCGTTCGTGAGTGTGGCTGTTTGGTTAATCCATTATGTTACTTTACTATTGTTCTACTTTCATCGGGTATGCCATGTGCCAATGGCTTTGGAGGTAAAAAAGCATGAAAGCAAGTTTAAATATTTTGTAATTAAAGGAACTGCGTTTCATCTACTCAGCTCATTGCATGTATACTAAAAGTGCCCAAATAATCAGATTCAAAAACACAAGTTACATAGGTTGTATTTAGATGATAAAATATCTTTGTTAAGTCCAAAGCCTTTTGCAATATCTTATCTCCTATTCCCAATAAACATGAATTACTTCAGAGCTTCCAAGTAAAAATGAAAGAAAAGCCAAAGGTCAAACAGTGTAAATTTCTGTGGAATCAACAAGTGAACTACTAAACTCGAGAGAACGAGAAAATTCAGAGGAAATGTCTTCTGCATTTCACACACATGCTACAAATTAGCTACTGTGATTGGAAAGTCCCAAAATTGGATGTTTATATGGCTCTATGATCTGGTTTCAGGGTTCCACCCTCCTGCATTCAAACAGAAAGTATAAGGGACTAGCTCGCAAGACATTTATTGATACTTTGCAGTTGGTGTCATGAGCATTCACTGAGAGTGTGATGCTAACTGTAAGTGCTGCTTTATCTGAGGCTTTGTCAGACTTTAATCTGAGCTTTATTTTAACACAATCTGACCAGAAAAAAATTACTTAGCTAGAACTACAACAGGTGAGATGATTTTTACTGTTAAACAAGTTCCTCTTAAATAAATCACAATTACAATCACAGGCTAGCAAACATTAGCCAACAGTTTTTCAGTTAGTCACGCTCATCTTTTTGGTTAAAATGAAAGAGCAGGGTATAGTAGTTGCATTTATCACAGACTCTTGAAAATGTGTCCATTTAGTATATTTTCTTGAGTTTTCAGACAATCTTAAAACTTTTTTGACAGTATTTGCTAATTGCTGAACATTCTGCCATACACATACATGCAGCGTGATGTCACTGTATCAATAAACATATTCTGGAAAGAAGGAAGTTTAGCATATGTATTTGGAAAGACATGTTTAAAATGTTCACTGGAAACATGAATCCTGATTTGTAAAAAAATAATATATATTCAGATATTCAAACCTCAGAATGAATCCATCCCAAGTCAATTTGAACCATATGATAACCTAATTGTAATGTCATCTAGGGACAAGAGCCTGCTCTTCAGAACATTTTATACCTGAGTGTGATGTTGCGACTTTATAAAGGTCTAGTAAGGTGTAGCAGGCTCCTGGGAATACAGCAGAATCAATGACAATATAATAGCCTATAAACAGCTGAAAGGTGAATAGGGGCATTTGATCCGTTCTGTGTGCCCGACCACGCAAACACCCGCTCTATCAGGGCTTCAGATCTTGAGTGTCCTGGTGCCAAAGGGACACACCTTGGCACAATTACTACACAATACTTCCAAAGCACTCCTCCCTCTGCCCCCTGTTAAGTCTCCATTCACACTTTTTCACTCTGTGCTCCTATAATATATCAGAAGAATAAATGAATCACCTCCTATAGAACCCAAAAGGGAATTCTGTATTAATTACTCAGACATTTTCTCAACATTCAGCATGGACAGAGCAGCAAGGCTGTGGTAAATTCCTCACGCCACAGTAAACAAACACCACTGGAACATGCTACTCTGTGGACTCACATGCACTCACATGCACTCACTGACCAGCCAATGCGCTGCATGATTTCCTATTGTAATTAGAGCACGTATGAAAGGACTGACAAGCAAAATGGCATTTATAATTAGTCTTAACTATGTAGGGAGACATGGGCAAAAAGGAGAAAATAAATTATACTGATCTATTAAAGAAGACATATTATGCTTTTTGAGGTATTTAGTATGAAACTATAACATATGCAGATCATTATTTTCCATTTTGTTCATTGTAAACAAAGCATTACATTAAGCTAAAATGGCTTAATAATAAGAACAGATCCACTGACTTCATAGAGGCATTTTGTCATCGTAAACAGCTGCTTTTCATTTACTTGTTTTTGTTGTTAAAACATGGATAGGTGAGATTTTTTTTTACTCTACATATATGACCTGGATTAATTACAGAGCTGTGGGCGTGGAAAGGGACTAGATGAAAATGCTCATGCAAGCCTTGAATTCAAGACAATTATTCAAACATACATGATCAATGCATGCATGCATTGATCATGCATGTTTGATCATGCATGATCAATGCTAGGAAGCAGATTGTCCAAAACAAAATATTGGCTTATGATGGAGATTTCAGGCCAATAGCCGATATGATAAAAAGTCCAAATAATCACACTCGCAACAATAGCCACATTCGCACAATAGCCACAATAACTACTGCAAACTTGGGACTAAGCAAAGAACCAAACTAGGACTTAAGTGGGACCCAACCAAAACTACATTAGGACTTTCACTGGGCTTGAACCAGAATTAAATCAAGTGTGGACACGCCCTAGGTCAAAGAACAAGAAAAAGTAATGTGACCTTAATTTAATAATTTGCCATAAAAAAAAAAAAAAAAGTCAATTTTGTTTCAAATTTGCAGAATGAAAGCTGTGAAATGTTAGTATGTGTCTCAGTGTCATTGATGATGATGGATTATTCCAGTATTTCTGAAGCCAGACAGACATTTTCCTAGAGTTTCTGCTGAATGCATGCCTCGGAGCAGTGTTTTAGGAAGTGACGACTGATCCTTTTCTGTTGGGCCCATGTCCTGTGGAATGTTTTTAAATCATTAGTAGCTTTGAAAGTCTTAGATTTGGACTCAATGTAGGGACACATCGATCCAGCTTTTTCAGCTTCAATACTGATACTCTGTGTTTTTTGAATTATGTTTTTTAATGGATTGGAGTAATACTTATAATCATAACCTGAATTTCACCTTGGGGAAAAATAGTCTTTTTGATATGACAATGTAAAGCTGAATTTTCATATAGCATGTTTAAGCTGCTTGTGTGGCTTGTTTGACCATAGTTTCTTCTTACTTTCCCAACATGAAAGTATGCAATGCTCAGTGTTAACTATTCAAACATGGTCTTCACCAGGATTTTTGAGCTGAACTGTGAATGACCCCTGACCTATGTAAAGTCACTTTCACTCCTTGTTTGGGCTGTGCAGACAAAGCAAAGGCACTCCATGATTTGTGCCAAACAAGTCATCTTGGGTCTGATGAAACTATGGTCACAGGCTGGACCAGATCCGCTACATTGTTAGATTTCTTTGCCTCTTTTAAGAACCACAAACATTAGCATTTGCCATGTGTAGACTTCACTGCAGCCAGAAAGAATGAAACAAGTTAATAACTAATACCCCAGTAACAATAAAAATATAATACTTTTGCAGTCCATCAGGAATGTGCTAAACTGTGTCTGAAACATGCCTAAATCACTTTATGCTATTGAAAGATTACACTGCAAGTTTTATTCCTTTGTATATTTATCAGATGTATTTATATTTTTGTGTTATATTATTATTAGACAACATCCTCAAACCTTCTCACCTGTGCTTGTGGATGTTGTGGTTTACATTCAAATTATTGTACAAAAACATACTGTAAAATTAACCACAAATTTACAGAAATATCACAAGGTTTTAGAGACAATACACAATACTCAGCGTTCTAATTCTGCATACACAATATATTTTCCGTCTCTCTCGTATGGTATGGTATCAAAAACAAGCTCAGGACTGTAAGAATGGCCTAAATGATAATTGGTTTAACTGGCTCTGATCTGTGTCTCACCATAGGGCCCTGCTCCTCCAGTCAGGTTGGAATTCTCCTATAGACTTTAAGCAACATACAATTACTGACAACAACATTGTACCTCCACTCAGATTAGATTAAGTCAAATCCGTGACATAACTCTTCACTCGGGTCTATGCCACCCACTCAACCTGTCTCTAAAACTCCCCACGCTCTTTAAACCCCCACTTAGCATTCACACATCAAACTGGCACAGTATAAACAGTGCAATCAGGCTTTGTGTATGCTACACTTTGTTAGTTTAAACAGTCACACCCAAAAGCATAAAGGCACTGGGCCTAGCAGGGCTCAAGTCCAGACCTGAAGTTAGGGGCATGTAAAGGATGTTTGATGAGAGATGACTAAAAAACAATGAGAATTACTGTAGTGGTTCTTCTAGATCAGCATGCGTGCTTGCTAAAACAACAACCTTGAATTAACTATACTTTCTTAAGATTGCCCCTCCTCCGTATTACTACAGCTGGAGAAATATTGTGGGTTCAAATCCTAGCTCCGTATGTTACCTAATGTCTCCAAACTCTCTTCCTTATTTTCTACTGGGCTCTCCGGTCAAAACAAAGCATTCAGACCACAAATATTTCTTTAATCAGCTTTACTAGGACACAGTTGATTGCATCTAATCCTAAGTGATTCCCAAACACAATGGTTTTAAATGGGAGTATTTGGATCAATGGCTTAGCTCTGTGTTTGCTCAAACAAGTATCAGATTCCTTTACTATCAGATGACTTTAACAGTAGAGCAAACTGATGTGGTCAAGACAATCTGATCAACAATTACAAAAGGTCAAATGGTTTAAAATGCTAGTAGTAACATAATCATAATATCCTAGCAAGCAAACCTAAAACAATATTGAACAATTTGGTACAACAGGCAGTGGTCTGTATCAACATATTACTGAGGCCACTGTAAACAGGGCATGCTTCCCTAATCACCCCCGGTATCCCCTGACAATGAAAACATGCACACTAGACAAGCCCTCCAGCTAGGTACTCTTGACCAATATCCTGGGTCATTATTTGGAGGAAGGACAGGTGCTCCTGACAGGGTACCTCAATGGCAATGACGGCTGAGATAATTGCAGAGAACACATGTTCTTATGGGCACTTAAAATAACACATTCTAGCATAACAATAAAGCTACATTATGAGTAAGTAGCTAAACTACTAAAGTAGATATATCAATGTTTGTTACTCATTCCAAGCGCTATAAAACTTAACTCATCACTAGTATTCACATGCATACATTCTCTGGCACTTTTTTTAGGGGGTGCTCCATACTTGTTTTTTTCTTCCAGGTTTGTGATCAATAAAATACTTAGTGGACCTAAACATTAAATCCACTTTTCCTAAACTATAGCATTATCTATTGTTCTGAGTCATTTTTTGGAAACATGATTGCAAAGTAGGTAAATTTGCAGCTTTCTGGTAAAAAAAAATACCAAAATTTGTTGGTAATTCTGAGAAAAAAACACCTGCCTGCAGGGGCGGGGTTTGAAGTGTTGATACCTGTTATACTAATCACACAATTCCTTATATGTCTAGATCCCGCCCATCCTCCTCTCTCACTTTCCCCTTTAGTCCACAGGTAATACCCAGTTTAGCGGCTCTATTTGAAAAGTGGTTGTGGGTGGACTTTAGGTGTTCCCACTTTAATTATCAGATGCAGAGAGTGTACCCTGGTCTGATTTAGTCACAAAGTGCTGTTTTTCTACAATATACTTAATGGGGGGAAAGAAGTTGTGTAGCCAGTTTTACATGTTCAATGGTATATCTCTGTGGACACATAATAACATTACTGCTCAAAATGAATAGCAGCTAAATAATTAAACTATCATGGCGTTCTAGTTGACAGTTATCTAGTGCACAAATAAAAAGGTATCTGAAATAAAAAAAAAACAAGTCCTCACTATGTCTAATACAATATGATTTATAATATTTTAGTCTGGCATATATAATAATATAATAAAAACAGTGATTAATATTGCAACACCTAGCTAGCTAGCTAAAGTTTTACTAAAGAGGAACTGCATTTATGGCTCAAACTTATGCACTGACAGTTATGTAAGATACAGAGCAGAGTCAGATCAAAGGCACTAGACCTTTCCCTGCTCCGAGTAACTCCTGCAAGAGGGAGAGGTGGAATAGAGATAAGATCACCATGGAAACACGGACAATAATTTCCTCTTAATCTGTACTTTGTCAATTGACCTGAACATATGACCGAGCTTGTGATTAATGACATCTTCACATTAAACAACAATGATTCATAGGGAGTCACCAGGCTGGTCAGAGTGAGGTGTGTTCCAGTGTACAATACATACAGTTGAAACCAGAAGTTTACATACACCATATAAAAAGACACATATGTTGTTTTTTCTCACTGTCTTGAAATCAGACTAAGCTTTTTCCTGTTTTAGGTCAGTTAGGATCACCAAAATGATTTATATCTGCTAAATGCCAGAATAATGAGTCAGTCAAGATATCAGGGAGAGAATTGTGGACTTGCATGAGTCTGGTTCATCCTTGGGTGCAATTTCCAGATGCCTGAAGGTGCCACGCTCATCTGTTCAAACAATTATACACAAGTATAAACACCATGTCCAGCCATCAGATCGCTCAGGAAGGAGACAGGTTCTGTGTCCTAGAGAGGAACGTGCTTTGGTCCGAAATGTGCATATCAACTGAAGAACAAAAGCAAAAGACCGTGTGAAGATGCTGGCTGAAGCTGGTAAGAGTGTGTCATTATCCACAGTGAAAGAAGTACTGTACTGACATGGGCTGAAAGGCCACTTTGCCATTACTCCTAATGAAACATATAAAGGTCAGATTACAAGTTTGCAAGTGCACACAGGGACAAAGACCTCATTTTTTTGGAGATATGTCCTGTGGTCTGACGAAACTAAAATGAAACTGTTTGGCCATAATGAGCATCGCTACGTTTGGAGGAAAGCCTGAGAACACCATCCCAACTGTGAAATATGGGGCGGCAACATCATGTTGTGGGGTTGTTTTGCTGCAGGGAGGACTAGTACACTACACATAATTGATGGTATCATGAGGAAAGAACATTATGTGGAAATACTGAAGCAACATCTGAAGACATCAACCAGGAAGTTAAAGTTTGGATCTTCCAAATGGACAATGACCTGAAGCATACTGCCAAACTGGTTACAAAGTGGCTTAAGGATAACAAAGTCAATGATTTGGGGTGGCCATCACAAAGCCCCGATCTCAATTCTATTGAACATTTATGGACAGACCTGAAAAGGTATGTGTAAGCAAGGCGGCCTACAAACTTGGCTAAGTTACACTAGTTCTGTCAGGAGAAGTGGGCCAAAATTCCTGCTAAGTATAGTAAGAAGCTTGAGGAAGGATATCAGAAATATTTGACCCAAGTCATACAGTTTAAAGGCAATGTTACCAAACAGTAATAAAATGTATGTAAACTTCTGACACTGAAGAAAGTAATGAAAAATTATCTTTAAAAAAATCCTTCTCTCATTATTCTGACATTTAGCAAATAGAAATAATTTTAGTAATTCTATTTGACCTAAAACAGGAACAATTTAGTCTGATTTCATGTCAGATAAAGTGTTTTTTTATAGAGTGTATGTAAACTTGTTTCAACTGTGCATGAAGTCACAAGTTATATTATCTGTCTAATAGATTTTAACACTGACCTTTAGCGATGGTACATAGACAGTTCAGTCAGAGCTGTGGGAATGTAAGGGAATACATGGAATCTTATATAAATCTGACAATATTTATTGCTTTATTGCTGGTTAAATGTTTGAACCGGATATTTAAAGATGACACATTGTGTTTGTGTCTGCTCTAAAATTCTAATCTATGAGATCCATGGATCATTATGTTATCATTTGCACATTTTAAATCACAATATTGATCTAGAATTACTTAAAAGAAACAAGTCCACTGACTTCCATGTTAGAAAACGTGGTGCCCAGTGGGAGCTCACATCGCTGTAAACGTCATCACCACCTCCGATGGATAGCTACAGATCAACTTAGCAAGTAACAGATTTTTTTCCCCATTTGCACCAAAATGACAACCCGATGCTGCTAAATCTTATGCATACCACCAATTAAGAAAATGAAGTTGGAAAAAGAAGTAGACAGCGGGTGTATACCAATGGCGGTGACAACAAAAGTTGATCGTCAATATGGCAACTTGACAATAAGCAAGTATATTGTAAGGAGAGAAAATTATAACATGGTTAAAAGCTCTGAAAAGTCAATTTTGCGTAATAGGTCTGCTTCAAAGCAATATTGTAGCCTACTAGAAATCTGATGAAGGAAATCATATCTATAATGAACCTCATTAGAAATAAAAACAATTGAACAGTAACATCTACTTGTCAACTTTATATAAGAGATTTAATATTGTATTTACAATATTTAGCCCTCCTTTATAGTTTATACAAATTTAAATTAAGTATAATTTGTAAATTTAATCTACGTGTGTAGATCCCAAGTGCATTTATGTTTATTTATTTTGTGACCTCAGTTGGTGTAGGAATCTCTCTCTCCCATTGTTACCAGATGTGGTCATGTCTGCACTGCAATGATGTCATGTACTGCTATGTGAAGTTAAACATAAATATGGTGGCATGATCACAAACCTCAATAAAGACTCAAGTGATATTGATACTGATATTGCTATTGGCTCCCATTCTGGAAAATGTACAGGATTGACTATTGGTTTGAGGATATCAGTTGAGACTCAGGCCAATTAAAGGATGTCATAAGACTTTTTGCGCCATGATGGCCAAAAACACTGTGATATACAGTGCTATTTCATCTTGAAGAATACAAAAAAGTTATTTGTGTTTTAAGGACATAAATATACACTTTTAGTCTCTGCACTATTGGTTGAAATCAGGTACTGGATTGGCACAGTACCATCCTGTGGATAGGATTATAATTATTTATATAATTTATGGTATGCAGGAAAGAGTATAATTAGTGCCAATACAAATTCAGAGGATTTCTTTTTCTGAAATTCTCTGTACTGTGCTACCAGTATCTCAGGTCAGAGCAGTGTTTCTCAAACTGTGGTACAGCTACAACTTTTAATATGCATTATGTGATGATGTCACTCTCCCTATTGATTAAACTGTACTTTGTCATGAAATAAGAACAAACCCAAAAATTGTATTTATTTTAAAATGTAACAATATTAATTTTAGCAACTCATCTGTATTAAATATAATTGGGCTATAGAATGTTGTGATGTAATCTGAAGCCCAGCAATTTGTTCAGTATACAGTAATGGAAACATGTGTTATTATAAGTGTTCTATTCAAAATCCTGCATTGGGAGTCTGTGTATTTGTCAGCATATTGCATCACTGTCTCACCTTTAAGCATTCATTACATTCATTGACACAAACTAATGTGTCTCATTTCTGTGTCATTGTACAGCACGTCATCTGTCTGTAACATAAATGTGAACAGGGATCATGCCAGACTGGGCTGAGCTGAGACTGTGTTGTAAAAACCTATCTCATAGGTGTGTGAAGAGACCAGCTGCAACAGACACATTTTATAGATCTGACACAAGACATATAATTACCCACAGTCACAGCCCATCATTATTGGGGAGCAAACATGTTAACTGTAAAAAAAAGTCACTCTCAAGCCACGTAGACCTACGCTGTGCTGTGTTCTATGCTTTTACATAATGTGAAGCATCATATCAACAACATTCTGTCATGCTCTTGTGATATGGGTTTTATAAGTCTGAAAAATACCACTTGTTCAGGTAAGTGAAGGTTATCCATACAAGGCGTAATAATCTTTACAAAGCAGTCCTACTCTTCTCCTTTCCAGGCCCAACTCCAATGTTTCTCAGTGACTTAAGTTTTCCACGCAGCAGTATTCTGGATGTAAACGAATGACATTTAGAGACACTGGAGGTATTGTTCTATAAGCTGTTGGGGGCTCTCGTTTATGGTTATGGCACATAGGGGCCTGTACTTTTACAACAGCCATAATAACGTTATGTGTAGCATTTTGTTTCGTAACAGCTGGGACGAGAACGTAAAGTGAAATACTTTGCTCAATGTTTCCAATTAAGTCTTTTGTTGTTTGGGAGAAACAACTAAAGCAATTTATCATAGTCATTAAAATGTATAACTGGGTGGTTTTATACGTTGGGACAGAAAATACATATATCTTTTATTTATGCAACTATTATGGTACATAGTTTCATAAATGGTAAATAAAATGGTGTAGCGGGTCATCCCCAATTCTGATCAGTGGCTACTGTAGTTGTGTCATTGGGCAAGACTGTTCAATCACCGTGCCTGTGTTCGAATGTGGAGTATGTTTATGTATTTATTTGAGGGTCAGTGCATATTGATGAACATTTCTGTAATAATGCGATAATTGTCAAAAAGTGAGTTTTTAGTGAATGGTAGTCAGACTCAGGATTGACATTTAATTTTGAATATTACATTTTATTTATGTTTGAGCTATATACTGTTGTTTTATGCTGCATTTATTCCTTGATAACGTCAAACAATTACTGTAAAAGTTTTCCCTGGAACATTCTAGATGAAATGATACACTGAATCATTTAATCAACTTTTGAGTCAAATATATAATTTCCCTTGTTTCTTCTCTGATGTAAGCTGTAACAGGGCCAGTGAGCTTCAGATATTCCTTAGCTTTTCTTTCTTTCCAAGTTACATAACACTTAAAATGTCCTCTCTTTTATTTTGAGCATGCCTGTTTCCACTCAACTCTTGGACAGACCACATGTCCAGACAGCTTTCTCCACCAAGCAGAAAACTTTTTAGACTTTTTCAACTTGGTGTCTCACAAAGAATAAATAAATTACTTTCACTTTCATCAAATAAGTAATCCAGCGTTGTTATATACAAAAAACTAATTGGAAGCAGGCAAAGTTAGGTACAAGGGAGACTATTGTGGGACTGGTTTGATTGGAACCAGATTCAAAGTTGGCGATTTGCTGTAGTTGCACTAGACAAAGCCGAGACAGTAAATTTCCAAATTGGCTCCACGCGTACAAAAGGCTAAGTATTCTCAGACTTCCTTTTTCAGTTGTAAGTCCTCAAGTTCACGACATACAGCCAAAATAATCACTTGTCGCTACAGAAACGCTTGGGTGTGAGTAACAACTTTAGCACATAAACATAAATCTGTTCTTTACATTGTGCACGGCCAGAAAAAGTGTGAGAGAAGCAACGTGTGACCACTACAAATCTCCGCTGACTTTCCACAAAGTTATTTCTCATTGTATGGGAGTTACTATGGTTACCACACACATATTTCCAAGGCATCTGCATCTGGGAAAGCAATCAACGTGCTGCGGTGGGAGCGTTGTCATGGCAGCCGCGGGGTGTGGTCCCGAATGTGACAGTAGAAGTGGGCGGAGTCTTCGTTACAAGGGGGGTAAATGAGGACACGGATGGAAACATAAGCACAACATATGGTTATCACGTGGTGGTAAAATGCTGGATTCAATACATTTGCGATTCTCAGTTTTAGCCGTAAAAATGAAAAAGTGTGTATAAAAAGCTAGCGACCATGTGCTGGAAAATAAAATGGTAAATCCTAAACTAGGAGCCTGTGGGTACTGGTCAAATGGGCACCAAGCCACAGCGCTGAGTAAGACCAGCTTTTTCCATGGAATACGCCCCCTGCACCTCCTGTTCTCAACTCCACAGAGGCTGAATGTAGTAAAATGGGCTAATTTTAAAACTCTTAAACTAAAACTATTAATCGCGCCTGTACATTTTTAAGTCCTACCATGTAAAATTTTCAATACAAAGTTACAAAACTAACAAAACCATGATGGATGTTTTGCTGAAATGTACGCATGCAGTTTAGGAACTTAAGTTTAGTTTTTTGGTAAGAATATGCAGCAATAGCATTTCAGTGCGAAAATCACCATGCTTTTGTATATTTATTTTCATTTTAAAATATGCTCAGACATAGATCCATACATGACTGAACTATATATGCCTATAAGAGCATACTCAGTGTTTCATTATGTACATGCCATTACTAATAGTATTAAAATTATTGGCTTTGATGAAAGGCGCACTACGTAACTCTTCTGGTGGATGGTATGCCACCTTATTGTTTCCATGGATAGGTCATTGTTTTGCCTGGAATGTTCTGCAGTATGGTATTAATTTATCACTGGAAATAAATTAAATATAGATAGGTTTACATACATTTTCATGAAAGAAGCAAATGGTAGGCCCCCCACCAGAAAAGTTACAACTTTTTTAAGAGCTGAGTTTATTGGTTTATTTTGTAGTTTCTGTTCCAGGTGTACGCTTACCTCTCACTGCAGGTAACTACAGGCGTTCCACTGAGAGTAGCCTTCCTCTCTTCTTCTGCTTTGTCTTGGATAGGAATGATAGGCATTCCTCTGATAATGGACTGCAGCTCCATGATGAAATGATTTAAGATCTCAGGTAGAACTGCATGTTAAAAGAAAACAGTTACAAATTATTTAAAACTAAAGAAATAGGACTATGGCAGAATATAAACAACAGAATATAAACACACAGGGATTAATGGGTTTGATCAATTAACACCATGTACAGAAATATGTAAAAATAGTTTGAACAAAAACATGCTGTATTTATGATACTTCAAAACATACATAAAGATGACAGACACAACATATCTCATGTCTAAAGCTTGTTCCTTATGAGATTACACGTCACAGTAGTTATGTTTGTTGTCATTACATTAGTGGGCGGAGCTTTCTCTGCTATTCCACCGCTGTTGTGCATGGAAGGTAGAATCTTTACATTGTATGACCTAGTGCTTTTGTCAACTTTAAATGTTATAAGTGAAACATATTGTGTGAATTATACAATATAAAGTTTACTTTAGTTGAGATTTAGACTTTGTTTAGTCCTACTTTAATTTCATCCTGTCCTAGTCCTGGTTTAGTTATGGTGAAGCAATTTTCTTGTTTTTTGTTTGGTTTAGCTCCAGTTTTGTCACAATTTTGATTTAGTGTGCGTGCAAGTGAGTGTGAACGCAGCCTTGCTTGAGTTGTAAACTATTCACCCAGCTATTTTGTTTACAGGCTGAACATCTTTTGAATTTGTGTCTCACCCAATGAACTTTAAACAGTCCTAAAAAGTTCATAGTTAAGTTACCCTTTCATAAATAACACGCTGCTGATTTATTTTCATTTGTACCAAAATGAATACACAACCCTGCCGAATCTTATGCATATCGCTGATTAAGAAAATTATACTTAAAAATGAAGTACAAAGCAGTGGGTGTATACTGGTGGCCGTGAAATGCTGGCAGGATTGATGTCTTGATAATAAACGATTAAAGACATGCACAAATCACTCCAAATACAACTTTGACTAGTGACTAATGAGAAGGTAAAACAACATGCTTAAAAGGTCTGAAAAGTCAATTTTGCATAATAAGTCTGCTTTAAGCATTTTATAAAAACAAATATCCTACAAAGACCCACTTGTCGTTTGTTTTGGATTTCACAGCCCCTCCAGAATACATCTTGTGTATGATCCTGTTAATGCATAATTTATTTATTTCTAAAGCAGGTGAAACCCGTTGTTGTGGAGGAAAGTGAAGTAAGGGCCAGTGCAATCTGAGACGCATGGTCATCTTTCACTACTTAATGGTACAGACGCTTCATCCGAACAATAGGGTCTTGAACAAACGGGTTGTTTAAAGTGCATAGAGCCTGTACATTTCCTCACAGGAAAACAGGCACACACATATCAGCCATTGTAAACACAAAACAGGCTGAACCTAGAGGCTATCAAGAGCCAATTTCCAGCAAGTCACACAATATGTCACGTTTCAGTTATGATTTAAGATCATACAGTGACTACTTCTCTTATTGAGTGCAGTTAAAAGCTATGAAAAACAATAAGTAAGTTGAGCAGTGCCTGGATAGAGAACATTAGCCATTGACACTAAAGCTGAACACTACAGTAATAATATTTATGAAACTTCAAAACATACATACAAACATGACAGACACAGCATGTCTCTGGGTAGAGCTTGTTCCTTATGAGATTACACGTCACAGTACAGTTATGTTTGTTGTCATTACATTAGTGGGCGGAGCATTGTCTGCTGTTCCACCGCT